>JARHVA010006753.1:640000-837753 GCA_037957365.1 Torreya grandis | reverse complement strand
GTGAATAAGTGTGCATAAGATCCCAAATCCATGTTTTTATGTGACACAAGTTTTTTTGTGAACCTTGATGCTACTACATCAGACACTGGGGCAAATGAAAATTGTCCATGATCTCTCACTCATGAACCTCCCATGAGCTCCTAAATGGTATTTTTTGTTTAGAAACTTTAGATGCACTCATTCAATTGCATCTCAAATTTATATGTTCCTCCACTTGACCAAGTAATTTATGTACTCTTTTCCTCATGTCTTCATATTTATCCATGTGTCTAATACTACTTCTACTTCCTATTTTCATTTCTTAGGCAACTACCACTTCCAATCCATAATTGAATAATCTTAAATTTATCCTTCACTACTCCCTTCTCCTTTAAAGTAAGGGTAAAATTTTTATACATTGAAGATAAATGATATATCCATGCCATTTTATAACTCTATCTCATATGTATTCATTGATAATATTCTAAAAAATCTGTAAGACCCAATGTTCTTCCACTTGAGCTTATTATATGATCCTTTAGGAAACCTCTCCTTACAAAAATGTACCAAAATAATTCCACCAACTTGAAAACCCTATTCTCTTCTTGTTTGATAAGGATGCTTATTATATATCATGTTACTCTCTTCCAAGCTTATCTTTACCTCTTTATGTGCATCATGCATACTAATTATAAAATTCTTAAATTTAGTAATTATTATTATTATTATCATATTAGTTGTGTTTCTCAACTTACCAACACATTTTGGGCTAAAACCATACATAACTTATAATATAAACATTTTTTTCCTTCTATTCACTTTGTTGTTGTATATAAACTAATATTGTGCTAATGTCATATCCATTTTTTTTGGCTTGTCTCCAACTAAGCATCTCAAAAAATTACGAAGACTTTTATTCACTACCTCTATTTTCCCATCCATTTGAGTACAATAGGATAAATTAAAATCTAATTATGTGCCTAATTTCCTCTATAAATTACTCTAAAATTGACCAGAAAACCTTGCATCTCTATTTGATACCATGCTCCTTCGAAACCCATGTAGTCACACTACCTCCCTGGAATTTTTTTTTAAATTTTTTGCCATCACTTGTCTTCTTACATGATATGAAGTGTGCTGTCTTGGAATACCTATCCACAACAACAAAAATTAATTGTTACTTCTTTAAGTGCTTGGTATCCCAAGAATGAAATCCATGTTTATCTCTTCCCATGGCATCTCTATAATTGGTAAAGGTTGGTACAAACCAAAATTATGAATTTTACCCTTAACATGATAAAAAAATATACATCCTTACATGAATTTATTGATATCCACACTCATTCTCGATAAATAGTAACTCTCATTTAACTACACCAATGTTTTCAGCTAGGCCTCCACTATGCTTATCCTTTAATTACTTTTCTCTCATTGATCCTTCAATTATGTATAACTACTTTCCTTTGAACAATAACCTATCTTGTAATCTATCCATGCATCTCAAATTATAAATCATCCTCATATAAATCCTTCATTGAGTCAAACCTAATGACCTCTACTCTCATTTCACTCTGTAGACACTAAAATTAACATTTAGTGTTTAAATAATGCACTTGTGACCATAACCTATGCACACCTAACCTATGCTCAATTCCACATTTGAAATCACTTTTTTTTACTTCTATGTAGATGAACCTCTACCTTAAATCAATTATGATACAAATTCTTCCCATTCCTCATTAAAAATAGCCTAATCTCATCTCTTGACTGGTTCATGCTTCCAATTTGGATGTATTTTTCTCTTGAGATGAAGCCATGATTTTAGGATAATCTTGTTAGTCGGTACCATATAAACCCACTAGTTTCATCCTCATGCCAAATAACAACTAGTTTCTCAAATTAAAATTCACCTTAATGGGTCATTCTACATGTTTTACAAGCCCAATTCTAAGAAATCTCAAAATTACTATTATATAAACATAATTTATATTCATTTTTTCACTATGAGGCTTCTATATTAAAAAAAATATAATTATTCTAACTGCACATTGATAGGAAAACAACTATTCTTCCCAATTCTAAGTTTTTATAGCCCAAGTAGACTTGAAGTATGTCTAAATACAATAACATAGTCAAAAGTCATTGTTTAAGTACATGATCACACCATGATTGCACCAACATATAAAATTTCACTTGTATTTCAAACACACCACCATAGCATGGGAGAATTACAAGGATTTTGGTCCCTCTTCAGAGTATTGGCATGTGAGAAATGTTTAACATATGGGCTATTGAGGTTAAGAAAAAATTCAGCCCCTAACCCATTTTTATCTATTTTACATTGGTGTTATTCCCTCTTATCATTTAAACTAGGGTTTTGAGTGACTAATAAGGAATACATCAAATCTCACGATGAGAAAATGCATCTAAATACATACTTAGGATCTACAGGTAAAGGCACACAAATTAACACTTTCATAGAGGAAAAAACCCTAACAAATGCGAGCACACCCTATAGATGCCATCACAGGCCAACCTTGTCCCAATAGCACAGGCTTATCATATAATTAAAAAAATCCCTATTCATGATTCACAGTGACCTCACATAGTCCCACAATTGATTACATAGTCTCTATTACAGTCCTTTAGATTTGAGTTCTAGCTAAGTTATTTAACTTTAGTACTTCCCTCTTTTAGCATATTTATAAAAATAACAAGTTTCAAATCAGTCATGTGTATTTATTATATAAATTATATATTTTTATTTACTTAGTTATTTATCTTAATTAGATTAATTATCTCTTAAGCCTAAATTTTATTAAAACATATTGATGAATGTGATGTGAGTTTGTTGAATATTTCAAGCCTTTATTTTCCCTAGGGTTTCATTATAATTTTTTCCCTAGGGTTTCAAATAAAATTTTGATTTATTTATTATGTTGGACTATTTGCTAGTGTTATTTTATCTCTATCCTCTTGTTATCATTATAGTATTTAGAAATTTTAAAATGGATAAAAAATAATCTCTTCCTCATCCTAACCCTCAAGATGGTGATAACTACTTTTCATCTAACTAGGTCCATGCTATCACTATCTCAAGAGGTAATGTGACCTAGTGCATAGTGCCAAATTAAAGTAACCAACATATCTTTCTTCAACCCCCTCCACCTCCTACATATCCTCTTGATTTTTTTTAATTCATATTCAATTAGATGTACTTAAGGTGTGTACTTGTGAAGCTCTTCAAGATCAAATCATCATTATGAGAAAGTTAATAAAATAATTATAAAATAAAAATTATTATTTCATTTCAAAAATCATCTCATGGTAAAATAAAGTCACATATATAAATAATCCATAATATGATAGTGATAATCATGCATTTGTATCTTCATCTAGAAATATTGTGCATAACAAAACTTTATATCAAAATTGGAAGCTACAAATGAATACATATATAATTAATGATCGAAAAAGTATTCAAAAATGTCATTAAATTTAAAGTGAGATTTTAGGATTAAAAAAATTTGATCAAAATACCTCCTATACGTCCTCTAAATAGATTAAAATACTATTGTGCATATCATAGAATGCATGTGCATCATACAAATAGTTGTTTGGCTTTGAAGAACAAAATACAAAAGCTAATTGATAGTGGTGATCCTATAATAGATACACAAATAAAGAAGCTAACTCATATTATGATTTAATCTCTCAAAGAACAAGTTCAAAAAGAATAAAAATAATAAACATAAATATAAAAGGATGGTATAGATGAAGACCGAATTCAAAAGGCAAACTTAGAACAAGAAATGTTACAAATTTAGAATAGAAAAATTTAAAAAAATAAGTTCAACTTAAAAATTACAATATCATTAAGAAATGGTTTCTAATAAAATGGTTTCAAAAGTAAGAGATGCCTAAAAAAGATAATGTTACAAGTGTGGTTCCAAAGGATGCAATCATAACCCTTTCTCATATAAGGAAAATTTCACTATCAGTGTTTACATAGATGGCAAGTAATTTACCAATATCAAGGTTATGGACTACTAGGAAAGAAAATTTTGTTCTACATCTATATGAGCATAAAATCTAGAATATAAATGAAACTAAGGAAATAAACACAAATAATCTATTCTAAAATCAAATCAACCTCCAATAGAGCAATAAATGAATAAAGAATAAATAAAATAATAATTGCAACCATGAAGTATGTGTCAAATTCTCCATTATGATCGAATAATAATTTGATATTGATTGCACTATATGTGGATGCTCAATTATTCTCCATATAAAGTGAATTAGTCAACATGTAGTTATAGATGGATTGGATGTTTGATGAATTCAATTTAAAAAAAACATATCACTTCATTAGTTTGAATGTTTATGATTTGAGTGGAGGATTGTGCATCAATTTATAGGCTTGAGGGTGATGAGATGTGTTGGTTGAATATTTTGTCGATCAGTGTATTGATAAACAAAATAGGTCTGATCAGCCAAAGTAGGAAGATTAGTCATCCAAATGTGTAGGTTTACCACATCAGAAGGGGACTGATCTCTCCTCTCATTAAGGGGAGGTTCCCTATAGGTATGCTATATATATATATATATATATTAATAGAAAATAATACTCAAGGGTAGGACAAACCATCCATCTCTCTTTCTTCAGAGATGATGCATGAAAATCAAAGGAAAAACTCAAGGGAAATGACAAAAAGCACTCCTCTTCTTTCAAAAGTACTATTCAACAAACCACAAGAATACTCTTGGTAGTAAATGCAAAATGTAACCAAGGACGTAGTAACTAGCAAATCGAGATGCATCACAAAGTCTTCACCTGAATTGCCCAAGAATAAGATACGAAGGACAATGAGGTCACAAAGTCATCCCAAGGTTCTTTACATAGAAATGAAAACAAAACACACTGAAAGGCAATTATGGGGGCACAAAGTCTCTCCACAATTGACTTCAAGATACCTTCCTTACTAATTTCACTAATCCTGCTTGTTGAATTAAAGGAACAAAAAATATATACAGGGAAAAGACATAAGAACAGTTTCCCTAACAATAAAGATATCATAGCACAAAGTCTAAAAAGTCCCTTGGTTTCTTATTCCAATAACAAAATATGATCAACAAATTGAGCTCAAAGTCTCAGTAATGCCTTTCAATTTGGGTAGAGTTTCATTCTGATTGTCAAAAAGAGATCTTTTTTACAATAAAAGAGTCCCTTATATAGCCTCTTCAAGAAAGACTCAAGAACCATAACACATCATGTTGCATTGAAATTTTTTAAGGAGATAGGTTGGAATTTAGGGGCATCTACCCATTTACTTTTCTCAATGTAGGGAAACAAGTCATGCTATTGAAAGTTTGCATCTTTCAATGTCCACCTGGCGATCTGATCCTTCTTCATCGTTCCTCCTTTTTTGGTTAATTAAATCAGGTCTTGGATTCAATTTGCTATTCTGTTCCTTAGTCACTTTCTACTAGTCTTGGCCATAAAGTCTTTGAATGCATTTATGTGTGTAGATTACAAGGATCAACAACTATTTTATGAGCTTTGAAATTGATGTTCGCGCACCCGTTAATTTGCTTTCAATGGCTAGTTCATTGTTCTAGAATTTGACGTCTTCAGGCACGTCACCCTTTGGTCCTTCTTCAACTTTCCTATTTGATCTTTCTCTCGAAGGGAACTTGCCTTTTGAGCCTTAAAAAATGATCCACTTTAGGTCGGGAAGAGCCCCCCGTAAGGGTATCTGCCCTTTGGGCAGTCTTTGGATGGCCTTTAGGCTTCTTTATTCCAGTAGGTTGCTAAGTTCTTCCTTCAGATTTATTTTTTTACATCTTCCCAAAGGGAAGGTGACCCTTTAGCTTTAGGGAAGTGTCCTTCAATTTGGCATTTGAGAGTCCCTTGCAAGGGCACCTACCCTTCGGGGTCCTTCGGCAGTCTCTCGCAGACATTTCTCGCAGATATTTCCTGAGGACAATTCTTTCAGGCATTTTCCTTGAGCTTTCTCTGTGGGCATTTTCCCACAGACAAAAAGTCCATGGAAATTTCCTGCAGACAAAAGTTCACAAAATTGTTTCATTTGCCTTGGTCTTTGTGAATTTCTTCAGGATTTCCTCCCGCGGCTTCTTTCCTAAATTCCTTTAGACTTTTTATCCAAAGGAATTCCTTTGGACAAAAAGTTTGAAGGAATTATTTCTTGCCTTAGTCTTTTTTGAATTCCTTAAACAAAAATATGAAAGAATTACCTTTGCGGCCTTCTTTGAAAATGACCCTTCTGAAGGGTACTTTTGTCAACCAAGTGCCCTCCGCAAGGGCACTTGTCCTTCGGGAGGCTTCTTTGAAATTTTGCATTTGAACCAAGTCGATGATCCCTTTGATTGAACCAACTGAGTGAACCATTTGATTGAACCAAAGCATTGAACTGCTTGGTTGAACCAAACATTGAACCAAGCCAATGAACCAAGCTTTGAACCAAAATGGTTCAAGCTGATGAACCAATTGAATGAACTGAAGCATTGAACTAACTGTTGAACCAAGTTTTGGTTCAATGGTTCAAATGAAGCCTTTGAACCAACTGATGAACCATTTTATTGAACCAAAGTGATGAATTGAGTGGATGAACCAAAGCGTTAAACTGAGTGGATGAACGAACTGAGTGAACCAAAGCATTAAACCGCTTGATTGAAGCAAGCCATTGAACCGTTGAACCTTCAACCCATTGAACCTTTGAACCTTGAACCTATTGAACCTTTGAACCAAATTAGTTCAATGGTTCAACGGTTCATAGGTTCAAGCCTCTTTTGCTTAGATGCTTGCCGATGGACATTTTTGATTAAACTAAGGTGCTGAACCAATCCTGAAAATGACTATGTTGGAAAGTGATTCTTTTGAATGAAATCACTTGCAGAACCCTCTAAACCTATAGAAATGAACATTTTTGCATAGTCTATAGAAACCAAGTCTGTAGATTTTCTTTTCCTACTGAGTCCATAGATTTATCTTCCTGCTGAATCTGTAGATGCAAGCCTGCAGAGTCTGTAGATGCAAGCTTGAGAAGCTTGGAAAATGAGGAATTTGAATGCCCAGGACAAATTTTGAAAAATGAAGAGACAATTTTGGTCTGTAGGACCAAAATAGTTCAAATGTTGTCCCAAAAATGAGTGATATTTCTGGGGGACAACAAGATGAACAATTGAGAATAATCTAAATTTGTTGAATACTATTAATAATCAATGGTTAGATTTGAGTCCTGATCCCAATGGATGATTACTAATTCCCATGTATTGAGAATAAGGGGGAGAGTTATTTGGTAGTTGAGAATGTCAACATGAATGGGTCAAAGTAGTTTAAAAGTCAAGGGTTGACTCACAATTTGGTTGAAATGTTCTAAGATGACTCAAGGCAATTGAGGAATGTGGTTGGATGAGTCAAAATTTAGTTGAGATAAATGTGGAGGATATTTGGATGAGGTGGATAATCTAAATTTAATTAGTTTGGGTAGAAAATAGGTGTGCATGATTTAATTAATTAATCATGAATAAATAAATTATTCTTAATTTGGAGGAAAATGATGTTAATATGAAATTCAATTGAGTAATGATTAAGGGTTAGAGTGTCAATTTTAATAAAATTTAATTAGTGTTGTCACTTAGATATTACCACCACTCATTCAATCAACTAATCCAATGGTAACAATGGGATCATCTCCAAGGTGTGGGACCTTGGCTCCTTGGGATGAACCTCTAGAAAAGGCCACCTCATGCATAAAATAGATGCACCTAATTTAAGATCAATTGCATGCCTAAAACTATGCTAAATAGACCTATCTATAGATAATACCATGTGTTTTAGTAGTGTAAAAGGGAATAAATTGAATTGAAATTGAAAAAGGGTGGTACACCAATAGTATAAAGATCTCCTCCACTCACCTTGAACAACATAAGAGAACCTATAAGGAATAAAAAATCTCATACGTAATCTTCAAATTGAAACTCTCTTTCATAAGTGTTTGGTATGGAGGTATGAAACCTCAGACATAAATAGGAGGACCATTATCTACCTTGAAAAAGTATAGAATGGTGAGTTCACAAACCTAATTCTTACATAATTCTAGTAATACATAGTATACAACCTACAAAAGATGGTATTATTACATCGAGATGAAGGGGATTTAGAAAAAAATTCAAGAGAAAACAACTTTATATAATAATAGATCAATAAATTCATGAAATACACATAAAATACAAGTGCTTTAAGAAGGAAAATTTAGTATTTTATTAATTCCAAGGCATTAAGCTAGCATTACAAGTGTCAAAAAGAGAAAATTATTGTCATACCTAAGATGAGGGATGAGTAACAAGGAATTTTCAGCCCTACATTTAATAAAATGATATGAGAGAGGAGAAAAGAGCACTATAAGACTTCCTCAATGTTGTCATTACACCATGATCTAAAAATAGATAAGGAAATAGAGGCATTAAGCCTCTACCAATGCATTAGGCCTCTTCATGATGATCTTCCATGGAAGATGGGTGTAGTATTGGAGGTGATGACCCATTTTTTTCTCTTATTAAACTTTAGAAGGCTTGTGCATGCCTGGTTTAGTCAAATGATCTTCAATTCTGCTCTATCCTTTGAAAAAATGTCTCTGATGCCTTAATCAGGCACTAAATCACCCATTTTGAGCCTTGAATTGACTTACTATGACCACCACTCCATGGAAGGAGTTACACATGTTTCTAGGGATAGTTTTCAAATGTCTCCATACTTATCTCATGCTCTTTAAGATCACTTACCTCACCAATGGTCATGTTATAAACATTGTATAAGCATGGAATCCTTGAAATCAATTTTGAATTTCATGTGAATGTCTCTTGGGGAGCCTAAGAAACTTGCACTTTCATGCTTGATTCCTTCATATTGTCTTATATTTCACCTTGAAAATTGCAATCATCCCTTTAAAACCTCAATATCTTTAATTTGCATGCCTCATAAGTGCTTTTTAGGATTTAACATCCTTACTCTCCACACTTTTTCTTCATACATCCTTTCAAAACTTGCCAAGAACCATGAAACTTATTCAAACTATTAGCTAGGCTTGAAAGTGAGATTTTTTGGTCTAAAACCTTCTTATCATCGTATTATGTATTTGAAGAATAATATTTTACAAACCTACAACTGTAGGAGATTTCCTAAGCTTGAGACTCTTCTTGATAGCTTGAACATTGCTCCAAAGCTTACTTGTAACCTATTATAGACTGCTTGTACTTTTTTTGAGTTCTCTTATTTGGAAGAAGTCATATAACCTTACAAGGTGAGGTGTAGAACTAAAACTTGAATATCTAAAGAGATTTTATCATGTCTTGGTCTTCTAGGATGCCTACAATCCTCATGAAAAAATCCACTATAGACCTATAAATGAGCCCTTGGCATGCTTTGAATTCATTCTTCTTCTTCTTATATATCATAAATATCTTACCCAAGATTTATAACTAGTTTATATTAATCTTTAAATCTAATGGAGATCCTTCTCAATGTCCATGGACATGAAAGTGAGTGTGGAGGATCTTTGAGAACATTGATGAGCTTTGATTACTTCAATAAACCTTATATAACTTTATAATCTTATTAAATTCTTGAAACAAGTTGGTTAGAATGATCTATGATCTTGAAACTCATGATAACATTGTTTTAAAGTCCTAAAGACCATTATCACATCAAAATAACTTTGAATACTCTACTGCAATCATTTCAATGCCTAGATCATGTTTGATTTCTCTAAAAACCTTAGTATAGACTCTTTAAATATCTTGAGATCCTTAGAATCTACCTTAGTGATATTAGGATCCTATGTTTCTTTCTTGCAAACCTATGTGAAGGTCTTGGAGACCATATCCTTCTATCACTTCATGAAATCCTTTTTAAAAGTATGTAGTCTATATTTTTCATTTCTCAACCTACCTACACCTATCAATGCTTAAAACCTATGATACTCTCATGAAAACATATATATGTTCTTGAAGGATCATAGGAACATTTAAGACATGTTCCTTTCTTTACACAACCCTTAAGAGATCCTCCTCATTGACCATGAAGAACATGTTTGGGACATGCTTGAGACCATGATTGAAACCTGTATGAAAACCTGTCCAATAAAATATTAAACTCTTGAGGTCATATAAAGTGATGTATGACTATGCATGAATTATTTGAGATTGTTATTCACCATTATCCCCATGAAAATCTATTAATAAACTCACCAAATACTCTACAAGGGTTTGTATAACTGTAGGAGTCTTGTAGAGTGCTTGAAAGGGTGTTTGATCTTATAGGAAAGTTTGAAGATTGAATTTTTATGATAAATTTATTTATATATGCCAAATAAATTTACAACAAATTATAATACTTTCTAACAATATCATATACATTCCTACCAAATTTCATCTATTTTAAAGGGTTTATTTTTGTTTTATGAGGATTTTTGTCTTTAAAACCCTAGCATGGCTACAAGTAGGTTGTGAGCATTAAATAAAGGATAATTTGAGAAGACTGAGATATTATAATTTTAAAATGTCTACCCCATAATTATCCTCCCTTATCATTAATTTTATCACCATGGTTAGCCTCAAAATATGGAGAAAACAAGCTTTTCTTGACCGTTTCTATACTTTTATTATCTATGTACAACTAGTGGACCTATATATATGATTTTGAGATCAATAATAACTTAATTTGAGGTTCAAATCATTAAAAAAACCTTATAAATATTTTAAAAATCTTATGATAATCTCACTATATCCCTTGAAGCATGCTTGAGACTCCCTAAAACTCTTCATGTAGACTTGTGAACTTGCAAATGAGAGTCTTAAGACCATACAACATATTACAGGCCTATTGGAGAAGTCTTTTAAGCTTGTAATCATATTTATCTTCATGAGGTATAATGAGAGGATAATTAAGTGTCTCATAGAGTTCTACAGGGAGTTAGACTTGTCCCATTTCCCTTGAAAGCTTTCAAACCTCAATAGATGATTGCAAACTTGCTATGTAGATCCTTAAGAGAGTCTTAAAGGATTAATGAAGCATTAAATTTTATAATTAAACCATGGAAAATATATAAGCCTTCCTACATATATTTTTATATCTCTTATACTCTCAAAATTTATACTTGATGCCTTAACAAGCCTCAAAACATAAAAAAGTGCATTTACAGGTTTTAGGGTTTAACCAGGGTTTTAGACCTACCTACATATTTTATGTTGAAATGACGTGAATTATCAATTTTTCATTGATATAAACATTAATTATAGGATCCTTACAACCCAATTAACTCCCCTAGAACTTGATTTTGGCTATGCACTAATAGAATGAACATGAGATGTCAAGGAGAAGCCTACAATATTGCTTTATCAAGCTTGAAACTTCCTCTATCTTATTTTTATGGGTTGCATAGAGGTTTTAGATCATATAAGGGGGTATTAAATTTTTTCAAAACTACACAATGACCCTATATAAACCATAAAATATTAACATAAAGAATCCACGTGGTGGCTTTTGACTGAAAACCTATAAAATTAGTAGAGAATGGGCTACAATCATTTGTTTTGGGCTTGTTATTTTGTTTGGATATCTCTTTTTCATGATTGAAACCTAAAAATAAGGTGGTTTATTGTGAAGACCCTCCATATAACTTTAAAATTTGATCAACAAACACAAAACTATTACATCCTCTCTTTACATTGGAAGTTACGCCCTTTGAAGGAGAATGGCATGTTTCTACTTGGTGGGGCTTATGGATAAGCATGATTAGGTGGAAATGGTATGCTTATTTGTGGATGAGGCCATTTTGGATAAGGATATAATGTATCTTATTTATTTGGTGAGTTTTCTCTTCATTTTTTTATATATATAGGTGGTGGTGAGGCTTTGGAGATATGACAAATAAGACAGGACATGATATGTGAGATATTTTTGTAGGGTGTGGTATAACATCTTGTGGATGTTTTTTAATATAGGTATAGGTGTATTAGAGAATTTTTGGATTATTATTGACATGTTTCAAATTTGTATCAAAAATTTAGAGAATTCATTTATGAATTCTAGAGGAAATATTCTATCTCCGTGAGAGGGCCTTGTAATCTTGTTTAATTACAAATTTTATTAAGGACTTTCTTGGTGGATGTAGCCCACATTGGGTGAACCATGGTATATTTGTGTTATGTGTTATTTCTTGTTTTTTTCTCTCCATTTATGCTTTCATTTAAACTATGACTGAAGGAATGGTTTCTGCATAATTAAATTTGATTTTCACACATTTAAAATTTGGTTATGTGATTTTATGGTTGATTAAATCTAGTTTATATTCACTTAATTCCTAACAACTAGTATCAGAGCTTTGGTGGTGTTTTAGATAAAGTGGTAAATCATAAGAAAGGTTATTAGCTTGAGTGGGAGCTATGGGAGAAGAAATTAGATTCAGAGTTGAGAAGTTTTATGGAAAGAATTTTAGTTTGTGAAAAATGTAGATGGAAGATTACTTATATCAGAAAGAACTTCAACTCCCCTTGGTAGGGAATGGAGGACAACCTACATCTATGAGTGATGTAGATTGAACATTTCTTGATAGGAAGGCATTGGGAGCCATTCAATTATGCCTTGCATCTTCTTTTTCATTTAACATTGTAGATCAGATATCTACAAAGGATCTCATGGATAAACTTGGAAAGTTGTATGAGAAACCCTCAGCTTAGAATAAAATTTTTGTTATGAAAAGATTGTTTAAAGTGAAAGTGTCTAAGAATGGTTTAATTTCTAGTCATTTAATTGATTTTAATATGGTTTTAAGTATGCTAACTTCAATTGGAATTAAGTTTGGTGATGAAGTTAGAGCTTTTCTAATTTTATGTTCTTTGCTAGATTATTGGGATAGTTTGGTTATGGCTATGAGTAATGCAGTCCCTGCTAAGGGAAGCTTGAAAATTGACGATGTTGTAGGTGTGATTCACAATGAGGAGATGTGAAGGAAAAGCACTGGTGAATCATCTTCAGGTAATTATTTGCTTGTTGGTACTAGATAGAAGTAAAAGGACAAGATCAAAGGCAATTGTGGAAAGTCAAAAGGTAGATATAAATTGAGATCTAAAGCCAAGATGATATGCTGGCATCATTGAAAGAGTGGACACTCAAAGAAGGATTGTTGGACACTTCAAGATAAGAAGGGTAATAAGGAGGAAATGAATGAGGTCAATGTGACATCAGGTAAAGCAAGTCAGGATGCCTTAATTCTTTCTTTGGATAATTTTACTAAGTCTTGGGTATTAGATCTAGGGGGTTATTTTCATGCCACCTCACATTGGTATTATTTTTCTAATCATGTTCAAGAGAATCTAGGACATGTATATCTTGGTGATGATGAACCATGTGAGATAGTAGGGAAAGGTTTTATTCAGGTGAAAATGTAGAATCAGAACACATGGCTACTTAAGGATGTCAAAAATGTGCCTATGTTGATAAAAAATTTGGTTTCAGTGGGGAAATTAGGTAGTGAAGGATGTTTAGTTATGTTTACTATAGATTCTTGTAAAGTTATCAAAGGATTTCTTATAATTTTGAGAGGTAAGAAAGTTGGCACTTTATATTTGACTAGTAGTGTTGATTATTATGATTTAGTTACTGTAGATGGAGATGCAACTATGTGGCACTATAGGCTCAATCATATAAGCCATAAGGGCATGGAGATCTTAAAAGATAAGTTCCTTGGATTGAAAGATCTAGATCTAGACTTTTGTGAGAATTATGTGTATGGGAAATAGAATTAGGTTAAGCTCTTAAAAGTTGGACCCATAAAGAAAGAACACAAATTAGAGTTGGTACATTTAGATGTATGGAGACTAGCTCAGGTATCTTCTATTGGTGGTTCCAATTATTATGTCACTTTTATTGATGATGCAACTAAGAAAGTTTAGGTTTATTGTACTTTTGATGTATTTGACACTTTTAAGAAGTGGAAAGCCTTGGTTGAGAATGAAATAGGTCTCAAGTTGAAATGTCTCAGATTAGATAATAGAGGTGAGTATTGTATTAATTATTTCTTTGATTATTATTCTAATAATGGAATCTGTAGGCAAAGGATGGTCTTAAGAACTCCACAGTAGAATGAGGTATCTAAAAAAATAAACATAACAATAATGGAACATGCTAGGAGCATGAGGTTACATGTAGGGTCACCTTTATAGTTTTGGGTAGAAGAAGTTAACATGATAGTATATTTGATTAATAGAGGACCATCTATGCCTTTGGTTGAAGGCATTCCTAAAAAATTTTGGTCTGGTAAGGATGCTGATTGTTCTTTTCTTAGATTCTTTGGATGTGAGGCTTTTGCCCTCATCAAGAAAGAGAATAGGACCAAGTTAGAGGCTAAATAAGAGAAATGCACCTTTGTTAGATATGGTGAGGATGGATTTGGTTTTCATTTATGGAACATTAAAAATAAGAAATTATTTTGGTCTAGAGATGTAGTCTTTAATGAAAAAGTCATGTATAAGGATCGTTTGTAGGAACAAGAATAGGAATAAAAAGAGTACACATTATTGGATGAAATTATAGATGGCAAAGTATCTAATGAATCAATTCAAGAATATTCTACATAAGGACCCCACAATCCTATGGTAAGAAGATCTTATAGGGTAATAAAAACACCTGAACATTTTTCTCCTCCTTTGAATTATTTGTTACTCACTGACAATAGAGAATCAAAGTTTAATGAAGAAGCAATATAGGTAGATGCCATGATGAAATGGGAATAAGCCATGGATGAAGAGCATATATCTCTCATGGAGAACCAAACATGGGATTTGGTAAGGCTAACCAATGGAAAGAGTGCATTGACAAATAGGTGGATCTTCAAAATAAAAGAAGAGGATCAAGGGAGAAAAAGGTATAAGGCTAGGATGGTGGTCAAGGGGTTTGCACAAAAATTAGATATTGATTTTGATGAGATTTTCTCTCCTATTGTAAAAATGACTTCTATTAGGACTGTTCTTACTTTAGTTTTAGTTGAGGATTTGCACTTAGAATAGTTAGATGTGAAAACTACTTTTGTTCATGGTGATTTGGATGAAGAGTTGTATATGAAGCAACTACAAGGATATGAGGTCAAAGGGAAGGAGAACTTTGTGTGCAGATTAAAGAAGACATTGTATGGCCTGAAACAAGCTCCATGTCAATGGTATAAGAAATTTGCTTATTTTATGTTGGAACAAGAATAACAAAGGTGTAATTCTGACCATTCCATGTACATCAAACATTTTAATGATGGTTCCTTTATTATTTTATGCTTGTATGTGGATGACATGTTAGTTGCAAGAAAGAACATACAACATATTCATATACTCAAGAAATAACTTAGTGACTCCTTTTATATGAAGGATTTGGGTGTGGCAAAGAAAATCCTTGGTATGAGGATTACTCATGATAGGAAGGAGAAGAAGTTGGTTTTATCCCAATCAGAGTATGTGAAGATAGTCTTGGAAATGTTTAGAATGTTGGATGCTAAATCTATTGGTACTCCTTTGGCAGGCCACTTTAGATTATCAAAGGAGTAGTATCTCAAGATGAAGGTTGAAAAGTTAAATATGTTTAAGGTACCTTAATCATTAGCAGTTGGTAGATGGATGTATGCCATGGTTTTTACTAGGCTAGATATTGCCCAAGTAGTGGGAGTTGTGAGCAGGTATATGAGTGATCCTTGTTATGAGCATTGGTAGGTAGTGAAATGGATTCTTAAGTATTTGAGAGGAACCATTGATGTTGCATTATGTTATGGTGGATTAGATACCACTTTGCATAGTTATGTGGGCTTGGATATGGTAGGGGATATTGATAGCAAGAAGAGTACGATAAGATATATATTTACTATTGGAGATATAATGGTTAGTTGGATTTCTAAGATACAAAAGGTTGTGGCTTTGTCAACCATAGAGGTAGAGTATGTTGCTACCACATAGGATAGTAAGGAAACGATTTGGTTATAGGAGTTATTTTGAGAGTTGGGGCATGAGTAAGAAGTTAGGAGACTACATAGTGATAGTCAGAGTTTTATTCATTTAACAAAGAACTCTGTTTTCCACTCGAGGATGAAACATATTCAGTTATGTTATACTTCATTAGGATAGCTTTGGAAGATAACTTGGTGAAGCTAGAGAAGATTCATACTAGCCAAAATCATATAGATATGATGATAAATGTGGTCACATTAGATAAGTTGAGACTATGTTCAGATTTAGTTGGTCTTAGTGATCATGGAGTAGTGATAAATTATGTTTAGGAGAAAAGGTTTCCAAGTGGGAGATTATTGAGTGTGGAGCCCTTTGGGGCTATCACATGACCATGATGGTAAATTTTGGGGGATTAGAGAGCTCTAAAAATGTGGGGAGCACATTTTTCATTTAATCCTCATGTGGGTGAATATTATTAAATGCATATTTAATAATTTTCATGTTGACTTCCATGTTTGTTGGAAGTGGGATTGATTTCTTTATTTTCTAGGGAATTAATTATTTATTTAAATAATTTCCATATGAGTAGAATTATTAAATGATCTATTTAAAAATTTCTATGATGTATTATTAGAGAACATTATTAAATGTTCTATTTAATAATTTCTATGATGTATTATGCAAGTGGGGTGGAATTTCTCATTACTTGGAGTTGGTTATTATCTCTTTGCATGGAAGTTGTGCCCTTTGAAGGAGAATGAGATGTTTTTACTTGGTGGGGCTTATGGATAAGCATGATTAAGTATAAATATCATGAGCATTTGTGGATGAGGCTATTTTGGATAAGGATGACATGTATCTTCTTTGTTTGGTGAGTTTTCTCCTCATTTGTTATATATATAGGTGGCGGTGAGGCTTTGGAGATATGATAGATAAGACATGACATGATATGTGAGATATTTTTGCAGGGTGTGGTATAACATATTGTGGATTTTTTTTTATATAGGTATAGGTGTGGTATGGAATTTGTGGATTGTTGTTGATAGATTTTAGATTTGGATCAACAATTCAAAGAATTCATTTGTGAATTTTGGAGGAGATATTCTATCTCTATGAGAGGTCTTTGTAATCTTGTTTTATTACAAATTTTATTGAGGACTTTCTTGGTGGATGTAGCCCACATTGGGTGAACCATGGTATATCTATGTTATGTGTTATTTATAGTTTTCTTCTATCTATTTATGCTTTCATTTAAACTGTGATTGAAGGAATTGTTTTCGAATAATTAAATCTAATTTTTACACATTTAAAATCTGGTTATGTAAATTTATGGTTGATTAAATCTAGTTTATATTCACTTAATTCCTAACATAGATGTCTTCAAAGATTAGATATTATAGAGTTATTATGTAGGATTTCATCCATAAGCCTCATGCAATTAATGACATCTTGCCCAAATCTTGAGCTAAACAATCAAAGCCAAGGTGCCAAGGAGAGAAGGAGCCAAGCAATCTCTATTGATGAATATTTCTTGCTGCAAAAACCAAACAAGCCATTCAGTAATCCATTTGGAAGTGCCAAGGAAGATAAAATAAGGTGTTATTTTATGTTTTTGTTGTGTTTTCATATGTTTTCTTGTTAACTAAGCTCTCCCTAGTGTCTAAGCTAGATTTTTTAGGATTTTTATGTGTTATTTTGAGTTTTATTTCTTGGACTAACACAAGATAAACCTCCTTTCTATGGTTTTACACTCTGTGTAAAATTTTGGAATCCTAAGGGCAAGATTTGACAAGCCATTTGTTCATTCATGTTTTGATTCTAAGCACATGGACCCTCTAACATTTTTTGCAGGACCTAAAGGCCAAAATAAGACATTTAAAACACTCTAAAGTTACAAATTTCACATTTAAAATTGGTGTTTTAAAAGTTTTTTTGCCTAAGTCATTTTTGTTTTTAAAGTTTTTAAACAAAAAATGCCAAGGGGATCAAATTTCACAACATATTTCAATTTAGTGTTATAAAATTAAACTCTCACATTAGTTACATACTCCTAAGAGTTTTTTTTATTTTATGCTTGTTTGTTATATTATTTTGTTTAAGTAATATGAGTGACATGTGTATTCTCTCCTCCCATTTGATTTAAGGAACGTGGCTGATACAAAATGCTTAATCTTTGCATTTGTTGCTTTGGTCCAAAATCATGGAAGGAAAGTCTCTTAGGTCCTCCCCAAAATCTGTATAATTTGGGTGACCCCAAAACAAACCTAAATTCATTCCACTTGTCTTTATTTCATGCATTTTAGCTTGTGAGTGGGAGTTCATCGCATCCTCATGGGTTCTATAGGGAAGTGTTGAATCAAGAATTCATTTCCCATTATCATTTCCACCCAACTCCATGGTGGGATATATAAATTGAGGGTGACCCACTGGGATGCTTATTTTGAGTGGTTAAAACAAGCTCCATTAGTGGTACTTAGCCTCAGAATGTAGGGGCAACTCAGACATTGCACTACATTAAGCAATTGATGGATGTAGTGGTTATGAAAAGGATAAGAAATTTCCACAACAAGCCAATTAACATGGAACTAAATGATGTGATTACATCTCTAGTGTTAACCACAATTAAGACCATCTAGAAATAAATGAAAATTGATAGTTTATAGAACGCCACTTATTATGAACATATTATTGATGCAGGTTAAGTAGCCCATAGTTCCATGTCATTGTACAAAATCTTAAGAGAATAGAAGGCCTAAAAACCCTAATTTTCATGTGATTCTACTGTTTGGATTAACAATTCAAAATCCTCTCAAGAGAAAGTATATATAAATTTTTTGATATTACTATGCAACCTTGTCAGTTTTATGATTTAGGAAGTTACACTTAGGTGTTTATGTCATTTTATCATTTTTACTTGCTTGGTTTTGAGTCTAAATATTTATTTGTCATACCATGTCTAAAATGAGTCTTATTTACACATAAATCTTTTATTTTAAGAGGATTTATGCCATCCATTTGACACCACACCTTTTCCTTAATCTTTTACCAAAACCTTTGTGTGTATCACTTGTTTGAAAAGGGTATTGTTATGCTACCTAATTCATTCCATTTTTTGAGCCTCAAAGTCTTGAAACAAACCATTTGTTACATATTTAGAGCAAGATAACATCATTACACTACTCAAATCATTTTAAAGACTTGTTGCCTTGGGTCCATGTTTTCAAACCAAAATAACACTTGCCTTTTGGATCTATGCCTAGTATCGTCATGCCATTCATTCTTATCTAGCTTGTGTTTTTATTTTAAAGAAGCCTAGTATTCTAAATTAAGTTCATAATTATCCTTGACAAGTTCAAATCCAAAAATTGATTGATTTTTTCCTATGCCTTGAGTAATTTTGGCCTAGACATTGATCTTTCACTTTTGGGTTGTGTAACTTAAGTTATTTCTTTATTCAATTTGAAAACTATTTTTCTGCCTAAATTTGGGGAAGGGGTCTATCTCCCTTATGCCTATTATTTAAGGTCTTTTTCCAAATAACCAAGTTCATGTTTAAAATTTGAATGCCTATCTTATGTCAAAGTGTTTCAAATTTGTTAGATTAACTCTCTTGCCTTTTAGGCCTCATTTTGTTTAAAGTCTAGATTTTGTGCCTTTTCTAAAAGACCTAGAAATACCTATTTTGAGCCTAGCCTTTGTGCCTTATTTTTTGAAAGACCTAGAAACCTTTTTTTCTTTATACCTATATTAGACTTGTTTGAAACACTTTTTACCTAAGTTTGGCATTTAGATTTTATTTCATCCACTTGACCTTTTTGTGTAAGAAATTTGATGTCAGATATTTGATATTAGACTATTTTAGACCAAATTTACCACATACCTTTTTGGAGATATAACTCCATTTCTTAGACCAAGTTAGACCAATTTTGAACCATTTATCCTTTGAACATTATTTTCAAGAGTTTTTAGAACTCTAGGCCTTTTCTGTGAAACATTCATCATTGATTTGGATATGTCTCATTACACTTGTAGTGAAGCCATGTATAATATAGGTTATGATAAAGTGGTTTCACAAGATGAATTTGTTTAATATATATATGGTGATGATGTAGTTTTTGATATGAATTATTATCCCCCTTACAATATTCAATCTAGGGAACAAAGACAAGATCCTTTAGCCCACTATTTGGTTAACACGCCTCCATACTCAGAGCAAGACCAAGAGCAAATAATGAAATACCTTACTAGCGTACCATAAATTTTAGAACAAGTTAAAAACAATCATATTATGTTATGATGCCATCGACATACAGCCCTTATTTGTTTGATCATCACTTTCTTGAAAATAAAGGCAAAGTTTTAGCCAGATAAATAGAGGTAGGGGCCAAGTTTATAACAAAATTACGCCTTGAAAATTTTCCAAGTTTAGTTATAATGCCTTTCAACATACCTTATAATGAAAATATTTAACATGCCTCTTATATAAATCTTGAGGCACTCATGCCAATGTCATACCAAGAACCATATATGTTTATCATAAGAAAAGGCCTCATTAAGGACCACTTCATATAGATGCAAATAACATATCAAAACTATTTGAACTTAGTATGTAATTTTAATAACATGACAATGTCAAAGGCTCCACTCATAGAGTTAACTCCTTCACTAAGGGTATTAATTAAACTAACAGGTCAAGACAATCTAAGTATAGACCCATTTATGAAAAGTACTTTATTTTGTGATATGTTCAACATACCATCTATCAAAGATGTTTCCACTACTTCTATGAAGATGAATGTGCCAAAAATAGTGGATAACACATAAGTGTTATCTAATCTAGGCCAAAGTGGTTTAACTACACCAATATCTAGTCCACAACAAGTGTCTTTAGTTAATACCATGAGTGGTTCACAATAGTAGGGAACAAGAAATATTATGCTCCAAACACAACATGTTACCTCTAATCCTCAACCAATTTCTTATTCAAGAATGCAATGATAAAGATTAAATAACCAAATGCCAACTAGTGCCATGCTTCCACAAAACATGATGAATGTTACTCCACCTCAACAGGTGATGACTAACATTCCACAATAATAGGCATAGTCTAGTATACCAATGCGATAGAGGATGAACACTATGCTACCTCAATAGGGGGAAAAAAATATTCCACCTTGTTAGGTAGTGAAAAATATACCTCTACAATTACAAACCAACATGCCTTTACAGTCACAAATGTTGTCTAATCAATAATGTATGCCCATTGGTCAATAATAAAGGCTGAACACCCAATAAATATCTAGTTCATAGCAAGTGTTTTCAAAGTAAAGAGGTACTATTGTCCAACAAGTACCAATTAGGAAACAATTACCTTTTGTTCTAAATTTGCCATAAATCTAATGATAGGGCCTTGGTTCATAAGTTCTATTTTATTAGCCAAGTTTTACTAGTCGACAATAAGTTCCTAATCAACCTCAGAAGGCATAGTATTTTACCCCACGACACATCATTCCTTCTTAGCCATGATTCCCTTTAAAGTATGCCTATATACTAAATCCAAACCATAATATTTCACCACAACATGTGTAATTCCAACAATCACATCCCAATATGTGAATGCATATTACTAGTTGGTTCACTAACCAAATTAATGTTCTAAAATAAACCATGCCTCCATTATATTCTAGTCAATTTAATCAACCTTTAATCAACCATACTCTACCTCAAGTCAATGTTCCATCTCGTTTCTTGGCACAAGAATTGCAACAAATAAAGGATGAAATTACCGCCATTCAAGCAGGGAAATAGACCAAGAAGTTTAAATTAGATGATGTGTGTTCTTACCCATTCAACATGGAGTATCTTAAAATATCATTTCATCTAGGGTAAAAAAACACCAAAATTTGACAAATAAAAGGGTAAAGGAGACCATAAGGCCCATTTAACATAATTATTTATTATTTTCTAGCTAGTGGATTACAACAACATCTACCTCCTACTATTTCCTTGAAGTCTAGTAGGATAGGCTTTGGAGTAGTTCTTAAAATTTCCAAAGAATTTGGTATCTAATTTTGATGACCTTTCAAACAATTTTGTGTATCATTTCTCATAAAATCTCAAACATGAGATTTCATTGGTAGATATGACTCAGGCTAAATAGAAAGTTGATGAAAGCTTTGTGAGCTATCTATAGCAATGGAGAGCACTTTCCAAACATTTTACTCATAGCCTACTAGATAAACAATTAACCACTATGTTTACCATAAATTTACACAATGAGATATCATATCAGCTGGAGCTTCAATGTGCACACACTTTCAAAAGAGATCATCGACAAAAGTTTGCTAATACTAAAGGTCCTTATTAACAAAGGGAATATTAAGTTAACTTAATCAAATCAAAATCAAAACCAAAACCAAGGAATATGCCAAAATGAAAATCCAAACCAAGTCTAGGCACAAACATTGGCACTAGCCCAGGCTAATAACTCTTAACAATCCAAGCAATTCAACTGAAATAAGAATGTTTTTGCTAATAGAGTAATTGAGTCATGTCATGTTCAAATGGTGCAAACACTATTTGCGCAATTAGTGTCATAAATGCAGCTTACTTTTCATCAACAACCCATTCAACAAGGGTAGCCTTTATAGTAATGTAGACCAACTCAACAAATGCAATAACCATTGCCTATGTAAACCCCTCCTCTAAGGAGAAATGTGACTACTATTTAAGTATTTAAGGATTTTAGGGAGCTTAATGAAGCCATATTTTACAAGTTGGCTACAACTAATCTAATTAGTTGGCCGATAACAAAGCAATATCCTAAGGGTATTCTATATCTAGACTAGTATAGAAAGAATGTGTTCTATGAATACCATTATGTTCATGGATATAATCTTTGCCATTGTGTGCAGATCAAGCACGCCATTGAAAATATGTTTGAAAAATGGGGTATACCATTGGATAATAGATCATTTACATCTAATCAAAACTTGGGTATCTATTTAAACCCATTTTCATAACATAATAATAAAAACCAACAACACTAATAACCAAGGCTAGAACAATAATAATAACAATATCAATAACAATGAAAACAATAGAAATACCAAAAATAACAAAAAAAACATAAATCAAATGAAGAGAACCAAGGCCAAAATGATTCCAATACCCAACTAACTTACCATGCAGTTGTAGATGACAACAAAAAATTTGTAAGCCATATTATGGGAGGTCGCATTTTCACCATCACCATTAATCTAAGACCAAGTTCTAACTGAACAAGACTATTTATAAATAATTCTAATCAACCCATCTATGTCAATGATACTTCCTTGACTTGGCACCATAAATAGGTGTACCATCATGTAGAGATTACTAATTTTAGACCTCATACTGATAACTCATAATTACCCCATGAATACATACAAATGTATCAACAATCAAGACTTATCTTATCTAGCCCCTTGCCACCATTATTTTATAGCAACAATGGTCTTGTATCTAATGTTCATTATGAAATCACAACTCGATGGGAAAATATTACCATTTTTAGCCCATAAATGCCTACCACCAAACCCATCCAACCCACCATTTTGGATAGGAACAAACCATATACCACTTTAACTGACAAAATGTTTGACATTATGGAATAAATTCAAAATATGCTCACCAAAATTTTCATTTTGGATTTGTTGCAAAATGTCTACTATCCACAAGAACATATTAACAAAGCTCCTAGTATAATCACAAGTTCTAAATGATATATCTCCTGACAAATTCCAAGTTTTGGTTGGAAATCTAGTCTGAGTTCAATAGTTAACATTTGACCAAAGTGATATGCCATCCTTTATCCTTCTCCATAATAATCCATTGTACATTTAAGTTATCATATCATGACACAGTGAAATATGTCATCATAGATAATGTATCGAGCTTGAATATTGTGTCTCTAAATCTCATCAAGCATCTCAAATACACAACAACCAATTTCCAACCATACATGATCACTATTAAGGCTTATGACAATGAAGAACAAGAATCATAAGGCATTATCAATTTGTCAATTATCATTGGTCCCTTAACCCATGATACACTTTACCATGTGTTAGACCTTGACCTATATTATAATTTACATCTTGGTAGACCTTAGATACATGAGATTCATGTAATTCCATAAACATTGCGCTAGTGTCTCAAGTTCTCTCACTCAGGTATGGAGATCACCATCAAAAAATATTTACAACCTTATGAACATTGAAAATATTTAGAGATGAAGTAAAAAAGATACAACTTCTATTTTATCCTAAATATAATTCCCAAAAAGGAGAAAGGAAAAGAAATAATTGTCAATTTACTAGAGGCCAATTGCATATATTTAGATAGCCTTGATTCATCTTCCCATACACCACTACCTGAATTGTCTAACCATTTTACCATCTCAACCAATGACTCAAGAGAGTATTTGAATCATGACATGTTTCAAATTTTCAAACTTCCGCAAAACACCAAGTCCTATGGAAAACCTAAAGCTAAGCCACCTTACATGGAATGGAAATAAAAAGGAAAGGGTAAACTTCATAGTCTAGCTCCTATCATTTTCACATAAGTCAATAGACAATAATAAGACCCACTTGCCAATATAAAACCTGGTTATACAATGAGAAACTGGCCAATTATTAAAAAAATGATAAATATCCCATTTCGAATTGGATCATGGAGAATCAAGATTATGAGAGAAGAGGCCTTAGGCCAACTAAATAGGGTACACTAAAACCAATCTCTATCACTTGATACAAAGGAACTTATGGTCTTAGATTTAAACTACTTGGGGGTGATCCCATGTATCTTATTTGCATTCTAATGCCAAAAACTAGTGATGATGGTGCCAATAATGAACATAGTTTAATCACATTCTTTATAAAGACCTTTCTAATACCAATCTTTTTGACTCCCATGCCGTTTTTACCCTTACCTGAGTTATTTGTAACAATCTACTTCCTCTATATCACCCTCAACTTATAGCCCAGGACCAATAAAAATCCATAGTGCTTATAGATGAATTTGAGAATGATGAGGCCCTTCATGATTTTCTAGGCCTAAGGGAAAATTATTCATTAGGATACCACAAGAAAGGGTTCTCAATCAAACTAGATCTTGTAGCCTATTTTAAAGAATAATTGAACACTCTTAGCAACAAATAAATAAAAGAACATGGAGGTCCCAGAGTGAAAACCTCTTTGAAGCACTTTTGGACTAGGGTGAAAGTAAAGAGAAATGCCAGTATTCTAGTGAAAACTTGTTTTAGGCACCATTATATGGGAGTGTTTACCCTTATTCAAACATAGCTCAAGAGATTTCTAATGATGAACTTACCTATGGGTCTGAGTTTAGTTTTAAATAACAACGTGCCTTTGACCAAATTATCCAAGAGTTTCCAACAGTATTTATAACTTGGCCATCCCTACCATTAGGAGATTTTGAATCATCTTATTTTAAATAACTTGAAGAATTCATCCAAACAAAATACTTTACAATTATAGGCCAATTCAAATCATTGACAACCATTTTAGAAGATAGTTCAACTCTCCTCATAGAAGACACTACAAAAGTTGACATCGGGACTCTAGATGACTTGAAATGGATCAAATTAGGTACATACACCACATTATTATACATATTTATGCCAAAACTATGAAGTAGAAATTACACAAGATGCATTATCATATTGCTATATTGGTACAGAAAGAGTTGGAAAAAATCTTACAAGTGAAATGTATTCGATTGATTGACTACTTAGAGTGGATATCAAGTGTTGTGCTAGCTAATAAAAATCTAAAAGGAATTAGAATATGTACTGATTTTAAAGATAAATAAGGCCTATCCCAAGGATGAATTTCCTCTGCCAAACATTGACATGATAGTTTACTCCATATTGAGTTATGAAATGCTTTCTTAAATGGATGGGTTTTTAAGATACAACTAGATCCAGCTTGTGCCGAAAGACCAACATTAAATAGTGTTCACCACTCCATGGGGAGTGTTTTATTATCAGGTCATGCCATTTGGTCTCAAGAATGTTGGGATAACATACCAAAGAGCCATGACCATCATATTTCATGATATGATGCATGACATTGTTGAAGACTATGTCAACTACATATTGGGTAAATTAAAGACCCATGATGATCATCTAGATTTTATACAAAGAATATTTGAAAGGCTTCATGAATACAAGTTCAAAACAAATACTAATAAGTACATTTTTGTGTTAATTCAAGAAAAATCCTAGGATTCATCATTTCTTGCAGAGGTATTGAAGTTGATCTGGCTAAAGTGTAAACCATTATAGATATGCTAACACCTTCCAATTTAAAGCATCTCCATAGTTTTTAGGGAAATATTAGGTCTATCTGACACTTCATTTCTTAGTTGGTTGATAAATTCCATCCAATTACACACTTATTGAAGAAGGGTGTCACCTTCCAATGGGATGAAGAATGCCAAAAATCCTTCCAACACCTAGAGGATTATCTTGCCAATTTGCCTATTTTATTTCCACCTATGCCAAGAAAGTCATTCTTACTATACCTATTTATAACCATGCAAGCCCTGGGGACACTTCTATCTTAACATGATGAAAAAGGAAAAGAACATGTAGTGTACTATCTGAGATGTACACTAGTTGTATATGAGCATAATTATATGGCTATCAAAAAAGCTTGTTCAAATATGATCTTTATAACCAATAAAATATGACACTACTTGCTAAACAACAAGACCATGGTTATTTCCAAAGTAGATCTGCTCAAGTATCTACTATCCAAAACAACTTTAGAAGGTTAAATGGGTAAATGGATAATGATTTTGAGTGAGTTTAAGATTGAATATGTTAACCAAAAGTCCATCAAGGGCCAAATTATTATAGATCATCTCACCAAAGATCCCCTTGTAGATACTAAACCACTGACCTTTCAATTCCTAGATGAGTCCATTATGACCATCATTGAAACACCTCCTAAGGAGTAACATTAGAAGTTTTATTTTGATGAATCATTCACCTCACATGGATTGGGGGTAGGCTCATTATTTATTACACCACAAGGGAATCTTATCCCTAAATCATTCCATATTAGCTTTCTTTTTACTAACATGGTTGAATATGAATCACTCATCACAAGGCTTCGTCAAGAAATAAAATGTAATATTCAACATCTAAATGTTTATGGTGATTCTCAGTTAATTATTAATCAGGTTACAAAACACTTTTAGACTAAAGATGACAAGATGGTGCCATATAAAGGCATGATCAACACTCTCAAGAACACATTTCTCAAGCTAGTAACAAAACAATAAATGCCATGGACACCATTAGCTCTTCGATTCACCACACTGACAAGGTAAAATAACATCAATTCCTCATTGAAAATCTTCTACCTCCAACTTATGAAACTTTAACCATCACAATGATCTGTGATATTGTTGGTCCCATATCTATATGGTATTCAAACCTAGTTACCTACCTTCATGACCACATTATGCCACCATACATATCACACAAATATAAGAATGAATTTACCCACTAAGCCACATGATGTACCTTACTTAGACCAATATTTTACTACCATAACTTTGATAGAACTCTACTTCATTGTTTAAATTTAATAGAATCAACATTAGTATTATGAGAAGTTAATGAAGGAGTATGTGGAGCCCATACTAGTGGGACCATCCTAGCCAAAAAAATCCTATATATTGGGTATTATTGGCTAACTATGGATGATGATGCAACTGCATATGTTAGAAGGTGCAGTAAGTTTCAACTGCATGACAATTTGATTCATGCCCTGGCCAAAATGCTAAAACTAATGTTTAAACTATGGCTATTTGTATAATGGGGTCTCAATCTCATTGGGAAGATTAACCCTACCTTATTTGATGGCCATAAACACATCCTTACTGCTACTAAATATTTCATTAAGTGGGTTAAATCTATAACCCTGATATGATTGGAAAACAAATTTCAAAATTCATATTTAACCATGTCATCTACCATTATAGTATCCCATCTAACATTATATCTAATAATGGTGGATCATTTAAAAACAAGGATGTCAAAATTTTGTGTGTAAAGTACAACATTACTCAACATTTTTATACAACATATTACCCACAAGGTAATGTCCAAGCAAAGGATTCTAATAAAACCATTGTCAACATCCTCAAAAATATTATCAATGATGCTAGCCATGATTGACACCTCCAAATCTTTCTCACCCTCTATGCATACCATACTAATTGCCATACCCTAATAGGAGCCACTCCATATTCCCTAGTTTATGGCACTGAGGCCATTCTTTCCATTGAAGTCAAATTACCTTTTCTACCCATCTTGCTAAAGCATGTCTTGGACGATGAAGATTATTGAGTTGAGCACTTGCAAGATCTAGAGTTGCTAGATGAAAATACATGGCTACTATTAACAACCTTCAAGCATACTAGAATAGACTCCATGGCCACTATAACCAATGGGTCAAACACAAAGCATTCAACTTTAGGAATCTTGTCCTCAAAGAAAACCAAAATAATACCATGATTGAGAAGAATAACAAAGGGCAAGTTCAAACCCAATTGGATAGGCCCATATATCATTGTTAAAAATTATGGATATGGAGTATACAGTCTCATTAAACTAGATAAATATTAACTTGATGCTCTAATGAACATTATACACCTCAAGCATTACTTCACTTTAGAGACTTGAAGTATTGTCTATGAGGCCCATTTCTATTATACCATAATATCAACATTTTTTTTTTACCATGCCATATACCACTTTACCATGCCTTCACTATTGATCAAAGTTATACCCTATCATATACCATTATACCATACCTTCCCTATCAACCAACATTTTTTTACCCTCCCTTCCAACCCTTAAACCTTAGTTCTATTCTATTGGTTCTTCTAGCACTTTCAGCAAGGGGATTTAGATCAAGTTAAAGTAGTTGATTTAGTATTCTAGATAGAGGCCATATTTTGGACTAGTATGATAATGGTATGGTAGTTACATACTCATTCCTTATTTCATTTCATTCTGAGTGTTCTTGATTATAATCAACTTTAGGTAAATCAATGTTTCACATCATGTTACTAATTATAACTACCTATGGGTAAGTTAATATCATTGACCTATGCCATTATTTCCTAATTATAAATATTTATGAGATAATTAAGAACAACACTTTTATCATGACTTTAAGTCCCACCTTGCCCTTCTTATGCCATACTATGCCTTTTCCATAATTTACCTACTTTATGAACTTGATGTGACCTAGTTAGATTCCTCCACTATAAGTCAGAACTATAATGACTTGAGGTCCTAATGGGACTATGTAGGCAACACTTGATTCATGTTGAGGTCAGCTCAGTCACCCCTTTGCCATGTTCTCACCATTTTATGAGCAATTTAAGTGTTAAACACTCTCATCATTTTAAGAGTTGGACTATTTAATATCTCATCATTCTCGATTGAGTTGATATGCTTAAAAAATTCCAAAAGACATTTGTAAAACAATCTAGAAAATCCTAAAATCCACTAAATCAACCACTTCTTTGCCTCAAGGATTTTAGGACCCCTAACTAATTCAAAATAAACCACTTATCTTTTAGTTTCCCCATCGTTGTTTTCCCCTAAGCCTTACGCTTTCACCATTTTTTGAGTTTCATGTTTTGTGCATCGTGTATTCAACTTTGATACATTAATGACCACTTGGCTTCATCTCATATACTCAATGTTTTGCAAGACCATTCCAATCTTTCTTCTATAAAATAGTCATTTTTTTCTTATCATCATTTTTATTCTATCCCTTCTCTTGGGAGAACTACATTTGGCCTAAAGTGTATTCTAGACCTTACATCCATATAACTATGTAGGTAGTGTCCACTTGCCTAACGCATCTAGATTCAACTCGACTACCACTTCCTTTTCTTCTATTCCCCCATTTTGTTTTTCATTGTCTCCTATAGCCTACGGGCAATTTATGTTTTATTATTTGTGTCATGTTATTCATAATAACATTGTGATTCACTATTATTTATATTTGTTTACTACTTTATTTTTATTATATATGTTTGATTTTTATTTACTGGTGTTTTATCTTCCCATTTATTTATTTGTTTGCCTATTTGTTTACTTTCATTATTGTGCCTTGGCTTAGTCTATTTATGTTCATTTGGTGATTCCTTGTGCATTATACTTAAGTACATCTATATTCATACATCATAATTATCATCATGGTTTTTATTATTAGTGTATTATTTTCAATTATTTATTGGATTGAGTGTGAGTCCTTATGCATATTTTAATTTAGTTATCATAGTGTTTTATATCATGGTGCCTACCATCATGTGATACAACAAAACTCAGTTTGAGAAATCTTATAAGCACCATGACTATGATACTTCTCGTTAGCACCTGAAGAATTCCCAATCTACCGAAATCATTACTCACATATAGAGTCATTAAATCATAAATGAATTTTAATCCTTACTAATTAGGATGTGCCTCTCCATACTAACGGGTTACCCAAATTTAGCTTTCTCTTCTGTACCAGCTTACTCCTACTTTGTGAGTATGGATTTAGAACATAAGCCCCAACATGCCATGATCAATATTACTCCATCATAAGTACCAATGATTATAACCACCTTTGGAAAAATCATTGTGTATCATCCCAATCGAAGTGCCAATGATTATAACTGCCCATGGGAAAATCATTATGTTTCAATTGATATCAAGGTTAATGATTAAAACCACCTTTGAGAAAATCATTATCATTTCTTTCTACCCACCAGTGGCATGTTTTCATTATGATAATGCATATAACCACCTTTGGGCAAACCATTATCTCTATCCACCCAACTGGGGCATGTTTTTATCCTACCAATGATTATAATTGCCTATGGGTAAATCATTGTTTTCCATTTTAATGATTATAACCACCTTTCAAAAAATCATTCACTTTTTACCCTTATCTTTTGGCTAATGATTATAACCGCTTATGGGAAATTCATTATCTCTTCACCTACATATGCCAATGATTATAACTTTCTTTGGGAAAATCACCTTGTTTATCTTCCCAAATGGGGTAGCTCCCTGTGCCACTAATTATAACCACCTATGGGCAAATCAATCTTTTTCGACCCATTTTACTTTTTGTTCCCATCCTTTCCTTGTTTTGAGGGACTGATCACTGACCTTCATTTTCAATCACTCCCTCGAGGGGGCATCAAAGGTTTCTCCATTCTCATTAAAATAATAGCCATATAGGACATTTTCATTATTTGAGAAGATGTTACTATGTCTATAGCATATAATTCCTTCAAAAATAGGGTCAAACTATAGACATCTAAATCTGATCACAATTGGCTTCTGATCGAACTTCAAACTAATTCTTACTGACCATTGAAAATTAAGCCTAAGAATTACTAAACATCCCAAATTTGGCCACACATCATTCATTAATGATTAGAATCATTTTAAGGCATCCCTATTTTGGATAGTAGCCCATATGCAATAATAAACTATCATAGATTCATCCCTAATCACCTTGCATCATAACAACTACCAATTTGACTTATGGACCCATTAAGCAGGGCATTTGAGCACATCTTGAAAGAGAAAAAATGCTAATCAAATTGAATTATATAATTAAACAATATTAAATCCCTAGTTGAATTATCCATTTATAATTAATTAATATTTAAAAATGGAAATTCCAAAAATCAAAATATCAAGCCTTTTCATCATTGCCTTTATGAGTTGTCAAGCTCTTTCAAAATATCCCAAAATATCTAATTTGAGATCCATGCCTAGTAATTGAAAATCATAATTACATGATAACTATTAACTCAACTAAAGTTAGCCTCAACTCATCTAAGATTATTTTGAGCCCATTCCATCTTTAAACTCAACCTTAACTCACCTTGGGCGAGAGTTAATTCTTGAGTCTATAAATACAAGGCCATGTCCATTGATGTTTAAGCTCTATTGGTGTAAAGTTATTATGCCTAAATGTATTCAAAGCTTGGATATTTTAGAGTTATCATGCATGATTTTTTCCATAAGCCTCATGCAAGTAATGCTACCATGCCAAAATCTTAAGCCAGATAATCAAAGCCAAGGTACCAAGGAGAGAAAGATCTAAGCAAGCTGTATTGATGAAGATTTTTTAATACACAAGCTGATAAAGCCATTCAACAATCCATTTGGAATTTATAAGGAAGGTAAAATAAGGTGTTCTTATTATGTGTTTATTGTGTTTTCATATGTTTTCTCATTACCTAATATCTCCCTAGTGTCTAGGCTATAGGTGTTAGGATTTTAGTGTGTTGTTTTGAATTTTATTTCTTGGACTAACACAAGACTAACCTACCCTCTAGGTATTAATTGTTCACACAAGCATCCTATATAAATAATTTTCACGTAATAAATGAGATCCCAATGATACCATTAGGAATTTAAATGTTTTTTCTAGAAGAAGTATAGTTTATTCACCAACATTTACAAACCTAGTACTTAGCTAACATTAGAGATGTATAAAAATTAATTGGATCCATGGATTGTAATTTTATTAAGGAGACATGCTATGGTAGTAACCCTAATTTTGGCATATGTTGAATCTATCAAGGTTGATAAGTAGCTCAATCCACAAGGCTAAATGATGGCTCTCATCCCTAGTGCATTACCTAACATACCCACATCGAACCTTATTCTTAATACAAATCAGAATGTGCATGCACCTCAACTATTGCCTATAATAACTGTAATCCTAATGAGACATGATTCACCAAATCAACACTTAGGTTTTATTAACCTGGTACCCAAGTTCAAAACCAAATATGTTATTAGTTACTAATAAGACCCAAACCATACCTTAAGAGTTTACAAAAATTGAGCTGGATGCCATCTAACAAATGGTATAAGGATTAAGTAATGACTTATTTAGTTTGCAAAGGCAAATGGGTAGCTCTGGTGCCGAGAGTTAAAATAATAACTTCACTTACCATAGATAAAATAAAAACTACAATTATACTCACAATCATCCATATCCTTCTCCTAATAAGTAGCTTGAAATCGACATTTATGAAATATCCCTTCCTAATTGGTGCCATGTGCATATCATAACCCAACATGGGGAGCTTGATTACATTGAATTATGTAATTACTTTGACATATTCCAAAGGGAAATGGAAAATAATGAGGTATTACCAAACTAACCTAAATCATCTAATGCTTGTAAGCTGCCTAACACAACCATGATGTTAGAAACCATGGAGTTCCCTATCCAAGAAGAGAATGAATTAGAATAAAGTGCTTATGAAGTGCATGATTTTAAATTTTTTTAAAGAAGCAATTATGCCCTTAGTAATTGATAACATAACAACACTTCACTACCTCAACTCATCTGAAGAAAAAATCTATTGAAGATTGAATGTGTGCCATTTGGTTAAAATGATGATAATCTTGAAAATATTATCCCTTATTTAGATCACTCAATTTTACATAGTGAAATTACTTCTCTCTCTCAAAATTTTAATGATCAAAATACATGTTTTACTTATTCTCCTCCCTTTATTGAATGGAAAAATGAAAAATTGAAAGTAGCATTGCACTTCTTCACCCTTATTTTGAAAGTATAAATGAAAGTGAAACTTGTATTTTTTCTTATCCTAGTGTTTCAAATGAAGTAGAAAATGTCTCTTTTTTATAAGATCATATATCTAAAAGTGAAGTTCCTTCCCCTACTCCTATTATATGTAATAAAACTTCAAATATTATAGCACCTTCTAATGATGATGATATAAAACTTCATGCCATAAAAAATGGTATTCTTATCTCTTTAATGATGGATACTCCTTTACCAAATATTACATAACCATGTGCTAATACTATTTTACCAGGTGGTCAAGAATCTATCATTCTTATGTTTCATATGAATGGTAGTTTACAACATCTAAACACATATTCAACTTAATTACCATCCTCTACTTGTGATATATTATCCATCATGACTACCATAAGATACTTTCAAAAATAATTAAATACTATTAATTTGAAAGTTTCATCCCATGAGGATACCTTTGGGGAGAATATGTTAAAGGAACAACCTCTTATTTGAGATGTGTTTGAGTTTCCTTACCCTCAAAGATTCATTATGCCTAAGTTATTCTAATTCAATGGCCATGGGTATCCTTCTATTCACTTGCAATAATATAAAAATTAATTTTAACATTGGGTTAAGGATGGATGATTGCTATTAAAGGCCTTTGATTGAGGATTAGCTCAAGATGATCTTGATTGGTTTTATAACCCCCTAAATGGTTCCTTGTAAACATTCTAAAAACTTGAATATGTGTTATTATCAAATTTTCATAAATATACCTTACTAAAGTTACCATTAGGACATTTACTATAAGTATTAACTTAAAATGAGAATGAGTCCGTTCCAAACTATGTATCATATTTGAGGACATATTGTATTCCTTAAACTATACTCCCTCAGATTTGGTAGTGTAATTTATATTTCGTAGGGGTTTTATTTATACTCTTCGAGAAAGAGCATTGGATAATCAATTTGATTCATTCAATATTTTATATTGGGATGTGCATAAATATGCATATGCTTTAACAAATATAAAAACTAAGTTACCTACTTCACCACCTAAAGATAAACATGATACAAATAACATCTTCAAAGAAAACAAGCAAAATTAGAAGGGTCACGAACCACTTCATAAACTCTCTTCAAAACCAATAGTGCAATCCAAAGAATAAATAGTAAAGGTATTGAATAAAGTAAAATAACATACTGAATGACCCCTAAAATTAAACCATTTGCATCTACAAAATACAACCACTTTGGCTTTATTGGTGCTAAGATAAACCACATGATATATTATGCATATTATTGGATAAACAAATGATAAAGCTTCCTACTAAGTTTTATTACCCACCACAAAAATTTGAAAAGGTAAAAGGACAACACTTTTACACTAACCATGATATAAATGATCACCAAGATAATAATTATTTCACTCGCACATTGTTAGCTAATCAAAAAATTATAACATTTCAAAAAGACATATCTAGACCTATTCCACATACTTATTCTTGAGGATATTCTAATAGGTTTGAGACATTCCATGCTACTCATTCTTAATAACATGTGGTCCATCAACCTTCACAAAAGATGACCACTAGTAGAAGTCCTTCTCCTAGTGTACCCTCTCTGAGGATTAATCTCTCCCACACTGATCCTATCAAGGAACCATTGTTTGATCGAGTCCTTCATAAAGAGACATATGAAGAAGGTGTACATACAAAATAGATATGCGTATCTAAATAGATATGAGTATATAAATAGATACATACATATTCATAGGATATTTATACATATAATTTAGAGTCAATGACATAAATATAACCCCCTTAGTTCTATTATCACATGATCATTATAATCACATATTATTATTTCCATCTAGATTTCATTTCATATAATGATTTATTTATTACCACTAAAATATAAGCATTTAATTAAATTTAAATATTTTTAATATAATTTACATATTTAAACATAAATCAAGGAAACAAATGAGACTAAAACTGTACAAAAAACAATAAAGAATTAAATGTTTCACATCCATTTGAAGCAAAATTACCATGTGAACAATGTCATATATATCAAAATTATATAAAGTGTATAATAAAAAAATAAATCATATGTTTGGGGCTTATCCCTAGGTGTATACTCATCATTGATATTTATATCAATTTACCTTATGCCTCTTGATGTGGAAGTGCCTAGGTTGAGTGTGGCCCCCCATACCCAAGACAACTCATGTACTCTCTCCTTATATGCACCTGATTGATATAGTGTACAATAATGCTCATGCGATAAAGTGACATATCAATCAATAAAAACATACATGATCTCAATGGCACTATGTTGCAGGATGTCTCATCTATATATCTCTATACATAACTCCTCTTGCCTAGTCATTGTAGTGTGATATGAAACCAATTCCCTTGCTACTAGATCAAACAAAGGTGCATTGATACCTATAATATCAACATATCATGCACAAACCTTAAGTACCAGATGTCCAAATTCAAAACCATGAGTTACATTGAGATCTAGGAAATAAGCCCTTTGACATTATACCAATTTGGAAAGATTTTAAAAGATACCAAATTTACCTAAAATTTTGCTCACAAAAAAATATTATTCCAAATCATAGGTGTTACCAACATAATATTACATTATTCGGTACCAACACTACCAGGGTAAAATTGGGCACTATACACTCATATACATGACATTATCACTTATTCCTTTTGTGATGAGGTGACTAGTAGATTATATTTCCCCTCATCCCAAGAGGGGGGCATATCAATAGGGTCATGTCATAAAGATATGGCTTTCACATATTCATAGCTTAAGATTTAGTGGAGGCATGTTATGGGAACATGTCCTCTATATTTATTAGTATTAAACATATCTAGATTATAATGGGAGAATGTTTTGGAAACATGTCAACCACATTTGTACATAGTTCTAAAATTATTCAAATTATGGTAGGGGCATGTTATGTAAACATGTACTCCATATTTATGTCATTTAAAAACTTGTCAACCTCCTTCATAACATATGATTCAGATATATATTTGGGTTAGCATTCTATAAATTGGTATTACAATTATACAAATATTACACATCAATGGTACTTATGAAAAAAAAGACACATACTATATAGACTATTGTATTCACTTGAGATATGACAAGATGCATGAACAAGGGTTGATTCTTTATATGTACTTAGACATTGATCTATCTTCAAAATTCACCAAATTATCTAGGATTATTATCACATTATGGACTATTACTATATCATGGAATTTATCACATCATGGACTGACACCTAGGTTGGAATATTATAGACTACTATTTGGGCCTTATCCACTTACAATGGTTGGTACTATTTATAGATTGAAGTGATTAAATCATCCAGTCTCACTAGGTTATGCACTTGAGTTGTGATGGTTGGGATATGATTCCCTTAATGGCCAAATCACTACTCTTATTATTCTAGGTTGGGGGCATGATCACTTCCCAACTCTCCCTATTGTAGATAGAACACCACCAAGGTGTAACCTAGTTGAACACTTGAAAGTTCATCCATCTTCCTAGCTAGAAGATGGATGAGGTTGTAAGTCCCCTTCTACTTCTCCAGTTTCTAGCATTATAGATCCATTACTACACAATACATACACAAGTGTATTTTATCCATGCTCTTTATTTACATTACTTTCTATTATTGTTCATATATAGATTGTATACATTAATTTATTTGTGACATGACATTTATTATAGGTAATATTCAAGAAAAAGGTTCAAATAAAGTTCAAGCAAAGACAAGGAGTGTTATACACACCAAAGTATTCATTTTATTTTCCTTTAAACTAGTGGTTTCATTTTCATGCATTACTAGATTAAAAAGAAAGGGCAAAATGTAGATACCCATATTTTGTACAAACATAATTTCATATCATGTTTTCATATCTCTTTGTTTATATACATATTTTAAGTAAGCATTAGATATCTAGTGGTGTGGTCTCATTTGGACCTCTTCAGGTTCATCTTATTTCACTTGATTTATCTACCCTTGTGGGACTATATGTTGTAAATTATCTTTTTTATCTATTGGATCCTCAAGATCTCCACCTATGATTTCTGTTATCCCTATGTTTTTAGCCTTTGGATACCTATGTATGCATTGGAATATTTCATTATCCAACTATGACGTAATTTTCTAGGCTTATCATTTCATTATTTTCCATATATTTCACTTGGTGACTATTTATTTTATCCCCTTTATTCATCCTATTGTCATATTTTCACATGTCACTAGGGCTTAATTCAAAATTAAGAGATCCTTATATATATAAATGTTATGGTCTAATTATATTACCTAAATTTTTGATAAATTAAGTTCTAATTAGCAAGTATATTATATTTCAAGATATCAAAATACATTACAATACTATATTGAATATATGAAGCACTTAGAAGGTCACTTTACTCTTGCATTGTTTATACCAAATGTTACTATAGGAGAAAGAACATATAGTTACATAGTTATAATTCCACACACATGCTTAGGAGGGAGAACTACATGCGAGTTTGAGGCCGTCTTTAGAGTATTGGATTGTAAGCAACACTTAGAAATTGTTGGGGTTACTAGGGTTAGTTTGACTCATGTGTTAACCCTTACCAAGTTATAAGGGGTCACTTGTTGGGAAATAACGGAAGCACACAATTGATTACCAAGCAACTTAACATGCAAAAATTAACTAGAATACACAAGTAACTAGAATTTAAAAATAACACAGAATATGAGAGACAATACACAACTTGTATTAATACTCATCCAGAAAAGAATACAATAAAGAGACGCCACTCTCTTCCACTTTACAAAGGCTTCCCACACCTCAAGTGTACAATAATTCTCTCCTCAAAGCTCTCTCTCTTATAGTCCCAACACACAACTCAAACACAGAGTTGGTGTTCACCTCCAACCAGTTAGTATCTACTACTGCCTGTACACCAGTGCTCCACGCACTCCACACACTCCACAAGTACACAATCGTACTTTAAGTAGATCTCCCCTAAACTGCAACAAATTGTAACCCAACTGATCTTACTTATGGAAGGATCTTCCTTGCCTTCCTCTTTGCTCTCTTTCTAAGTACACACTATACACCAAGTAGATCCCACCTGATCCTGCTCCTTATTGTGTTGCTATCCTCCCTAATCTTGCACACCTAAAAATCAATTTGGTTCTACACACCTATAAACCTGGATCATGTACACACATACACTTGTAGATCAATGATCTTACTTACCATGTAGATCTCTTAAAGAATCCATGCACACCTGCTGACCAAGATCCTACACCCCTGAAGAATTCTACTGATTCTCCAAAACCAGCACCCACACTTGGCACTGCTGTGGAACTAGGAGGAACACCCTTGCTCACCTCACACACAAAAGGAGCTAACTTTGCTCAACTCAAACTAGAACACTTTATAATTCAGCCCATGAGTCTCTTAAATAGATCTCATGCAAACAATAATTAGACATCTAATTACAATAATTAGATCCATAGCTTCTAGTTTAAATTTGGCTCTTAACATGCAAACAGTTGGTTTGTTAACTAACTGCCTATAAAACTTGTAGTTAGAACCACACAGGTGACCAACGTCGGTCCCTGTCTACCTAGAGGTGACCGATGTCGGCCAATCCCTGACCGACGTCGATTGCTTCTCTTCACTATCTTGTTGACATTCACTGATCAGACTAATGTCGGTTGCTCTGCAACTCAACAACCTTCAGCAACCTCCTCCCTTATTTGCATCAGTGAAGATTTTAGCTCCACAACCTAAAAATCTCCCGCTTAGAGATAAATAGCTACATTGTACCTATACCTATACCCCATCTATTCTATTTCTTGGCTTGTATCCCTCTTCAAGATGAATCCTGAAGACCACCCACCACATAACCTATGGTGCACCTCCTGTCATCCAAGTAACCTACCACATTCACATCTACAAAACACATGTAGAAAAATAACTTGACCCTGCATAGCATGTCGACCTGCTACTGGTCCCTCTCAAATACTTGAGAATCTACTGAACTGCCCTCCAGTGCTTCTTTCCTGGATTAGCTCCAAACTTTCTGACAGCACCCATTGTTTGGGCAAACTCAGGTCTATACCAGACCTCATGTGATTTCAGACACTAAACTATCTAGCCCTTAGTGTGCTCTAGTTTTGCATCCTGAACCTTGCCAACACTTGATTCACATCAACTCCCACTGGAGACAAAATCAACCTGTGATCTTCCATGTTTCCCATGCCAAAGAATTTTGCTGCTCCAAATTCCTCATGGCAAACCACTGAACTAATCTTACCCTTAGCTCAGCAAAACCCTATATGTACAAACCTGCTAGCTAGCATACTATCCACATACAGTGACAGGATAATGTCATGACCATCATCCACCTGGTAAGACAAACCACAGTAGTTACCCTGACATTGACTAAAGCCATGCTTTGTCATCCTCCTGTCAAACCTGTACCACTATCCTGCAGCTTCCTCAAGACCATATGCCCTGGTCTTCCATCTCACGTGTCCATTCTCTCTATTATTTAACTAAGGTATCCATTCATCTCTGTGCTTTCATACCGGCTGGCAACCCTACTAAATCTCCCGTTTGGTTCTGCATCATATTCCTACCATGCTCCCACTATTTCCTGGATCCTTCTTGCTCTGCAATCAACAACTAGTATAAAGAAGAGGAACAATGAATTTGAGGCTTACTTACCACCTTCAATCTTCCATATGGGTGTTTGAGAGTCCTTGACAGCTTGATGTCTGCCCAAAATCCGTTATAGTGACTGACCTTGGTCACTACACAGTCTACATTTGACCAACATTAGTTTCCATGCACTTGTCCTGACTACCAACTCTATCGACGTCAGTGTCCCTATTGCTGATGTCAGTCTTCCTAACTAATGTTGGTCTTACCTATTTTTGACATCGGCCCTCCTGACCGATGTCGGTCTTACCCTACTTGACATCACCAGCTTCAGTCTGCACATGACTGACATTGGCACCTATCTGTTTGATGCCAGTTCTTCCTAACTGACGCTGATACTTGTGTTTGCCTATGAGTGATGAATTTTTACCCACAAGCTCCTTTGAATCAAAACCCATGTCCAAACTGTCCTGCTTAGAAGTATCCAGCCCCATCCACTGAACTCTGTCTATCATCTCCTCTAAGAACACCAAGGCTTTCTAGTTCTTAAGTCTATCAAGCACATCTATCTTCTGCTTAAGAACATGCATCTCCTTCTTGCTCATGTGACCAAGCCTACAAAGCCACGTCTCTACAATAGAAGAAGAATCAGTAATATAAGCAAGTAGATAAAGAGTACCTGATTTCTTACCACCAGCTAATTTAAGTGTATCCACTGTGAGATTTCTTGTGCATCTCTCATCACCCAACTTTTTTGAAGAAATTAGCCATATCTTCAACATCGAGACCTGCATGACCTCCTTCAACACCCATGTGTTGGCCGCCTACAATTTTAGCTTCACTTTCCCTTTGCCAATTCTTTGACAAGGCTCACCAGCTCCTCTCCTTGGGGCTGCATGGAAAGAGGCAACATAATCTATTATCCAAGATTCAACTTTATCCAGAGCATTTTATGCAACAACACCTGTAATATCTGCTTCTTCATGCTGATCTGCTACCAACCAATAATCTCTTTTTACCTGCTCTTTCTTTGCATAGGACTGTAATAGACCATTCATGCTTTTCAATTCCTCCATTCTTAGTGCACTTTCTTCTACCATTGCTTTACTCCCACTCAATCAAAAACCCCTGAGAGTGACCTGTAACCAAACACAAAACCTTGCTCCCTGCAACCTTAGCTCTGATACCACTTGTTGGGAAATAACAGAAGCACACAATTGATTACCAAGCAACTTAACATGCAAAACTTAACCAGAATACACAAGTAACTAAAATTCAAAAATAACATAGAATATGAGAGACAATACACAACTTGTATTAATACTCATCCAAAAAAGAATACAATAAAGAGATGCCACTCTCTTCCATTTTATAGAGGCTTTCCACACCTCAAGTGTACAATAATTATCTCCTCAAAGCTCTCTCTCTTACGGTCCCAACACACAACTCAAATACAGAGTTGGTGTTCATGTCCAACCAGTCAGTATCCACTACTGCTAGTACACCAGTGCTCCACGCACTCCACAAGTGCTCCACACACTCCACAAGTACACAATCATACTTTAAGTAGATCTCCCCTAAACTACAACAACCTACAACCCAAATGATCTTACTTATGGAAGGATCTTCCTTGCCTTCCTCTTTGCTCTCTTTCTAAGTACACACTGTACTCCAAGTAGATCCCACCTGATCTTGCTCCCTGTTGTGTTGCTATCCTTCCTGATCTTGCACACCTACAAATCAATCTGGTTCTACACACCTACAAACCTAGATCATGCACACACATACACCTGCAGATCAATGATCTTACTTACCATGTAGATCTCCTAAAGAAGCCATGCACACCTGCTGACAAGGATCCTACACCCCTGAGGAATCCTGTTGATTCTCCAAAACCAACACCCACACTTGGCACTGTTGTGGAACTAGGAGGAACACCCTTGCTCACCTCACACACAGAAGGAGCTAACTTTTCTCAACTCAAACTAGAACACTTTACAATACAGCCCATGAGTCTCTTAAATCGATCTCATGCAAACAATAATTAGACATCTAATTACAATAATTAGATCTGCAGCTTCTATTCTAAATTTGGCTCTTGACATGCAAACACTTGGTTCGTTAACTAACTGCCCGTAAAACTTATAGTTTAAACCACATAGGTGACCGACATTGGTCCCTATCTACATGGAGGTGACCGATGTCAGCCGATCCCTGACCGATGTCAGTTGCTTCTCTTCACTATCCTACCGATGTCAGCTGATCAGACCGATGCCGATTGCTCTGCAACTCAGCAACCTTCAGCAACCTCCTCCCCTATTTGCATCAGTGAAGCTTTTAGCTCCATAACCTAACATCAATGACATGAAGATTAGGGTTTTACTTATTAGATAGATCTTGCACACAAATAGACATATTCTAAGGTACCAAATAGTCACATAGGTGATAGTGCAGGTCTGACATGAGTTTTGATACACTTTTATGCATACTTTAGGTTAGACACATACATCAAATTTGGACATCTACATAAACACAATTGTCTATGGTCAAATTAAGTATCCTGTAAATGAAAATAACCAAAACATAGAGTGAGTAGATTCTAGAGATTGATTAATGTCCTAAAATGATTCCATATCACTATCACATCTCAGATATGAAATCCAAACAAGATATGATCTCTCTATCCCTTGGTTTCAATTTATTTAATTATATTTATTATACATGTTAAATTTAGTAAGAATGTATTATTGACTATATTTTAATGTGAATTTGAATAGTCTTATTTCTTTCAAATAGTTTTATTTGCTTAAGTGTGTTTATTTAAAAACCTAAATAACATAAAATAGGATGCTAGATTAACCTTTGAAAATAATTCTAATTCCCAAATTTAGTGCAGGTTATCACAACTCCCATAGACTCCAACAACATATGTGAAAGAAACAACAAAACCAATTTAAAATTACAAAGAAGAATATGTGTTCACTTGCACAGAAAAAACACAAGAGCAACTATGTAACACAAGACTTGGAAAAAATAGAGAATAATTTCCATGTATAGTCATAAACATGTTCAATGATATGCTTAGCTTATTTTCATAATCTAACATATTTTTTGGCTGATGTATGGGTACATATGTGATGTTATCTTCATGCATCATATACCTCAATAAATAGAAATGTGTGATCATAATTCTCACACACTAGAGCTAGGTTATAGAACCACCCTTTTTACCCTTTACAAAGGCTTTAGAGCACTCTTTTGTTATATGAAATGACTCTCACCTTCTAGTTTCCTTGGTTGACAAACTAGATAAACCAACCTCCTCTACCAAAATCCTTTCACTTCACTATTGTTCTAATTCCCAATACAATTGGGTCAATTACCTTTGTTTACATTGCATAATCAAATCTTCTACTCCTCCACCACAATACTACCCACTAAAAATTCATATGTATTTCATTTGCACTATTGTTCACATTCCTATATATGGTAATACTATTTAACTTTGCATCATTATTCTCTTTTATCTACATGGCACCACTATGTGTCTTCACATACCCTACCCCTTTTAAGTGATCCTTGATACTACATATGACAAAATGATGTTTATTTCACATATTCTCTATCTTTCACCTTCAATGGATTTATAATATGGGATCAACCATCCTATAATATCACATGGTCATACTAACATGGCCTTCCTTGTGAAACATGACATGCATCCATCTCTTTCACATCACGTAGAACCTTATTTGTGTATATACTAATCTTCATCTCCACTGCACATTATTACTTCACAACACTATCTTGACCCTCTATCAAATATGATACTCTATATATTCTTAGATTTTACTTTCACACCAATATCAACTTCCTCATCATCTCTTTAGATATCAAATCATCCATGCTTCCATTGTTTACCATAAATGTGCAACTTTTTCATGTGATCTTCAAGACTCTCCTTACTAAAAATAAACTCTCTCCTTTCTCAGGTTCATCTAAATGAAATAGATGGATGTCTTTAGATTTCATTCTTATTTGTAAAAATTACACACCACCAACACTATACAAATGTGCATAAGGCCACTATTCATCATGTTTTATCTCCTCACATCTTAAATATATATCACTAAATCTACCACCTCTTCTTTGGTACCTTTCAAAAAATATTATCTTCATTTGCTTATAACTCTTGTACTATGCTTACATTTTTATCTATTTTTTACATCAAATGTTCTTTACTACTGTCCACCTTCACTTTTATTCTCACAGTCACTTGTATGTGTTCTAAATTATCTTATACTCTTAGTGCCTAATGCTATACTTCTTCCACTATGTACAGTCTCATAATGTTGATCTCATCTTAGATGATCCATTGCAGCCAACTAATGTGTTGTGCTGCCTTTTCTTGATCCATCTCTTTTTGACTAGCTTAGATAATGATATTTTAAAACTCCTTTGTCTAATATTTTAAATTTAGTTTTTTTTTAATATATTTTGTAATCTCTTCAACATATCCAACTTATAATATCTAGGTAGAAACTTGCCTTTCAATCTCCCAACCATTCTCTCGTAGTGGGTGATTTTGTCTTTACCATTTTGATTCCTCTCAAGTTTTACCTCCTTCCAACATATAGCTATGTGTCCCTTTAATTTTTTATACATGGTCTTTGTATTTCACTCATTCATAACCTCATCAAATAAAATTATTCTTCCATATCTATTAACTAATTTGATAACTTGGTTGGGTTAAATCTTCTAGTAAAACATGAAACTTTTGCCAAAGTGGCTAGCAAAATGAATCATATATTATTTAATATGAATGATATGTTATTATATTAATTACATAACAAAAAGTAATACAAAAATAACAAATATATATACTGCACAACACAATATTAACATGGAAAAATCAAGCAATGATGTAATAAAACCCATAAAACATATATCCATTATTTGAGAAACAATTTTACACCCAATAAATTCCTTTTCACCCCACTTCTTCTCTTTATAAAACTTCTTCACAAAATGTTTGGAGACATTTACATTCGAATAATTATCAATGCCATGATATTTTTACTTCTATATTTTACACAAAGGTAATATATATCTGGTGAATGGTTATAACAAAGTAGCTATACCTTTTCACTTTCACAATTAGTTTAATTAGTTGTTTACATATATTTTTAGTAGATTAATTACATAACAAAAAGTAATACAAAAATAACAAATATATATACTGCACAACACAATATTAACATGGAAAAATCAAGCAATGATGTAATAAAACCCATAAAACATATATCCATTATTTGAGAAACAATTTTACACCCAATAAATTCCTTTTCACCCCACTTCTTCTCTTTATAAAACTTCTTCACAAAATGTTTGGAGACATTTACATTCGAATAATTATCAATGCCATGATATTTTTACTTCTATATTTTACACAAAGGTAATATATATCTGGTGAATGGTTATAACAAAGTAGCTATACCTTTTCACTTTCACAATTAGTTTAATGAGTCCAAAATTTTTAGGCCATACATCTAAGCGTGATAAAAGTTTTGCATGTTCAAAGTTAGCTCCTCAAATAGAATTCACTAAGTTTCCATACCTAGCCATTTTTGACCATGACAGGCACATGGACATCATGCAAAAACACATAGGTAAGCTCACTTGAATTTTTTTTAAACACACTTAGAAATATCCCAGAGCTAGTGGATAAAGTGGGCACAATGCTTTTGGTCTTTAGCCTTCTTTACATTCTCTTTATAAATATGGAGTTGATTCTCCAGTGTTGGTAATTTTTGCCATTGAACTTTTCCATTCTCAATTTACTTTCATCTGCCATTGCTTCTCCCACTCAAACAGAAATCCCTGTGAGCAACCTGTAATCCAAACACACTACACAGATCTGAACAACCTGTTAGTAAACCTGAGCTCTGATACCACTTGTTGGGGGATCAATCCAACAATAGATTACAACTATGATAGCAATAAACGTGGAATTATACCAGATTGACAAGTAATTAGAATGATAATATCAAGAACAAGAGATACAAGAAAACACCCTGAAAACTTGTATTAACAAAACTCTTTACAAAGGAATACAATTGAAGAAAGCTTCTTTCTTCCACACCTCTCCTAGATGTATAGATCTCTCAATAGATCTCAATTCCTCAAGAGCTCTCTCTCAAGAACAATCAACTCCAACAAGCCTGGATTGATTCAATTCTGTACTGTTCTTCACACACAATGAATTCTAATAATTCACTACAAATTACTTACACATTGCTTACTAAGCTAAGAAGATCTAATTCTACATATAGAATTAGGAGACTTGAGCATGTACAACCAACAAGCAGTTAAGCCTCTTGAACAAGGGCTCCAAAAATAGTAATGCTAACAATAGAGACGTGTGCTTGAGTTCACAACTCAAACTTATCATGCAAACACTCGCTTCTTGTCCATGGAAATAGCTTTCTGGACACGCAGGTAACCGACGTCGGTTCCTGCTGCTTGTCTGTGACCGCCATTGGCCGACCTTTCTGCCGACGTCAGCGTCTCTCCAACTGCCTGTGACCGACGTCGGTCGCTCCTGACCGACGCCGGCATCTGTGTAGACTCGAACCTGATTTGTATGCTCCTTGGTGAAGCTTTTAGCTCCACACCCTAACAATCTCCCACTTGGAGATAAACCAGCTGCACCAGTACCTGTACAGCAACATCTTCTAGCTCCTCCATCTTCAACTCAATCATGAAGACCAATAGAAGTTGAATGGAGATTCAACTTCTCCTTAGTAACCGGCTTTGTTAGCATATCAGCAGGATTCCTATCTGTATGGATTTTCTCCAGCTTCAACTCACCATCTTCCAATACCTGTCGTATGAAGTGATACCTTAGCTGTATGTGCTTGGTTCTTGAGTGAAAAGCTGAGTTCTTAGCCAAATGGATTGCACTCTGACTGTCACTGTATAATCTGCAACTTCCATGCTCCCTTCCAAGCTCTTTCATGAACCGTGTCATCCATATCATCTCCTTGCTAGCTTCTGTAGCTGCAATATACTCTGCTTCTATAGTTGACAAGGCTAAAACCTTCTGCAACTTAGATATCCAACTAACTGCTGTTCCACCTACAGAAAAAACATAACCTGTGGTGCTTCTCCTGCCATCCAAATCCCCTGCCATATCTAAATCTACATAGCCATGTAGAGAAGTATCTGAACCTCCATAGCACAAGTGTCTATCACTGGTTCCTCTCAGATATCTAAGGATCCATTGAACTGCTTTCCAATGTTCCTTACCTGGATTGGCCATATACTTACTTACCACTCCCACTGCTTGGGCAATATCCGGTCTAGTACATACCATTGCATACATCAAACTTCCTACCGCGGAAGAATATGGAACCTTACTCATGTACTCTACCTCTTCATATGAATTGGGACATTGTTCTTTACTTAACTTGAAATGTCCAGCCAAAGGTGTGCTTACCGGTTTGGCATCCTGCATATTGAACCGTTTCAACACCTTGTCCACATAATCTTCTTGAGACAATATCAACCTGTGATTTTTCCTGTCTCTCCTAATGCTCATGCCAAGGATTTTCTTCGCTGCTCCCAAATCCTTCATAGCAAATGTTTGAGCTAATTTTACCTTAAGCTCTGAGATGTCCTCCATGTGAGACCCTGCAACCAGCATGTCATCTACATACAACAATAGAATAATATATCTACCATTATCAAATCTCTTGAAATACACACAATGGTTTGATTGACACCTACCGTAGCCGTGCTCAGTCATAAACCTGTCAAATTTTAAGTACCATTGCCTAGGAGCTTGCTTGAGGCCATACAAGCTTTTCTTCAACCTGCACACAAACTTCTCCTTACCCTTGACTTCGAATCCTTCTGGCTGTTCCATATAAATTTCCTCATCCAAATCTCCATGAAGAAACGCTGTCTTAACATCTAGCTGCTCAAGATGCAAATCCTCAAAAGCAACCAAAGACAATACAACCCTTATTGAAGTCATTTTTACAACTGGAGAAAAAATCTCGCCAAAGTCAAAGTCATTTTTACCACTAATCTGGCCTTGTATCTCATCTGTCCATTCTCGCCTTCCTTCAACCTATAGGTCCATCTGTTCTTAAGTGTTCTTTTACCAGCTGGCAATTCAACCAAATCCCATGTTTGGTTCTCTCTTAAGGACTCCAACTCCTCAACCATGCCATGCTCCCACTCACTCTTGGACTCCACCTGTATTGCTTCTTCAAAACTCTCTGGTTCTCCACCATCAGTTAGCAATAAATTATATAAAGAAGGAGAATATCTAATTGGAGGCTTACTCACCCTTTCTGGCCTCCTGATGGGTGTTTTGGACTCGTTCTCAACACGCTGTCCACCCAAATTTTCTGACAGTGACCGATCTCGGCCACCTGTAGACCTGTTACTGGCCGACGTCGGTTCTGCCTGACCGACCTCGATACCTGTACGGCCGACGTCGGTCTCTGTATTGCCGAAGCCAGTTTCTGTTCTACCGATGCCGATTCCTGACCTGTCGACGTCGGTCTCTGTGTTTTCCTGTAAGTGATTATTTCTTTTTCCCACGAGCTCACCTTGGACTTTCACCTCATCCAATTCACTATTGCTCTGCTCAGGGTGATTCAACTTCCTTAGCTGATCACAATACATCACTCTTTCATTGAAAACAACATCACGGCTCCTGATTACCTTGTTAGTTTCTAGATTCGACAATCTATAACCAAAATCATCTGAGCCATAGCCAATAAACGTGCATCTCATAGACTTAGCATCAAGCTTCTTTCTATTTTCCTTATCTATATGCACAAAGGCTTCACAACCAAAAACTTTGAGATATGAAAGATCAACCTTTTTACCTGTCCATGCCTCTTCTGGAATACCCCCATCCAGAGCTGTAGAGGGTCCTCTGTTAATCAGGTACACTGCAGTGTCAACAGCTTGTGCCCAGAACTGTAAGGGCAAACCGGCATGCAATCTCATACATCTTGCACGTTCCATTATTGTCCTGTTCATCCTTTCAGCAATACCATTCTGTTGAGGTGTCCTTGGAACCATCCTTTGCCTACAGATTCCATGCATGTAACAATAATCTCTGAACTTATGACTGCAAAACTCACCACCGTTGTCTGATCTCAGGCACTTTAATCTTTTACCTGTTTCATTCTCAACCATAGCTTTCCAAACTTTAAAAGTATTGAATACATCAGATTTTCTTCTAATACAGTAGATCCATACCTTCCTTGTGGCATCATCTATGAATGATACATAGTACTGTGATCCTCCAATGGAAGCAACCTGAGCCGGTCCCCACACGTCTGTGTGAACAAGCTCCAACTTGTGCCTCTTCTTAGTAGACCCAATTTTGAGAAAACTAACCCTTTTCTGTTTTCCAAATACACAGTGTTCACAAAACTCTAGATCTATGCCTTTTAAATTTGAAAGCATACCTTTAGACTTAAGAATAGACATCCCCTTCTCACTCATGTGGCCAAGCCTTGAGTGCCACAATTTAGTGTCCACATCTGAAGTAGATAAAACTGAAGGAGATTTGTTAGTAACACAATTACACAAATAGAGAGTACCTTCTCTCTTACCTCTGGCCATAACAAGTGCACCCTTGGTTACCTTCCAAGATTCTACTGTGAGAGTTACTGTACAACCCTCATCACCTAGCTTACCTGCAGAGATCAAATTTCTCTTCAAACTAGGAACATGCATCACATCTCTCAACACCCATGTGTTGCTATTCTGCATCTTCAGCTGCACTTTGCCTTTGCCAATTATTTTACAGGGCTCATCATCCCCTAAGTACACTATTCCAAAATCTCCTTGGATATAGTCACTGAAATATTCCCTGTTAGGAGTAGCATGAAAAGATGCACCAGAATCTAATACCCAAGATTCTATATTATTATGCAGAGAGAAAATTAAAGCATCCTGTGCAATACCTGCAATCTTGGCTTCTTCCTTTCCTTCGTGCTGGTTGTCCTCCTTAGGCTTTGACCAATAATCTCTGCTTATGTGCCCCATCTTTCCACAATTCCAGCATTGTGGCTTCCTGCCATTTCTGGATTTAGATCTGCCTTTCCCCTTTGACTTGGATCTTGCTCTGCCTTTCTTGCTCTTCTCTTTTTGCCTTCCCCTGCTCTCAAAACTTAAAGCATTCCCAGATGCCTCTTCTGTGCTTTTCCTGCGTATTTCCTCATTCAAGATAACACTAACAACATCCTCTACTTTCAAAATATTTGATGCAGATGCAGTATTACTTACTACCATTACTAAGCCATGCCAACTTTCAGGCAAAGAACATAATATCAAAAGAGCTTTTATCTCATCATCAAACACTATATTCACTGAACTTAATTGATTCACAATACCATTGAAATCATTCAGATGAGTAGACACAGATCCACCTTCATTCATATGCAAATTAAATAATTGCTTCATTAAATATACCTTATTTGAAGCTGAGGGTTTTCATACAGATTTGCTAATGTAGTCATCAACTCTACCGTAGACTTTGCCTGTGATAAATTGGATATCACAGTGGATGCTAGACTCAGTCTTATAGACCCTAGAGCCTTTCTATCAAGAACTTCCCATTCTTCATCCTCCATGTCTTTGGGCTTCTTTGCAATACCTCCTAACGGTAAGTAGAGATCTTTCTGATATAGATAATCCTCTATCTGCATTCTCCAGTGTTGGTAATTTTTGCCATTGAACTTTTCCATTCTCAATTTACTTTCATCTGCCATTGCTTCTCCCACTCAAATAGAAATCCCTGTGAGCAACCTGTAATCCAAACACACTACACAGATCTGAACAACCTGTTAGTGAACCTGAGCTCTGATACCACTTGTTGGGGGATCAATCCAACAATAGATTACAACTATGATAGCAATAAACGTAGAATTATACCAGATTGACAAGTAATTAGAATGATAATATCAAGAACAAGAGATACAAGAAAACACCCTAAAAACTTGTATTAACAAAACTCTTTACAAAGGAATACAATTGAAGAAAGCTTCTTTCTTCCACACCTCTCCTAGATGTATAGATCTCTCAATAGATCTCAATTCCTCAAGAGCTCTCTCTCAAGAACAATCAACTCCAACAAGCCTGGATTGATTCAATTCTGTACTGTTCTTCACACACAATGAATTCCAATAATTCACTACAAATTACTTACACATTGCTTACTAAGCTAAGAAGATCTAATTCTACATATAGAATTAGGAGACTTGAGCATGTACAACCAACAAGCAGTTAAGCCTCTTGAACAAGGGCTCCAAAAATAGCAATGCTAACAATAGAGACGCGTGCTTGAGTTCACAACTCAAATTTATCATGCAAACGCTCACTTCTTGTCCACGGAAATAGCTTTCTGGACACGCAGGTAACCGACGTCGGTTCTTGCTGCTTGTTTGTGACCGCCATCAGCCGACCTTTCTGCCGACGTCGGCGTCTCTCCAACTGCCTGTGACCGACGTCGGTCGCTCCTGACCGACGCCGGCGTCTGTGTAGACCCGAACCTAATTTGTATGCTCCTTGGTGAAGCTTTTAGCTCCACACCCTAACAGTAATAAAACCCATAAAACATATATCCATTATTTGAGAAACAATTTTACACCCAATAAATTCCTTTTCACCCCACTTCTTCTCTTTATAAAACTTCTTCACAAAATGTTTGGAGACATTTACATTCGAATAATTATCAATGCCATGATATTTTTACTTCTATATTTTACACAAAGGTAATATATATCTGGTGAATGGTTATAACAAAGTAGCTATACCTTTTCACTTTCACAATTAGTTTAATTAGTTGTTTACATATATTTTTATATGTATAAATTCTATATTTTCATAACATAAATTTTAAATAATTTTTTTACAATTAAATAATAAATATAAAAATTATTATTTGTACTATGGAATAATGTGGGCTACTAAAGTAAATCCACAAATATTAATATCCCAACTCTCCACCTTAGTTTTTAGTGGGGATGCATGTCATAGTCACCTTTTTTATACAATAGGAATTAAAATCCATAAACTATCATGATGAGTTTAGATTAACATGTAACACTTAAATGATTTATACACTTTCATCATGTTCATGTCACCTTTTTATTAAAAAAAGGTAGAATCCTTAACCATATAGGGTGATGTTGGCTAGCATGATAGTGGGACTACATTCTATAATTTTTCATAGATAAGCTTACAATAATTTGGAACATTTTATAACACAAGGACCTCCATTACAAAAAAATGTCATATTACTTGAACTTGAAAAACATTAAAATACAAAATAATCTATATAATATAATACACCCATAATCAAGTCTTTTCACATCTTATTATTACATATTTTTTTAATCATACTTACCAACACATTAAAGTATTTTATCTAACATTATTTATCTTATATATTTTTAAACCACCTTTTCACATAAATCTATGTGACTTTCAATTATATTTTTACATTATCACCCATAATAATTTATAAATATTTAGTCATATAACATTCTCTCCATATAAATTAGTGATTGTACTTTGTAGTTCAAAGATTACAACATCAAAATCATAATAACACTTAATTAAATGTGTGAGTAACAATTACAACAAAATTTAATTATTCAGATAAATTTTTTTTTCTTATTTTTATAAAAATAAAAAATACCACAATAATAGGAATCTAGTGTAGTTTGTAAATAACTAATCATTGTTTTCCAAGATTTTATTTACATGTTTATAAAAAACTTTTTATCTCCAAAGAGATAACTATGAAGGTTATTACTATGCAGAAATTTTAGGTAAATTCAAGAAATTTACAAACATATTATTATAGATAAGTTACTCTTTAAAGGTTCATATTCATATTATAGATAAGTTACTCTTTAAATTTACCAACTGTGGTCTTCTCTCCCAAAGTAAAACTTTAAATGTCCCCATTAAACATATGTGTTCAAAACACTATCAACAATTTTTTATTATTTATTTATTTTTTAATATGTAATTTCATTATTATTAGTTATAATATTAACAAGATGGGTGCCTCCAATTATCATACAATGAGAATACAATAATTTTGTTATTAAATTCATACTAAGTTAGTCAATGTCTGTGTTTCTAATTATCATAAAATTAATCTAAACTTTCCAATGTAGCATAAAACTCTATGGATGAGTATCTTACTTCTCATTTTAGTAAATTTTTGTTATGTCTTGTGTATAAAATAATAATCTCACTAATTTAAATTGTCATATTAATTAACTTTTCTATACTCCTCATTATCAATTAATCAAGGACCATAAATAAGGATGAATGCTTAAAGATAATAACTTAATTTTTTTTCATTATAAAAGGATTTACTTTTCACACTTATCCCCCCCCTCACACACACACACACACACACACACATATATATATATATATATAAATGTCTAATTTTTTTCTAGATTAAAGAATTTATTATTTGAGGTTTGTATTATATTAATATTCTTTCCCGTAAAAAATAAATTGCTCATGATTTTTTTTTAATTTAATATAGTAAAAAAAAATTGCTCATAAAAACTTTTAACTTATCATAATAAAATGTAATTTACTAAAAATAATTTTATTAAGATTTTGAAACTTTCTTTTTCTTTTAAATAGTGAGTTTTCAATGCACCCAACATACATACATACATACATACATACATAATATCTTTTTTATTATATATATATATATATATATATATATATATATATATATATATATATATATATATATATATATATATATTAGAATAACTATATGTTTTACAATGATGTTCATAATATCATCTATCATATATTATATATTTACAAGACACAAACAATTTAAGTTACATGTAAACATTTTATTTAGAGTGCCAAACAACCTACAAACATGATCAAATAAATTGTATCTTTAGTACCATGTCAGAGTAGTTAAATTGTAGCTCATATCGGAGTAGCCAATGGAATGAATCATATATTGTTTAATATGAATGACATGTTATTAAATTAATTATAGAATTAAAATAATATAACAATAATAAGTATAGAATAAATACATTACACAACACAAGATTAAAGTGGGAAAACCTCAATGAATAAAAAAAACTTCAAAGCATATATCCATTATTTGAGTAATATAATTACATCTCATGACTTCCTTTTCACCTCACTTCTTATCTTTACAAATTTTCGTCAAAAAATGTTCAGAGACATTTAAATTTGAATAATTCTTAATGCCATGACCTTGTTATTTCTATATTTTACTCATAGGTAATAAATAGATAGTGAATCTTTTTCACTTTCACAACTAGTTTAATTAGTTGTTTACATATATTTTTATATGCATAAGTTTATATTTGCACAACACAAGTTCTAAATACTCCATTGTAATTAAATAATAAATATAACATTTATTATGTTCACTATCAAATAATGTGGGACACTAAAGTAAATGACACAAATATTAATATTCCAACATTCGGTTTCTCTCAAGTTTTACTTCCTTCCAAAACATACATGTCTTTTAATTTTTTCTACATGACCTTTGTCTTTCATTCATCTATGATTTCATCAAACTAAAAATATTTTTAAATCTCTATAAACCAATCTATTAACTCTTTTTGGTTAAATTTACTATTAAAACATAAAACCTTCATTCATGTTCCTCTTCAAATCTTGGATATATATTTGATAATCCTATCATCTCCATCAACCAATCACTCGTGAATTGGATCTCATTATCCATCCTCATATTATGGTTTAACCTATGCATTGCTCACATAATACCTCAATATGAATCCTCTTATTATATCTTCCTCTATTGTATCTAACCTAGTCTGCATAACTCATAACATTTTTGTGCTCTTGTCTAGTCTTCTAATCATATTCACAACTAATACAAGTACTCACCATAATATTATTAGATTAATTTTGAATTTTCATAACTTTTAGATATAATATTAATCTATAGGGGTGAGCAGGAGGTAATATAGGTCCTCATGATTAATCAGAAGAATAAAACCATGAACAATCAAGCTTATGCCAAATACAACACTCATCAAAAAATGTAAAACATAGAATACTATTGATCCAAAATACGCTTATTAAAAGAACCTATCCTATTATCTATTATGTAATACATGAGTACCTATTATATATGAGAGTGAATGGGTTTAGACATCTCATATTTTTTTATAACAAATTCATAGGTAATCATTCCAACCCATGTCGAGTTGCACCTAATTAGGAATAACTACAAGATTATGTACTAATTCTATATACATACAACTAACTCACTAAATAGAGCTTAAAAAAACAAGCTAGATCCAAACAAAGATAATATTAACTAATGAAAACCTAGTCTATTGTGAAGACTCTAATACCCTCTCTTAAATGAAAGTTAGGGAGAGAAAATACACTAAATATGGCCCCCAACTACTAGACCTATTAAAGTACCCATGTTAAACCAAATAAAATAAGGATGGACTTAATGTTGAATCCCCCAAAGGATAAATTATTTCACCCTAGGAAATTCTTACAACTAAATGTAATGAGGTGTTGTTAAAGATTTAGTAAAGATGTCTATAACATGATCAATAATAGGCATGAACTTCAAGGAAAGAAATCCATCCTAAATAAGTTGTTGAATGAGTTGCACATAAATATTGATGTGATTTTTTGATTGATTATCAACAAGATTGTGTGAAATTATATTAAAACTTTGGTTGTCACACCAAAGAACAATGGGACTATGATGTGGGAATCTAAACTCACCTAAAAAATATCAATGCTTAAGTGCCTCCGAAATATATTTGACATCACCTCAATATTTAGCCTTAATTAAGGGCAATGAAATATATGTCTACTTTTTAGAAGCCCATACAACTAGACTAGAACCAAGGTTATAGACAAATTAATAAGTGGACTTATCAATATCAATTCACCTGCCTAATTTGAGTATGTATATCCCATAATATATGAAGATCCATGTGGTGTGTATTGAATCCAAAAGTTTTTAGTACTCTATATATATCATAAAACATGTTTGGATACTTTCTAATGACTTTCATGAGGCTCATGGGAGGATCAAGAGACAAACTTCACATAAAAATTAATATCAAGGTGAGTATGAGTTAGGTATAACATACTAGCCACTAGTTGTTGATACAATGTCAGATCGACTAGAGTAATCATGCAACTAGTAGATAAAACTTCCAGTCATCCATGCTATATCTATGAGGTTAGTCACAAGCATACTTATGTTATCCAATGGAGATCCCTTCATAAGATTAATGAATTTAAAGGCTAATAAAATAGTGTAGAAGTCCTAAATCTATCATGTCAGATTGATCCATCAACCTATGCTTGATATCCTATATCATGGGGTTTGAAATACTTATTAGAATGAGATCATCAACATATATAACTAATATTAGAAGATTAGCTTCATGTTTATATATGTAAACATTAGGGTCAAATAAACAATAAGTTAAAATAAAATTGAGTAAAAAACTATCCATCTTGTCATACCAATCTTGAGGAGTTTATTTGAAATTGTAGAGAGAATGAAAAATCCTAAATAGAAGTGAATAATCCTACACAAATCCTAGCGCTTGATCCATATAGATCTCCTCTTAAATATCATTATGTAGAATATCACTCTTCACATCCATTTAGTATACCAACTAAGGATGTGCAACATATAGGTTGACCCAAAACTTAGAAGCTTTGGTTGAAAGATAATTAAAGAAATATGAACAACACAATAACAATAATGCTATCTCTGAGAAGAGATGTTTTATTCATCAAAAGTTGTAGATCTAAATATATGCTTATCTCTAAGAAGAGATGTCTCATTTCCCTTTTAGGTTACATCTTCATTTATACACATTTTGAAGGTAGGAGGAGGATGTGGAAGGTAACCAATCTTGAGGGAGATCAAGTGGTTTGACTTCCATGATTTACAATAATATAGAATTTGAGGAATTACTATTTTAAAAACTTACTATTTTTAGACTGCACTACTAAAATTGAAATTTAGTTCACTTTCATTGGGTTTTTAAGTGTTAAAATCCATTGAGTGGAGCTAATTCTATCTCACCATGTTCTCCTCATTCTTATCTTTCCAATGGTTTAAATAGTGAGTCGATTAGAGCTACGATGCAAAAGTTATGGCTCTTAGAAGTTTTGTCATCAATTGGGGTAGAACCATTACCCAAATTATCACTTGAAATGTTGCTCAGATCATAGGTAAAGTACAAATCTAACATAATACATCTTGGAAAAATGGGAAATTTTTTTAGAGTAGTCAAATACTTCAACCTATGACAATCCCTTTACTACCAACGGTGACTTTTACTTGTCAATAGAACCATCAACTAAATATTTGGTATTATATACCCTTTTATAATGCACAAATATTATTCCCTTAGCAAGAGGTACTAAGTCCGATTTATGATTATTCATGAGTGAAGAATATTCCTCTTACATATTAGCATCCCATTTTGGGTAGCCTATTTCCTAAGAAAATTAAACTAGATAATAAAAAATAACATGACTCAAAAGAGTAACATCAAATGTTTGAGATCAAGTGCATTGAGTATTTTAAGGACCACTCACAAAAAAACCAATTTCTTGAAGAGTATAATGAGCCCATTTAGGCATAGTCTAATAAGAATATTGAGGAAGATATCATGTAGGTGCATCATCCATGTCATTAAAACAATTAGGAATTAAGTCTTCAGAATGAGAGGAATGAGGAAAAATGAAATATGGAGAAAAATTAGATGAAGGCTCCAATGGAGATCAACCTTCATAAAATATTACATCCTGATAAAAAAGGATAAAATTAGTGATGGGATAAACAAGGTGATAAGACTTAACATCAGAATTGTGACTATCAAAGATGAGGGTTTGGATTTTATTGTCCATAGACTTATGTATTTCATTAGTAACAAATGCCCATGCCTTAATTCTAAACACATGAAATCTAGATACATTATGCTTGATTCTAGAATAAACTTATTTAGGTGTCATATTCTACATATCCTTGTGGGTTATGGGTTTCTGGATATAATCTTCACAATTAACTACTTCAATCTAATATTGAGGAGCCATATCCTTTGACTAAGTCATACATTTTTCTAGCTCTTTTAAATTTTTATTCTTTGACTAAGCTACATAATTATATTGAGTATTAGAGGGCATACTAAATTGGTCTAATATGCCATGCTTAGTATAAACTTCCTTGAATGCATTACTAACATACTCCCCCCATTATTAGTGTGGATATTTTAGAGTGGAAGAGATGATTACTTCTCTATAAAAACATTTAAGGCTTTGAAGTTATCAAGTACTTCAATTTTATAGTTAAGAAAATATACCCAAGTTATTATAGAAAAATCATCAATAAGAGTGAGTACATATTTTGTGATAGAAAACGAGTATGGAAAATTATAAAATCACTATACACCAATTCATGTGGAGCTTTTGTTCAAGAGGCCTTTTCCTTTGGAAAGGGTTCCTAATGTATTTTTCCAAGCACATATACATGACAAACACCATCAATAGAAGATACCTTAGGAATTCCTATCATCAAATTTTATATATTCATCTTCTTAAAATACTTATAGTTAAGGTGGCCAAAGTGTTCATGCCACAAATTTGTCACTGTATCAAAATGAACAACAAAATAAGAATATGTATTGTGTTATAATATATCATGAGTATAGAAACATGATTCATGATCAACAATACCTATTTCAACTACATCCTATGGATATTTTAATTTATTAATTAAAACATTTTATGAAGAGAGTTCTACAGTATTACCAGTACTTGAATTACAAATTTGATACATATAAAATAAATTATAAGAATTTTAGAGTAAAAAGTACATCAGTGATGTACCTATCCTGCATTTGAACTGAGCCCAAAACAATACTCAAGACTATTATACAACTTCAATATAATAAGTGCTAAAATATAAAAGATGATATAATATCACAAGAATGAGTGAGATGATGTGAAGTACCTAATTCAATAATCCAATTGTCATGTGATGTAGACAATGCCCTTGCATAAATTACTTTCTCTTTGCTTAATAATGGGGCTGAATAAGATGGATAAGAAATACAAATATTGTGTTGTTTGATTGAAAATTCCAAATCTTCCATCTTCTTAAAACATCTAGACTTAGAATGATTTATCCCATAATAAAATCCACAAGGATAATATATCTTATTTTATTTGAATTTTCTTGTAGGATTAGAAGTTTAAGAGGGATTAAAAGACTTAAAAAATTTAGAATACTGAGAGGTAGATTTTGCACATTTGTTTGAGGATGTTCTATTTGGTTTAGGTTTAATTTTTCCTTTATAAGAGCTAATAAAAAGTGCATGAGTTGAACTAGGAAGATCATCAAGGGAAACCAAATTAGTTTTCTCCCTAGTTAGTCACTTGTAAAAATCTCAAAACTAAGCCATTATAAATGATTACTTAAGGCATCCATGATAGGACCGAAGTTACCCAAAGCTCTGACATAACTTGTTAAATTTAAGAGCACACATGATTACCAATGTATAAGCAATTAAACATGCAGAATTACACAGGAGAACAAATAACTACCAATGAGAAAACACACAGAATGTGAGAGGCAATATACAATTATATTCAACTCATTGTAGAAGGAAATTACAACAAAGAGGTGGCACTCTTTCTTCCACTTCGTGGGCTTACAGTATTCTTCCCTCAAGAGTAATCTTCTCTCACTAGGTCACAACACACAACTAACACAAGCTATTGTTCACCTCATTGTACATCTATACAATCAAGTACAAACTGGTACTCCAAGTAGATCTCACCATGATCCTACTCCTGATGTATTGCTATCACCTTAGATCCTGCTCCCAAGCCGATCTCTATTTGACCCTCGCATACACACATCCCAACAGACCAACCTGATCTTACTTATCACATGTAGATCTCCTCTATGATCTAGCAATCCACTGATGACCAACCCTGATCTTACATACCTGGAAGAACATGCTCTTCCAGGGGAAGAACTCTCCAAGTTCTTCAAGTCCTTCACTTAACAATACAGCCCATGAGTCTATTATATAGATCTCATGCATACACTGATTAGACTTGCGGCTCAAGACTCTAATTGGTCTTCATCATGCAAACTCCATGTTCACTTAACTGACTGTTCATTAATAACAGTTATGACCACCACAGGTGACTGACGTCGATCCCTGCCTAACTAGAGGTGACCGACACCGGTCGATCCCTGCTGATGTCAGTTTTCCTTGCACTGTCACTTGATCGACGTCAGTTGTGGCCTACCGATGCCGGTGACTGTCAAGCTCCAAAAACCTCCTATTTACCTTAGGTGAAGCTTTTAGCTCCACACCCTAACAATCCATTATAGAACAAAAATAAAAAACAAAGACACTAAAATGACTCTTAAATTTTTAAAGAATCAAGAAAATATCCTCTTTATTAATTTTTGTAATAAATTATTCAATAGTGGGAAAGTTAGAGGGTGAAAGAGAAGATAATTCAACAATTAGTTGCAACATTTTGAGCTCATATTACTCTATATAAATTTGTTCAAATTTGTCCAAATCTTCCTTCAAGGACTTGTCTTTTGGAATATAGAATAAAAAATTATCTAATACATTGATACCAATTAAACCAAGGGTCTCATCTTTTTTGCAACGCACATGTACTTGTCCTTCTCTAAAGTGAATGCTAAAACTATATCTAAGAAAACTCTCCATAAGACTTTGGACTATAAAAATATTGTAATTTTTAATTTCTAAACATGGTAATTAAACGTGTTGAGGGGTTTGAAAATATGGGTCAAGCTAAAAATCCCATTGAGTATACATATAAAGAAATTGAATTTAAAATTTTAGAAAAAAATGGATTTTGAATTAAAAACAAATAAAACATTATCCATTAGGTATCACATGTTTTGTGTTGAAATCAATGAGTCAATGGTAATAATTCAAGGAGAATGGAATGGTATTAGATAGGAGGTAAGTTGGTCATGGTGGATTATTCAGTGAGGTCATAAAATGTGTTAGAGTTGAGACTTGTGAGTGTCAATGTAAAAAATAACAGACTAGGAGCTCATCATCAATGATATAGCTAGGTAGAAGTCCAAAAAGGAGATAACAAATCCTAAGAGAGTTTGATATCATGTTATTTATAATTATTACTTTCAATGCAATGTGACAGAAAGGGAAGAGTTAGAAGTTTTTTTAAAATGAGGTGGCTATGTCAAGGTCAAGATGAAAAGAAGAGAATCTAAGGATCCAATGTAATGCTAATCTCAGTGAGCTCGATGTCAAGTACATAATAAAACAATATTAATGCTATCAAAATTAGATTCAAGTGTAATTTGATGTAGAAAATGATAGATAACTCAATGTAGGATCTGAGTCAAATTTGATAGCACTATGAATAAATGTTGAGTAAGAAACATTCTATGTAGGCTGATCTTGGTTTTAAACCATCAATACTTCACCCAATGTAAAATTTAATTTATGAATTCAATGTCAAAATAATGAAATAAATAGATCTGAAATCAATGGTATTGATGTAAACTTAACAAACATTCCATTGTACAACCTAGTATAGTCTATTCAAAATACAAATGAAACTGGATGCAAATTTTGTACAACTAAGAGTGTTGATATGGGAGAGTTAAATGATCAATATTTATGGAATACCTCACTAGTTTTATACAATATTGGATCAATCCAAAACAACATAACCATGAATAAGCAAGCTTATGCCAAATATAACACTCAACAAAAAGTAGAAAATATAGAAATACTATTTATCCAACCTAAATTATATTAGAAAATATAGAAATAATATTTATCCAACCTAAATTATCTCATATATTATGTACTAAAAGAGAGCCTCTTATATAGGAGAATGTACTAAAAGAGTTCCATTATATAGGAGAGTGAATGAGTTTGGGTAACTCAGATTTTTTTTTAAGAACTTCATAGGTAACCATTCTAACCCATGTGGAGTTACACATAATTATGAATAAATATATTATTATGCCCTTATAATATGTGCACATAAATAACTTCATAATTTGAGATTTAAAAACTTTAGTGGAAACAAATAAAGAATAGACTAGCTAATAACAACCTAGTTTAATATGAACACTCTAACATGTTCCTTTTGCAAAACTGTGTAGATATCACTAAATTAATACTTTAAGATCTACTACGACACCACTAAAAATATTATATTGTGCAATCCTCTTTTTCTCTAACCACCTTTGAAAATAATGGAAAACAAAAATGTCAATCTCGTAACACTAGAATTGTTAACCTAGAGTAATACCAAATGATGAATCCATGTTTAGGTGTCCCAACAAATATATGACTTAGGTCATGTAGCCCATAAATAAGCAATCCAACAAAACATAATAAATTTTTTCTCTTTATTAATAAGGAAATAAGATATTTTATGCATATCCATATTTTATTTTAAAACACATAGACTTATCACCAACAATAAATTCTCAAATAGATATACACTCAACCTTAAAATGGCCATAGGCTAAAAAATACCAATTCAACATTGTAGTATGATGCCAAATGATTTAATTCATTCCTCCTTAGATATATGTATATAACTATTTTTAGTATTCCTTAAAACTATACTTTTGTCTATTTCTTTTAATCTAGAACGGAATACCCCCTCAATAGTAGTGAACATGTTTATATAGATACAAAATACATCGAAATTAACTTAATGATCAACAACCCACATAAACAATTAAATGAAAATGAGTCCTAATGGTAATACATCAAAAGAAACACATTGCATTACAACACCAATTTATGTACTATGACACATCAGAAGCCCCTTTATCAATCCTTAACAATAATTTACCACACCTTACAATAAGCTGTTTGAATGTCTTAGAATTAAGAACATAAATGCTATAGTGAATTCTAAAGATAATTACAAATTATAAACACAGTGTAAGTTATCATAGCTCCCATAGAGTATAATAAAATACTTTTACTAAACCAAATGACAAACTAAAAATTATAACAAACATATATTTACTCGCATGATGTGAAAATTAACACAAGAATAATACAACATAAAACTTGTGCAAAATAGAGAATAAATCCCATACACAATAATAAACTTTTACAATTCTCCACTTAGTTTATTTTAATAATATAACATATTTTTTGATTGATATAAGATTACATGTGCACTAAGATGCTATGATATTGGTTTTTATATGAATACTGTGTATGAGAAGTTAAGGGAGTTTTGGTGTACTAGTTTTTAAATGAAAGGCCACACTAAGAGTAATTATACCAAGAAAAGGGTACAATCAATGACTATATCTTGTGAAGTGTGTATAAAACACCATGAGAGGTGGAACATATTTTTACTACATGTGAAAATAAATTTTAAAATATTTGATGTTAACATGTATGACATGGAAAATTTTAATGTTATTTAAGAGATGTGTAATGCTAGATATATGGGGTTAAGACATGTAACTAATATGTTAAGACATAAAAAATCATGGTGGATATAATCAGAATCAAAGGGTGTTATAAATACATAATATCTTAAAAACATAAAGTTCATGGAAATAATGGAGCACATGGTCAAGTATATTTTTTAAGGTGTGGATAAGTTAGAAACTATGATAGAGTGTGTTCTAAACTTTTGGATTGTTTAATTTGTTAAATAAAACATAAATCTAAAGATTGTGTATAATTATACTAGAAAATTTTATATAGAGACCAAGATCATAAATATGTTTGGAAAGTAAGAATAGGAAATCAATAGAAGGTTTGGGCCTAGAATAAGGGTGGAGTAAGTTATGTTAAATGTCTTAAGGTAAAAATAACAAGTAGATGTGGTATAGAAACAAGGAAATATAGAATATCCAACTCACATATACAAAAAAAATAGTACAACACAAGTAAGAGATGATAAAAATAAATAATCCAAATATAATGGATACAAAATATGATCATTGTAGATGCTAAATAAATGATACATAATTTTCAAGGGCAAGTTAAAAATTTATATAAGATAAGATAAAGAGTGAAATATTTATTTAGGATGGGTCCTAAACCTCAATATTTGATGGAGCCTTTAGATATTTAAATTATTAAATATAGAGGGACTCATACCTTTACTCAATACTTGGATTCAACAAAATACACAAGACATGCAAGAATCAGTTTTAGAGAGATCAATACAAATTCACTTGAAAAATAATATGTCATATGATCAATAATTTATCATTTAAGTTATGATAAATGATTTGAGTGCAGAGCATTATTCCTATTTTTTAAGTTTGGCATTAATGTTGTCATTGATGTCAAAGGTTCTTAAGAAAAGTGTTCATGAGGTCATTTAAGAATGTTACTATTTGATAGCATAAATAATAGATATTTAATTGTTTAAGGTGAATTTAAGACATGTGAAAAAGGTATAATAGCATCAATAAGTGTTTCAAGGTCAGTTGTTAAGTTTCAAATGCTTGAAAAGCCTAGTCATGACACTAGTCATAACATAAAGAGTCCTAATGAAAAGGTTTGAACAGGGTGAATTGATGAGATAGATGAATATAGGAATAAAAATATGTATGAGGTTTCTTGAACATACATGTGAGTCATTGGAGCACTCATATGAGTCTCAAGGTAAGCCTACAAGGGTAGGACCTATAGACCTAATATGTAACTAGACCACATCTAAACCCTGCTTGGCCTAATGAGGAATCATGAGCTATTGACAAGACATATGAAGGATGTTTGAAATTGTTTGAGCATTTTAGATGTTGTGTGAGCATGTATATGACGTGTTGTGAGCTTGGATAGTGGTTAGAAGGTCGGTTTCAAGGCCTAATGTGATTTATAGGTTAAGGTTTAAGCAAGTAAAGAGAGAGATGGTGGCCAAATGAGGTATGAGATTCATATTTAAAGATAATAATGAGAATATGAGAATTTTCAGTAGTTTCATATATTTTTATATGTGTGTTGACCAATTTTGAGGTCAAAGTTTGAAGGTTTAAGCTTTAAAAAGTATTTTGAGGTCTTTCAAGTGCACATAATGGAGGGTTCTCAACCAAAGAAGGACTATCATGTGTAACCTCTACATGGGAACATAATATATTAAATAGATATGGGGAAGGGTCCTATATAATATCTTTAAGAATTAGTTTTGGAAATAAGGGACAACCCTTTATGAATAATCGTTAACACTAGAAACAATGTTAACCCTCTCTAAAACCCTAACAATGACCTAATGTGAAAGATATTATTATAAAGTGATCAAAATGGATTATTATGGACATGAAAATAATTTGAGGTTGTATTAAACTCTCCTAATCACATATAGGTGTGGTTTTTTTGTCAAGTGAGTGAGTGGACCCTATAATAAAGGCCTTGTTTCTTAGAAATTTATTGTAGCAGTCAGAGTTGGCCTAGTCAAAGTTTCTAATTAGATGGAGGACAAATATTGAGAATTATATTTTATTTACATGGTATTTTATATGTATGTTATCTACCTAGTTTTATGAACTGGTCATCTAAGTTGACTAGTTGTTAACAAACCTAATGGTTCAAATAATGAAAAAACCAGGTAGAAGTGAGAAGTTGATTAGGGATGTGTTATCATGGAATAGGGATGAATAAAAGTAAATTAAGAAATTATTAAATAATTTTAATACATTTTAATGTTGTATATAATTTTTTTAGGTCAATGAATATGATGAAAATGTTGCTCATAAGTTGACCTATCTAGTTCATATGAGACAATGAGGTACAAGAGTATGAGATTGGTCTGCAAGACTGATATTTACATTTAAACATATTATATATCTATATAATAATGGTATAACTACATAATAGGATCATATAAACTCATTTTAAGTGACTGAAGGTGGTCCTATAGGTATTGAAGGTCACTATTTTCATGACTATGTTTTGAGTCTAGTTGGCAGTTTTGAGTGGGCTACTTGCAGAGAAGGGGTTGAGTCCTTTTTACCTATGTAATGAAGTATAATGTACTTGGTAAATTTTTTTAGGTATTTAAGGTTATATTTATATTTTATATTTCCATGGTTTTTTATATAATTTGTGTTTTATCTTTAATAGTTCAAAACAGACTTTCTGGGTATGCACAAGCCTAAATTATGAATAATGCTAATGACATGCTTTAAGTGGTGAGTAGAGATAAAATATGCCATGGAAATAAGAGGAGATTATAAGGGGTATATTGTAGTTTAATTTTAATTTTACCTACCATGTTTTAATTTTTAAAGTGATCCAATAATATCTAAGGGTAACATGTGTTAATGAAGGCCTATTTGAATTAGGTCTCCTTAAAGCCTAAAAGAGGTTTTTGATCATATATGATATGAAAAACCTATTTTAATGTTTGATTAATGTTTTTGGTATGTAATAAGGCATATTTTATTTGAAATATAAATATCCAAGTGTGTATGGCTAACCAAGATGTGTATGAAAAATAACTTGGTATAAAAACAAGGCCTAATAAGCCTAATAGATAAGTTAGGGAATGAGTGAGTTGAAGCAGAAGGTATAACACTTTAAATAGATAAAGGATGTATTTTATACCATAAAAAGTGTGTATATAAACTATCATGAAGTTATAATATGGGTACCATATATGAATATCAAGATCAAATGACCTATTCTGTCTTGACGAGACCTAATTAAATAAAGGAGCCTAGAAGGTAGTTTGAGAAGGCTAAGAGTGTGAAAAGTTGAAGAGGTGGTCATCATCAATTGGTTGAGAAAAAATGTGTCATGATTTTGATAAAAATAATCATGTTTATGAGTTGGTTTTGAGTCATCTAGGGTGTTGGTTCCTCCTTGTAAATAGGTTCTTACTAAAGCCTAGTCAAATGGGTGCTTGCCTAGTTAGGGTTGGTGCTCCATGTGAAGTTGGTTCTTCAATAAATCTTGATGTTTATCTTATATGAATATAGTAAATTTTTATATATCATTATTTTTACTTCCCCTTGAGGGTTTCCCACTCAAATAAGTGGTCTATGTGTTATGCTCTTGTCTCATGCTCATATAAATGGTTCTTGATATCTTGCTAGTTCACTATATTACTTTGATAGTTCATGAATAAAAAGTAAAGTTGTAAATTTTTTTGAAGACTGATTCACCCCCTCTCAATAATTATTATTCTAATAATTGTTATTTGAGCCTATTCATTCTAGATAAGTCTAATAGCTTGAAGGTGATCCTAAAAAGGACAAGATGTCTTGTGATCAATAAGAAGAAGACAACATGTGTGATGAATAAGTATACTATGATAGTGAAGAACTAGAAGCTAAGGTAGACCTTAAAATTGAGATCATAAGTGCCCTTGATGAATTGAATCATAAAAATAAGACTATCAAGGATCTTAGAGGTCAGTTAGAAGGTGTCAACACAATGTTTAGGTCAAAAGAAGTTGAGTATGATCAGTTGAAGATAGAGTTAGATTCCTTGAAGGTTGAACATGAGTATATCATAGACCAAACAAGAAATTTTAAGAGAGTGTGAAAAGTCAGAGCAAGTAAATAATACCAAAATTAAAATATAATTAGGCATCCCAATGAAATAAAGGATAAGTTATCATGGGACCATAGGAAAAGGAGTAATCAGTTAAGAGGTAAGTGCCAAAATATTATTTTTTATATCTGTCATAATATAGGACAAATTATAAGATTTTGATCTAATAGAGTTATAATGACCTCAAGAATTAATAAGACATATGAAGCTATTATAATTCATGAGAATAATCAAACATTGGTATGGAAGCCAAAGCAAGTCGAGACTAATCATATTGAGCTTAAGAGTCAAGATGGACTATTTGCTAAGGAAGAACAAAAAACCAAAGAGGATTATATGCTAGCTCAAACTTCCTTTTACATTTAAGATGAAGTCAAGAAATGGTATATAGATATTAGTTACTATATACACATGACAAGAGATATAAATAAGTTCATCTCATTAAAAAATAATGTTGCAAGAACAGTGAGGTTTGAAGACAACACAACTGCCAATATATTTGGCAAGGATGTTTTGAGTTTGGACAATGGAAAGACCAAAACACAAAATGTGTTGTATGTGGAAGGTTTAAAACATAACCTTCTTATTTTAAGTCATATGTTCAATCAATGAAACACACTAACCTTTCATGACAAAGGGTGTGAGATAAGAAAATCCAAATCAGGAAGGCTAATTGTCAATGCTAAGAGTACTAAGAATAATATATGTCTTCAATGAGATCAAGAAGGAGAGATGCTTCATGAGCAAGAAAGATGAAAGTTAGATATGAAAAAAAAATGTTAAGTCACATAAACTTTAACAATATGGTCAATATTATCACTAAGAAGTCTATGAAGAACATGCCTAAGATCACCAAACCTACAAACATACTTTGAAAGGCTTGTCAACATGGTAAGTAGACTAGAAGAAGGTTCAAGTCCAAGGAGTAATCTAATAAAAGATCCTTGGAGTTAATACACACTAATCTCTATGGGCCTATAATAATTTAAAGAATTCAAGGAGATAGATATTTCATGTTACTCATAGATGATTACACAAGAATACCTTGGGTTGCATTCTTTAAAGAAAAAATAGAAGCTCTGGACAAGTTTAAGGCATTCAAGGCTCTTATTTAGAATGAGAAGAATGGGAAGATTAAGTGCCTAAGATATTATATAGGAGGAGATTTTTTGTCCAATGAGTTTGATGACTTATATGAGGTTCATGGAATAAGAATATAATTCTTAGAAGTTAGGACACCTCAGTAGAATGGGGTAGTGGAAAGGAAGAATAGGATAGTTTAAGAGATGGATAGAACTATGATAAATGAGTCTATATCATCTGATATATATTGGAGATAGGTAACAAGCACTATTGTCTAAATTTTGAATAGATTATAAATAAGTATTAATATAAACATGACTCCTTATGAACTATGGAAGGGCATACCTACCAATGTGGAATATTTTAGAGTGTTTGGGATTAAATGTTTCATCAAAAGAAATGATGAAGACTTGGGAAAGTTTGATTCTAGATATGATGAAGGCACACTATTTTTATACTGATCAATTATCTTAACCTATAGATGTTATAGCAAGAGATTACAAAAGATAGTGGAAAACACCAATGTGAAGATTGATGAGACAAGGAAATCTCACTCACAATTAAATAACACTTTAGAAAATATGGAGTTCAAGAATGAATACGAGATTATAAAGGTTTATGAGGAAGAATAAGAATTTTAAGAGAGATATGACTCAAAAGGACCCTCAAGACAAATTCAAAGAGATCACCCTAAATCTTAAATCATTGGTAACAAGAATACATGTATGCAAACTAGAAGAAGACTAATAAGTAATCTAAATCAAGAGAATGTTGCTCTATTATCCAAGATTGAAACTAAGAGTCTCATACAAGTAAGAAAAGACAACTTTTGGATAGGTCCTATGAATGAAGAGTTAGGCCAAATAGATAAGAATGAGACTTGGGAACTAGTTCCAAGAATAATGTCATTGGCACAAAATGGGTGTTTAGAAATAAGTTGAATGAATATGGAGAAGTCACTAAGAACAGGGATAGGTTGGTATGTAAGGGATATCAAAAATTTGAATGGATAGAATTTGAGGAGACCTTTGCATTAGTATCAAGATTGGATGCCATCATATTATTTCTAGTATATGCAGGATTCTAGGTATACCAAATGGATGTCAAATTTGCCTTTTTGAATGGGAATTTAGAAGAGGAAGTGTACATTGATAAACCTAAAGGGATCTCACTATTAGATGATAAAGACTATGTTTGTAGATTTAAAAAGGCTCTGTAAGGTATAAATTAAGCTCCTAGAGCTTGGTATGTTAGGTTGTATAAGTATCTATTAGATCAATGATTCAAAAGAGGAGTTGTAGATAATAATCTATACATCAAGACAAAAGATGACAATTAGCTGATAGTAGTTGTCTATGTGGATGATATCATCTTTGGTGTAAATACTGAGAACATGACCAAGGAATTTGTAAAGGTGATGAAGAAAGAGTTTAAGATGTCCATGCTAGGAGAACTATCATTCTTCTTTGGGTTGTAAATCAGTCAATCTAAAAAAGGTATATTCATCTCACAAGCCAAGTACATAAGTGAGATGTTGAACAAGTTTGAGATGGAAGATTTAAAAGTAGTTAGTACACCCATGCTCATAGTATGTAAGTTAATCAAGGAAGATGAGTCTTCAAAGGTTAATCAGACATCATATAGGTCAATTATTGGAAGTTTATTGTACACCACTACTTCTAAACTTGACATCATGCAAGTAGTAGGTCTTGTGGGAAGGTTTCAAATAAATCCAAAGGAGAATTGTACGCAAGTAGGCAAAAGGATACTCAAGTATTTAAAGGGGACTATGGAGTATGGATTTTGGTATCCAGGAATCAAGGAGTTCAATTTGATAGCTTACATAGATTCAAATTGGGAAGGAAATATAGATGATAGGAAGAGTACTAGTGGAGGATCCTTATTCCTAGGTGGGTGCCTAGTTTCATGTATAATCAAGAAGAAACCATCAATAACATTATACACTTGTGAGTGTAAGTACATTTTAGAAGATTCATGTTTCACTTAGGTCCTATGGATGAGGAATACCCTAAAAGACTACAAGGTGGAATATGATGGTCCTAGCCCTATCTATTGTGACAATAAAAGTGCTATAAGTGTCTTAAAGAACCCTATCATGCACTAAAAAACTAAGTTAATTCCCATCAGGTATCATTTATTAAGAGAGTAGGTAAGTAAACAAAGTTTCAAACTTGAAGATGTTTCTACATAGGATCAGATTATAAACATATTGACCAAACCACTTCCAAAGGTAACTTTTGAACATCTAAGTCATGAATTGGGTGTAATTCATACCTTTAGTAATCATTGAAGAAGTCACGTAATTATGTGGAGATAATCATGATAATTATCTCCAAGAAAAGTGAGTTATTACAAGGTGTGAAGGAATATAGGGGGAACATGTTTGTATTATGTCTCATAAATTCATAAGTTTTGTTTGTTGAGTATTTTGGTTGTAAGGAGTGTGATCCAAGGAGTTGTAGACATCACTTTGTCATTTATGTCAAAGGGAGAGAAAGATAAAAATGGGGAGTTAATAATTATTTATATACAATGTGTTTTTCCAACAATGACAAAGGGGAATATTGTTGAGCATTGGTCTTATTGTTGAAGTTTGGCATTAATGTTGTCATTGATGTCAAAGGTTCTTAAGAAAGGTGTTCATGAAGTCATTGAAGAATGTTCTTGTTTGATAGAAACACTAAGAGGGGAATTATTTAAGGAAAATGTAATACATGTGAACAAGGTATAATAGCATCAATAAGTGTTTCAATGTTAGTTGTTAAGTTTCAAGTGCTTGCGAAGCCTAGTCATAACACTAATCATTATTATGAAGAGTCCTAGTGAAAAGGTTTGAGCATGGTGGGTTGATGAGATAGATGAATAGAGGAATAATAACCTATATGAGGTTGATTGAACATATATGTGAGGCATTGGAACACTAATATTAGTCTCAATGTAAGCTTATAGGGGTAGGACCTATAAACTTAATATGCAATTAGACCACCTCTAGACCCTGCTTGGCTTAATGAGATGCCATGAGCTATTGGCAAGACATATGAAGGATGTTTAAAATTGTTTTATCATGTGATATCTTGTGTGAGATTGTATATGAGGTGTTGAGATATTAGACAGTGGTTAGAAGGTCAATTTCAAGGCCTAATGTGACTTGGGGTCAAGGTCTAAGCAAGCAAAGAGAGAGATGGTGGACAAATGAGGTATGAGATTTAGATTTCAAGATAATAATGAGCATATGAAAAATTATAGTAGTGATATATATATATTTTAGGTGTGTTTAACAACTTTGAGATAAAATTTTAAAGGTTTAGGCTTGAAAATGTGTTTTGAGGTCTCTCAAGTGCATAAAATGGAGGGTTCTCAACCTGAGGACTTTCAAGAGTTCATTGGCATGTGTAACCTATACATGGAAACATAATATATTAAGGAGAGATTTTTAAGTGTCATATATGAGATCTATAGGCATTAGTTTTGGAAATAAGAGGCAGTCATTTATGAACAATCGTTAACACCAAAAATAATGTTAACCCTCTCTAAGACCTTAATAATGACCTGATGTGAACGATATTATTCTAAAGTGCTCAAAATGGATTGGTATGTATAGTAAAGTTATTTGAGGTTTTATTAAACTCTCTTAATCACCTATAATTATGATTGGTTTTTTAGGTGAGTGAGTGGACTCTATAGGAAAGGCCTTATTTCTTAAAATTTTATTGTAGCAGTCATATTTGACCAAGTCAAAGTTTATAAATGGATGGAAGAAAAATATTGAGACTTATATTTTATGTACATGGTGGTTTATAATCAGATTTTATACCATAATCATGATAAATTGATCATCTAAGTTGACCAGTTGCTACCAAACCTAACGGTGCAAATAGTGAGAAAACTAGGAAGAAGTGAGAAGTTAATTAGGGATATGTTATCATGGAATAGAGATGAATACAATTACATTAAGATTTTATTAAATAATTTTAATACATGTTCATTTTGGATAGAAGTTTTAGAGATCAGTGGATATGATGAAAATGTTTCTCATAAGTTGACCTGTTTGATTCAAATGAGACAGAGGGGTACAAGACTATGAGATTGGTCTACAAGACCAATATTTCCATTTTACCATATATATATATATATATATATATAAGAATGATATAATTACCTAATATTTCATATAAATATATTAAAAGTATCTAAAATTGGTCCTTCAAGTGTTGAAGGTCATTGTTTCCATGTAAATAATTTTGAGGCTAGTTGGCAGTTCTGAGTGGGCTACTTGCAGAGAAGAGTTTGAGTCCTTTTTACCTATGTAATGAAGTATAATTAAATTGGTTAATTTTTTGAGGTATTTAAGGTTATATGTGTATGTTTTATTTACATTTTTTAGCTAATTATTGTTTTATCTTCAATAGTTCAAAATAGACTTTCTGGGTATGCACATGCCTAATTGCGAACAATGCTAATGACATGCTTTAAGTAGTGAGTAGAGATAGAAGATGCCATGTACCTAAGAAGATATTATTAGGGGTCTATTTGAGTGTCATTTTTGTGTATGAATTTTTAAAGTGTTCTAAGAAGATCAAAGGGTAATGTGTGCTAATGAAGGCTTGATTGAATTAGGTCTCCTTAAGGTCTAAATGAGGGTTTTGGTCCTATAGGAAATGACCAAACTATTGTAATTTTTTATTCATGTTTTTTTCATGTAATAATGCCTATGTCATGGAAAATATGAATGGTCAAGTGTCTATTTTTGACTAAAAGGTGTATGAGCAAGAACCTAGTATAAGAACAAAGCTTAATAGGCCCAATTGATAAGTTAGGGAATGAGTGAGTTGAAGTAGAAGATATATCACTTTGAATAAATAAAAGAGGTATTTTATACCATCATAAGGTAACATATAAAATATAATTAAGATCTAATATAGGTATTTTAGATGACTATCAAGGTCAAATGACCTATTTCATCTTGAAAAGACCTAGTTGAGCAAAGGAGCCTAGAATGCAGTTTGAGAGAGCTAAGAGTGTGAAAATATATAGAGGTGGTCATAATTAGTTGGTTTATAAATAAGGTGTCATATAAAAGGCAGTTTGAGAGAGCTAAGAGTGTGAAAATTTAAAGAGGTGGTCATAATCAGCTGGTTTATAAATAAGGTGTCATAAATTTTATCAAATTAATTAGTCATCTAGGGGGTTAGTGCCTCTTTGCAAGGATGTGCTTGGCTAGTTGGGGTTGGTGCTCCATGTGGAGTTGGTACTTCACTAAATATTGATGTTTGTATTATATGAATGTGGTCCATTTGTATATATCATTGTATTTTATTCTCCTTTAGGGTTTCCCACTCAAATAAGTGTTTTATCTTTTATGTTGTTGTCTCATTCTCATATAGATGGTTCTTGATGTCTTTCTAGTTCACTATATTACTTTGATAGTTCATGAATGATAAAGTAAAGTTGTAAAAGTTTTTGAAGACTGATTCACCCCTCCCCTCTCAGTCATTGTGATTCCAACATGGAGGATAATAAACATATTAATTTATATAGGTTATTAGGTTAACATATTGAAAAAAGAAGCATGAAATAATATTATAAATCCATTTAAAATATTTATCTAATTTTTTTATGGAAAAAGCGAAAAGCCTAAACCAAATAATGACTTATGTAGTGTGTAATTATAGTTCATGGGAGTTGTGTACATAATATATTTTGAAGTTATTGATTTAGTTTAGGGAAAAAAGTATCTTACATTTATTGGTATACTATGGTGTTACAATAATCAAGATAACAACAATAATATGAGGAGTGGAGGGTCATGATTCCTTTTTACAATGATAGTCATTTTGCATATGTGGAAGGCGTATACTCATAATAAGAGGAAAATCCCCTCTTTAATATTATTGAAATGATAAAAAATGACTTTATTACGATTAAGGATGACACATTGAGTTAGAATATTGAAGAGTAGATGTTGTATACCTATAACTAGGAATGTGATTGTTGGGTTAAGGATAAATATGAAGTCATAGGAAGGAAATGTGCAAAGTGGAAAGTAAAAGAAAAATCATTGTGAGATGTGGATTTAGAAAACAATATGTAGTAAATAAGAAAATAAAATTTGAACCAATGATGATGAAAATATGGGTTCTATACATGAATTAGAATCCAAGAAAAAATACTTCAAGTGAGATAGTGTGAATGCAGAAAGATTCCATATGAGAATAAGGTTGAGTAAGTAAAGAAAAATGAAAAAAAAAGTAAAGACAAAAGAACAAAAATAAAAGGAAGTAATAGCTAGGAATATTTAACAAAAATAACAAGTTACAACAATATGTAATGATCATGTGTAGGAATAATCAGTACATGTGAAGCTTTTTCTAGGCATTTTGAAAATTAAAAGGAACATTAGGCCAAGGAAAGATGAAAATATGGAGGATTCATAGGATTGAGTAAAACATGTATGAAATCTTGAAAAATATTAATCAAATTAAAAAATAGAAACCTAGTAATTTTAATTTCATTAATTTGGGACTATAAAAAAAAAACTGTCATCTTCGACAGATATTCTAAAGAAAATTTGGAGGGAAAAGGCTTAAAATTTATGTTAAATGATGGGTAGGGAGAGCCATAAATAAGGCTTATGCTAGAAGAAAATTGTTACACAAAAATATCTTTTGACTTTGTAGTTTGTTTCATTAACATGCTTTTGTTTTATGTTAATAAGTGTAGGAAGAATTTTAAATCTAGTTGGGCAAGTCAAATTATGGATCTACTAAGGTCCCTATTTAATATTTCTAAGTATCTTTAAAAGATATTATAGGTTTTAGTAATAATTTAAATTATCTTTACTTATATATTTTATCATCGTGGAGAGAATATATAAGAATATATAGATCTACAGATGTCTACAATAGATGGACCATGGCATTAAATCAGTTGTGAGATAAATAAATTATGTAGTGAGACTTATTTCATAATTATGTTAGAAGGATTAAAAAATTTTTAGAATAATGTTTAAGTTTTATTGGATAATTTGTGGAGAAATGGTAGCTTTGGTGGATCAATGTAAAAAAAATGATGTGATAGGGGAAAAGTATTGCATAAATGTTAGGTGCTACACATGAAAAAGAAAACAAATAATTATATACATATGATGTTACATAGATAAGTAAGCAAAAGTAGTGATGCACATGATATAGAAACATGTTTGTATAAATGTATGTATGGGGTAAAGTTGCACAATAAATGTTTGCATAACCCAAGTGTTTATGATGAATTTGAATTAATATTGAACTTAACCCTAATTCACATAAATGGAAAAGAATAATGCATGGTGTTATAAATTAAATTTTAAATATAAAATCAAAGTTAAATGACCTAAATAAATAGAGAAAAATATAAATGAGCAAGGATAAATTACAGAAAAGAGAGATGAACTTGTATTTTTGAATTGTCAAGTGACTAAAATAGAAAATATAATACAGGAATAGAAAAAATTCATAATACCTATAAATACTCTAGAACTTATGCCTAAGTGCCTTAAAGGATATAAAAACCTAGTAGAGGACAAGAGAGACTACCATTATTTTAATTGTCTACCCTTTTTGCATTTTTACAAAAAAACTAGAATTTTATGAATATGTAGGTGCGACAATGAAAGATAGGTCTTGTTTCTCTGATCTTACCTTTAGAACTATGCAAGAGACCTGTATGTGCCTTCTTAAAGATGAAAATCCTAACTTTTTGACATAAGGAGACAAATGATATGAAGGAGTAACAAGGGGTTTAATGGTTGGAATTTTGCTAGAACTTAACTCCCCATTGTGCTGAGAGCTACTTACATACCAATACTTTGAAGAGGTCTCAAAGCTCCATGTAGTTATTACACCAAAGTGTTTGTATAATTGTACTATTTTGACTATATGAATGCATTTAGAATTGAATTTAATACTTGATCACGTGGGATCAGGGCTACATAATTTTTTTTTGGAAATTAGTTGAGGACTACTTGAATTTCTTGGAACCTAATTTGGAAAGAATAGGGAACTTTTTATCAATGTGTACTTGTGTTAGTAAGCCTTTTAAATTGAAATATCACATTTTGTAATAAGTAATTTGAATGTGTATTTGTAGCAATCTCATCGAGATGACAACATTTTAGGAAGCCTAAAAATAGGGAGGACAATGTTGGGGAGGGTTTAATGTTAAAATATGATCCATTGGTACCCAAAAAACATAATTTTTGGATATGGATAATATTGATAATCATTATATTTAATTTTTAGCATTTCTATCCCCTAAAGAAACGTACTAAGATTTAGGTTTGGACTAAGGCATACATATTCATAGTGGTGTTTATGTAAATCATAACATTTCTATGTGTGACTGATGATGGCTATAAGGTATAATAGTATTCTCATAGACTTATAATAGGGTAAAATAAATAAACAAGTATTTTAGACAATCCACTTTCATCACTTTCATGCCAAAATTATAAATTAGAATTATTTCCCTCAATAACACATAAATCATTGAAACATTTAAAATTAGCTGTAAACATTCTAAAACACATTGGTGTATCAATAATTGGGTAAAGACATCACATATAATCATCTAATCCATCATTAGCATCTGAAAAATTGTCCCCTTCTTGCAAATGTCTCTCAAGGCATATTAAACTAGGTAAATCAAACCTTGTAAATGAAACCATAAAAGAACAAAATTCAACTTAATTACCTAATTTATTGATTAGGATAATTAAAATTATTCACAAATAGGAAAATCCATATAATGCACATGTCATTTTTACCAAAAATTAATTAAATCCTAATTTCCTACATTACTCCACCCACTTGGCAATTAAAAATCATTTTCCAAAAGTCAAAGGTGACCTCCATAAGGCAAGCTTAATGCAATGTGAGGAATGAAATCATTGCCTATGAAAATCACTTACACACTCCAAAACCTCATGATTGGAGCTTCTTAACAGAATTTACACACTTCATCTCATAGTATTTAATGTTTGCCTCTCCTTCAAGGATTCATTCTCAACCATTGAGCTTCATATTAGATCAATGACTCATATTTATCAAATAAATATATAAATATAAGGGGTATTTCTATCCTTCAACAATATTTTTGTGATGAAATTATGCTATGAAATCTCTAGGAAAAGCTTCACCAATTTATTCAATTTTTAATCAAATCACACAAAGCACAATGGGAGATGTTGTTAGAATAGCTTCACGACATTGCCAAAGACCTCAAACTCTATATTTGGGCCAATCCACATTTGAGTTATTAAAATATAGAGATATCCAAAAGATAAGGTAATTTTTTTTAATTTATATTCTATTATGTTTATTTAATCTCTTTTTTGACCTTGTCTAACCCAAGGACTCACACTTGGGCTTTAGGTTGTATGCATTTCGTTTTGATTTTCATATCAACATTACTAACTCCCTCATAATTGTGTCGTCACATATGAAACACTCGATGTGAATAGATCCCAAAAATCTCATTTGAAGCATTATAAAATTCCTTTAATTAAGAAATAAGTTTAGATTTGATATTAATTTCACTTCTTTTTCTTCTAATTTATCAAATTTTCATTCCCAACTTAGTGGTGGAAATGCCCTACTAAGCAGTGGGTCTATTTTCCCTAAATAAAAAAATAAACCTAGTAATTAGATATATCAATCTTAATTTATTTTTATACTTTTGTGCTTTCCAGATAAATGATAGGATTGACATGCACATTGACAGGATCAATGTTCAAATTGATAGAAAGGCACTGTGAAACAACAAATTTTCTCTCGAGTTTCACTCAAACTATATTTTATAGAAATGATGTAATTTAAAATAAAAATAATATAATAGACCTAAAAATCCTTGGGATTGACCTGCATATTGGTAGGAACACCTTGGTAATTTTTCTCCTTTGTCTTTCTTACATTTTAGTGATATCATACTTAGAAATGGTGGAATAGATAGTATAAATAGTGGAATCATTTATATTCCTATTTTGTCTTTATTTTTATTATATTTTAAAGATCACCCTACTAATTAGGGACAACACTCTACTAATTGATGGAATCACTTTCTTTTTGTGTTAGATTTTCTCTATTTGCAGATCATTGTGATCACTCTGCTAAATGATGGAATCACTCATTGTTAATTTATCGAGACCAAAACAATCATAATTTTAATTTCCTCTTTCTATTCAAAGACCACAACTAAAACACTAATAAATTTTTCACATGTTTTTCTTGTCAAATTAGTGGTTATTTCAAAAACAACACAATTTAGAAATCACATCTCATTTGGTGTATAAAACAAACCAACATTTGAATTTGGTGTTATAAAACATATTTGTGCTTTCATTAATTTTGTGTTTATGTTGTTTATTTTTTCATGTGTATTATTATGTGTATTATCTCCCCTTTCCTACTTGTGGGACCATGGTCATCAAAATCATACAGGTTATTATTTCCTTTTACCAAAGTGAAACTAGAGTATGTTATCCTCTTGCCCACTAGTGGGATACCAAAGATCAGAAATAGTGAACCTTTCATTATTTATTTTGGCTTAGTGAGGTAGACTTCATAACCATTCATGATTATGTAGTGTGTAATGACTAGGATTTAAACCCCCAATGTACATACTAACTCTGTACTCAAAAGGTGGATATAAATTGAGATAGTTGTCATTAAATCATAGAAAAATGCCCTATAAAGGGTTTTGTGAAATCAAGACATCACCCTCAAAGTTTAAATTTATAGTAACACTTCATTAAGATCTCATGACTGAAGTGGTAATGAAGGAGTTACACCCTCCCATGAATTTCCCATTATTTTTTCCTTTTGATGAAATTTTGAGTCCTCATACTATGAAGTATATTAGGGACCATCTAGAAAATCCTTGTCAAAATTTAGATTAAGACATTTTGGCCACAAAATATTTGTAGTGTGAGGGAAACCAACCTCCCCAAATATCTTATGACATACCACTTGAAGTGAGGGTTAAGAGATTAACATATTCCCATTTCTTGTGAGGTAGATATGTGGGCTATAATTACGTTGCACAACTATTTTACCACTAAGATATGGTTTATCTTATATGCATGTCATTGATTTTTTGTTGTCATATGCCCATTTTAAATGTTATACTTGACAAATAAAACAAAATCAAAATTATCCTATGTCCAAAAACTTTGTCACATCCCATCATAAATGTGCATGATAAGGCATTACTTTCCCTAATTTTCAAGTCATTTTATCTTGTCTTAACATCATGTTGTCTAATTGAAATGGTACCCTATCTGTAGTGTACCTTTATACTACCCATTTGAAATAAAATCCAAATTAGGTCTATTTTAAATCAAATCCAATGCTTAATCAAATCTAGATCAGGATTATTTTAAACCAAATCCAATTCTAATTTGAATATGAATCATTCTAGTTTTCTAAGCTAGTCAAATATTCGAAATCAAGTGAAGTCAAATTAAACTCTTATAAGGTCAAAATCCTTAAGCTAAACATTTAAAATCAACTATTCTAAGTCAAAGTCAAAGTCACATTTTTAAAATGTCAAAATTATAAAATTCAAACATTCCAAGTCACCTTTCAAATCAAGTCAAATATTCTAAAGTCAAATACTTCAAAAAGGTAAAATTAAAATATTTTTCAAGTCAAAATCAACCTTCAAGATAATTCAGCTAAATTCAAACATTTCAAGTCAAACTTTCTAAGTTCAAAGGTCAAAAGGTCAAAACAAGTTGAACTTTGAAAAATCAGCTTCTTAAATCAACATTGAAGTCTAAATTAAAAATCAAATCAAAATCAAAGTATTTTAAAAATGCTAGATCAAGTATTCAAATTTTCAAAGCTCACATTGTAGACACACAACTTTTTTCAACATGATTAACATTCTAAAACTTTGTGAAATTTGAAAAGTAAGTTGAATAAAACATCGTTCCACTTTGACATTTACATTGACAAAATTAAATCAAGTATTACACTTTGACATTGGCATTGACAAGTCCAATCAAACATTCCACTTGGACCAAGAGGAATCTAATATCACATCAATAAATAAATTTATTCAAATACACTTTTAAATAAAATACTTTACACATATTTAAATCAAACCAATTCACACAGCATATCTTGATTTAAGTAGAAGATTATCAATTCAAACATGCCTATGTATACATGAAGTGGGGATTCATATAACCTTGCTTTCGATGATGAATGGTCTTACGATCCACTTGGATATTTTCAAAATACTTAGAACACATAGGATGAGGTATGTCAACCTAAATAGGAGGATGTGCCACTCAGAGTAGAGGAAGTATGTAGCTATGTTTGAATAGAGGAAATATCCCCATAGTCAAATTATACTAAAAAATAAACTCTTATACAAAGCTCAATCATGATTGTCCAATAAAGGGAAATGGAAAATTTTAAACCCTCTTAACACAACCAAGTCATTATTGCTCAATTAGAATGAAATAATTAACTTTTAGCTTCTTTAGATACTTCTCTAGATGTTATTCTCATTTAACAATCCCCCACTTGTGAACTAAAATAAATCACTTGAACAACATCAAAAAAATCCATTAACCATGAAATATAGACACATTAGCTAATATTGAACAAAAACTTCCAATATATCCATTAAAACAAGGTATGGACAATATGCAATAAACATTTCCTAATACACATCAAGTCCCTTCTAATTCCCAAAACATTCCTTCCTAGAATCCAAAAAAAACATTCCATAATCCACATCAAGTCCCATCCAATCCCTAATATGTCACTTCCAGGTCCCAATAAGTCCCTCCCAGTTTATCACAAGTCCCTTCCAATAAAAAATAGGCTATAAATAATCTACTACCATAGTAAATTTGACTAATCCACAACAAGTTTCAAACGATCCACCTCCACAATAAATTATGACTAATCTAAAATAAAAAATTATAAGTAATTCTCCATAATAAGAAGTTCCTATTAATACTCAAACCATCCCTTATAGTAAATAATAAATTCCTATTAGTCAAAATCAAGTCCCACTCCAATAAAAAATCCCTTCATAATAAGTCCCTATCTATCAGTATAAAATTACTCCATATTAACAATATATTCCCCTAACTCAGTAAGGCATTTCTAATCCACTTACAAATACAAGTTAGCAAAGAGTGCCATACTGATAGTAAAATTTTGGTTATATTATGGACTAACCTAGTATATTTACATAAAGGGCACTTGTAGACACTAAAAAACATCCCCTTGACCAGTTTTTGATGTCAAACTATCTTGAACCTATTCTTGACATTTAGTTAGCTTTCTAACTAGTTAACTCACCCTTAAAAACACATCTTATACTTTAACATTCATTAACACACCTAAGACACCTTGGATAATTTTTTTAAAACCTTAACTTAGAACTTGTTTTCACCCTTTTATGCTTGGGGGTATGATTGTCGATGGTCAACCTAACCATCGATGGATAGCCTGACCATCGATGGTCAGGTATCTAAGATTACAAAATAAGAACTTCCAGCTTTAAGTAAGATAAGTATGAGAAAAAATAGAAACTTTCCCATGAAAAACTTAGAGCTTACCATCTCTTTGAATTGGCATATTTATCCCAAATCAACTTAGCAACTTCGTTCCTCCCCACTTAGCAACTTTGGGATATAAATTGAGGGTTCTTAAGAGAGAAAAGGACCCTAAAAAATTACATCTAGGCTTTATTTTTTTCTTTGTACAGGATTCTAAGATCTCAAAACTTTATTCACGTGACTTTTGAAGGCTAGAGTAGTGTTATACTATCCAATTTCATTTAGATTTTTATTGGCTTCCACTTTTCATCATATAGGTATGTTATTTATTTCTTGCATAAACATTTATGTTCTTAACAATTTATCACCTTTCATTTCTATTGTTAATTTTTTTTTATCATTAGGGAAGTGGATTGATAGCCATCTAAGGGAGCTTTCACTTATTAGATCTAGTGTGTTACTAGGTAGTCCACCCTTCATACTTGTCTAACAAATAAATTGGTTTAGTGTGGTATTATTGCAAGTAGTCTTACTCACCAAAAAGGAGCTCCCACTTTGTCTAGTCATCAAAAAGTGCAATGTTTAACCAGGTACACACCCTTCATCTATTATTTCTCTCATTTTTTATTGAAAGTTAGAAATATAGTAAGAAATAGTAGGAAATATTCTAGCATGCCTGATGGGACCCCTTCTGGGTTCATATTTCATTTTTGGCATATAGTTGCATTAGTGAAAATCCATGTTCTTCCATTTTTGCTATTTCTAAATTCTAAAACTTAGAAATTTCATTTATTTTATTTTCTAAAAATAAAAAAGAAACAAAAAAAGTTTCCATCTTAGGGATAGGTTGTATTTTCATCCTGCATTAAGTGCATTTTAGCTATTCCTTGTTTACATGCAAAGCCATCAATTTTTTTTCTTTTGGATTAAAATTGAGTGCATTCATTATCCTACTTGCTTAATGCTTAGTTCACCTAGAGTAATTAAATGCATTATTAATTAATTTTGGTGCACATATGTTACACGACCAAACCACTTGCATAAAATAAACATCAAAACTTACTTAAGACAAGGCCCATTAGGATTTTGTCACCCTTTGGATCATCTTACCCTACCTGACAATCCCACTTAGATTTCATCACCAAAGAGAGGACCCACTCCATCCTCTAGTAGAGTATAAAATCTAGATAAATGGTATCTATTGGCTAAGCAACCCAACTCACCTTCAAGTTCATGAATTGTGGGGTGTAAGCCCCCAGTACCAGGCCACGTACTTGGTCTAGTATAGATTCTTTTGAGTACTAAAATTTAACCCAAAACCATCCCTAGACATCTCTTCTAGTACCCAACTTGCAAGCCAAATTCCCCTTTTACACTCTCTAAGGCATATGCTAAAAGTGATTTAAAACAAATACTAAGATTAATCACATTTTTAGTGTATGCTTTGTCTAGTTTGAGATTTTCTTTATTTGCTCTTTGTTTGAGGTGTGAGTTTAATAAATCCTTTTCCATTTCTCATATGGTCTTAACCAGACAACAAGTGAGAAATAAAAACAACTAACCACCATGTTCCTCTTCATCCTCATCCATGGATTATACCTCTGATATTGATAGGTCCCCACATGCTTCACCCCACCATTCTCCTTTACCTGCTAGGCATCCCATGTTTCCTGAAGGCAATGTAAATTTCACCACTTTTAGACAATAACTAGGTGGATCTTCAACACTATCTTAATACCTTAGCCTACTGTGCTTTGGCTACTTTAGTCCCTTTAGTGGATCCACCTTATGGTATGCCACACCACCTCATGGTTGGTGTTACATCAACCTAGATTTTTGTTAGCCAAGCTTCATCTTCTACCATTGGTTCATATACTACCACCACCTAGACACCTATTAGCCCAACCAATACCTCTAACATTGGCTCAAATTTACCCCTTGTCACTTATGCCCCTTTTACCAGTGTGATGTCTTCCACACCCATTTCTACCATTCCCTCTAGCTCAACCAATATACCAACCTCTACTCCCTTTCAAAACTTGGCATTAACCATACCATAACACTTCTCCCCATTAGCACTAGGGTGACTACCCATCAATAATCCATAAGAACTTTAGCCTTACCAACTAAAACCTTGCTCTCATCAACCAACCTAAATGTACCCCTAAACTAACCATTATTAGTTCTTCAAAAAGTCCCCATAGTACCCTATCAATATATTCCCAACCCATAGGGATATAGTACACCTTCCACCTAACCCTTAGTGCCTATTAATATTATTGGGGCACCATCCCAACCTCAAATTACCATGTACCAATATGTGGTTACTTTCATACCTCCTACCACATATCAATTTGTAGCTGTAACCAAACCACAATAGAACTTGCCACCTAATTATGTAGTTGCCCTACCCTAACCTAACTTTATCAGGATGCTCATAGACAAGATGACCCATCTTGAATCCTCTATATCTTGGTCTCATAATATTTTATCCTATGACTAAATATGCAATGAGCCTATCAACCCATCTATTCCCATCCATGCTTATCCTCCTCAATGGAAACTCCCCAAATTCTCTAAGTTTTTGGGTGAGGAGGATCCTGAGTAAAATTTGAGGGCATTTCACCATTATTTTTACTTAATCACATATAATGATTCTCTCCTCCTTTGAACCTTCCCTATGTTTTTATTAGGACCTACCTTGGATTAGTATAGTGCCCTTCTTAAGCACTCTATCTTTTCATTCTCCCAACTCACCCAAATATTCTTAGAACACTTTTCAATGAACATATCTAAGAGGGTATCCATAACAAACCTCTATTCTATCAATTAATTTGATGATGAATCGATCACCGAATTTGTCGCATGATGGTGAGGTCTCATTAACCAACTATCTTTTTCACTTCCCCAAGCAGAGATTTTTGAGCTTTTCTCTAGGGGATGCACAAAACACATTGCTCCCACCATTCAAGTGAAAACATTTAGAAACTTTGATGAAGCATTCAAAATGGTGCCTAAAATTGAAAATCATGCCATAGATGAGGGTAAACTAAAATCATGAATTATGAAACCCACTTTAAAACCTAATGATCCCTCTACTACCAAGACACCTAACTAACCCAATCCTAAAGCCACAACTTCTACAAACTCAGTTATGTTAAAATCTTCCCCACCTCCATCCATTAACCAACCAAATCAAACCACTCCTTTTAGCACTTTTTACCCACCAAACCAAAATCAAAACTAGGCTCCCTAAACAATTCACACCTATAGGAGAATCTTATGCATATATGCTAGATAAATTATTGAAAGCTAATGTTATCCAACTCCCACTTATCAAGCCACTGCAACAATTTGACCCCTCTCACCCCATGCCTAGGTGGTATAATTAAAATGACCATTATGCTTTCCATCGAGTCATTAGACATGACATAAATTGGTGTAACACTTTTAAAATCCTTGTCCAAAACTTTATTGACAATGGTGAATTGTCATTTGAAAACCCCAAAACACCTCCTAATCATTCTCTTGCTATATTTTTAATACCTTTTCTTAATCATAATCCATCAACCTAACCTCATAACAATAAATCTAAACCATCATCATCCCATGAGGCACACACAATCAACATCATTATAAATGAGCCCATGCTGGATGAGCCCCACACATTTATCTCTCCTTCACCAACCTCACCTATGGAAGAAGCAAATTCACCTTTATCCCTTTGGAGACCAAAATAGAAGAATATATAGCCCCCATGTCTTCGCTTGATCAAACAATACCCATACCTGCCTCTCTTTTCATAGAAACAACCATTGATTTAAACACCTCTTCTTTTACCCCACCATATGGAATGGTAAAACCCTCCTCTTTTCCTTTAGATACCCTAACGAAGGAAGAAACTGTGACCCTATCTACACCCTCGATCAAAGAACCATATATTACCCTAATCACCCGATAAGCAACCATTAACTCATTTACCTAACTAGGGGATCCAAAACCTTCTAACTAAGGTAAAGATGAAGGAACCTTACCTTATTCCTCACCTAAGGTCTCAAAATTCAAAACAACTAATCAAGGAACCAAACCCATTTACAAGCCCTTTTCTCAGTTAGTGTAAAGTCTAGAATTTGCCTCACAACCTAACTTAGATAGAGCCACGTTTTGGTACCATCTAGGGATCCCATACCAAAATAGAGATGAACCCTCAACTTCATTGGCATCCACCCTCAAACATATTATTACCCCATCATGAAACATTTCTTTCTCCCAAGACATGAGAGAACCATATCACCTACCTCCACCCCAATCATCTCATAATTTTCTTACTAGACCAACCAAGAATATGGGTATCCTTAACACACATAGCATCACCCATCCACCCATAGAATCGGACTTAATCCCTTGTATTCCACCTAAAAAACCACAAACTAAGATAGATCAAAGGGTGTAGTTTCCTAAACCTCATCCTCAATCTTGACCTACACTACCTCCTTCTCATTTACCATATGTTTGGGACCCCACCCTTATACCATCCCAGTCACCTATTCCACTTCAATTAAATAGAGACCCTTTTCTATGTCTACCCTTTTACTACCCAAGCCATCAAATTCTTCATCATTCTTAGCTAGTTTATCCCCTTCCACTTTCCCACCTATTATCAACCCCTCATCTTCTACTTCAAAACCATTCACCTGTAACCCAATCATAGCTAAGCCAACCCAACCCAAACAATCTACTAAAGTTGTGGAACCACTTACCCCTTCTAAGGTCAAGTCCATGCCTAAGAAGGTTATTATTTATTTAACAAGAATTGTGACACCCCCAATACCTCTGAATGAGTCCTATGTAGTTATTTCATAGAGGTTATTGCAAACATCTTCCATCAAGTTACTGCCCATCAAGCTGTTCACCCCTTCTAATACTAACCCTCTTGGTTCAATGATACTTTGATTTATACATATCATAGGACACTAGGACATGATATAGAGAACTATAAAGATATTCAAGCCCTTGTCCATAACCTATATGATGAGGATGATCTATTATTAGATGAACCACTTTCACTAGATTAACTAATTCAACTACTATCCCAACCAATCTAACCACCAGCCCAGCCAACACAATGAATCCAAACATCAACCCAACTTATACCAACTCCCTTAATTCCACCTAAAGGTGAGGGGGAGGAACTAAATCTATCATTTAGTCTAACCAAGCCTATTGTCTATACCATCCACATGATTACCTAATCTTGGGTGCAACAATGAGGTAAGGAAAAAACCCATGCATCCATTATATGGACATATCCTTGTGAATCTTAGCCTTCCATCTAAGATCAAACACCAACATCACCACCTATGCCCTCACCTAGACCTATGCCCTCACCTAGACCAAGCATTAGTGAAGATGAGCCTTTATGACTTGATCATCACCTCATCCCATCATCATTAATAACTAATAGATGCTTTATAATCCATTAAGGTTTAACTATATGAACCTTAACTTCTTTCATCTTTTGTTAGAACCCTCCAACATTCTGTCATCATCACCTTCCAAGATTTTGAGATCCTCTAGCACATTCTGAGGAATTTGACCCTCCTCTCTTTATCACTACATACATCAATCACACCTGAGTTAAAAGGGTGATGATTTATGGAGGATCCAACATCAATATAATCTCCTCCTATGATTTTGATCAACTACATTTACTAAAGAACATCATGTCCAAAAGCACAATGGTTCTTTACTCATTTAATGACATAATGACCATTACCTTGGGGACCATTATCCTTAAAATACACTTGGGGCCTTACACCATTCCTGAGCTATTTTATGTTATAGAGGGTGATTTTTAAGATAAAATTTTACTTGGATGCCCTTAGATCTAAGCTATGAATTGTATCCCCTCTTCTTTACACTATTGTATCAAAATTGAACATGAAAAATAGGTTATAACCATCAAGGCTAATCACAATCCTTTTACATCTTACAACATGACCTATAGGCCTATAGATGTCCTTTTTCCATATTCATCTCCCACATAATGAACCAACCGCATTAACACTACTGCACCACCAACCATGACTCATAGTGCTTCTATCATCAACAATGATGAAGCCTCAACTAGTACATCTATCTCTTCTTAGATTCCCATTCAGGATTCCTCGGCATAAAATTTCTAATGTCTCTCCCTTGGTGAATATCAAATTTTAGGTTTAGATGATTTTACTACTTTGCATGAATATGGGAACCTTTAAAATGACCCTTCTTATGACCCCAACATAGGAACCATCATCCCATATGGACTTCCCAATAATTGAACAAAATTTATCTATGGGGGACTTGATTGACCACTCCTCTCTCCTATCACCACTCCATATATTCAAACTTTCACTTCTAATTTATTCTATCTAATCAATCCAACCTTTGCCAAAACCTATCTTCATCATTTTAATTGGAAAGGATTTGGTATGGGCTTTTAAAAATAAGGACCTCATGAATTTCCTGTTATCAAAACATAAAAACATTATGAGTTCTTTAGTCTCAAGTTTGAACCACCAGAAGAATCCACCTCACACAAACCCATTGCTACCCCCATAGAAGATATTCCATCCTCACCTAGTTCACCTTCCCAATTTGAAGACTCTAACATCATCCCATCTAAATTTTTTTTGATCTATACCATTAGCTTAGGCCCATTGACCTATCAACAAGGTGGCCAAACTAAAATCTTTCCTCTCATCTATCTTAAAATGATTGACCACGATTCACCCACTATTCACACCATCTAATGACAAAATGATTCTTCCATCCTCACTACCTCGGTGTGGGGGATTATTATATATAAAAATCCTTTCCCCCCTAAGAACAAAACCATGTTAAATGAGTCAACTAATGATATTAACTTGGGAACTTAGGAAAACCCTTGCAAAATTAAAATCAACCAATCCTTAAACTCAGATGAGCAATGGGATTATCCTACCTTCCTTTAAGACCATAACATCACATTTGCATGGTCTTATTAAGATATGCATGGGATTGACCCCTCTATAGCTATCCATAACATCTTTACTCATCCTAAGGCTAAGTTAGTATGAAAAAGATTTACAAAATACACCCTCACATAACTCTTCTCATCAAAGAAGAACTTTAATGCCTTCTATCCATCAACTTCATTCAAACCCATTGATTATCCATCATGGGTCTCTAACATCATTCCTATCACCAAACCCACTGGGGGACTTCATCTTTGAATCAATTTTCATGACCTTAACCTTGCATGCCCTAAGGATGATTTTCCTTTACCCAACACTGACCAACTAGTTGATCTTATCATGGACCATGAGATGTTATCTCTCATGGATGAATTTTTAGGATATAATTAAATCTTGATCACCCCTTCAGATCAACATAAAATTACCTTTATCACCCCCTAGGGTACCTTCTGTTATTGAGTCATGCCTTTCAATTTAAAAAATGCATGAGCGACTTATCAATGAGCCATGACCTATATATTCCATGATCTTATCCATAAGATTATGGAAGATTATATGGATGATCTCTTGGGAAATCCAAATACTGTAAGGATCATCTAGTAGTTCTCACTATCATCATCAATCAACTAATCTAATTCCATGTTAGGATCAATCCCAAGAAATGTATTTTTTGTGTTCTCTCTGGGAAGCTCCTTAGCTTTATCATTTCCCTCCATGGAATTGAGATTGATCTTGCCAAGGTTAAGGCCATCTTAGAAATGCATCCTTCAATAAACCTTAAAAAACTTCACATTCTATAGGGAAAACTCCAACATATCCATCGCTTCATCTCCTAGCTATTAGATAGATGCCAACTTTTTCACCATCTCCTAAAGAAAGACACCTCCTTTATATGGACCAAAGATTGTCAATAAACATTTGATTTACATAAGGAGTGCCTACTTTCTTTACTAGTTCTTATCCCACCTAAGGATAATCAACCTTTCTACTTTTACATATCCACCACCGATCACTCTTTAGGTGTAATGCTAGCTCATTGAGATGAACAAAATAAAGGGGAAGCCATCTCTTATATCAACCACATGATTATAGAGTATGATACATGATATAACCATCCTGAAAAACTTTTTCTTGATCTCATTTTTGTCACCTGTAAACTCCATCATTACCTTCTTAATCATAAAACATATGTTATTACCAACACTAACCCAGTCAAGTATATGCACTCCAAGCCATACCAAAATCAACATATGCATAAGTGGTTGATGTTTCTAGTTGAACTCAATCTTGAATTTCTTACAAAAAAATCCATTAAAGGGTAGGTCATCACTGACCAATTGGCCAAATCTCCCCTCCTAGATAACCAACCCATTCCATTGACCTTTTAAGATGAGTCTATTATAACTCTTTTTGAGGAAGAAACCCCTTATCAAATGACCATGTTTTTTGATGGCTCTAAATGCCAACATGGTATGGGTGAAAGCATAATTATCATTCCCCTTCATAGAGAACCTCTTTCACTTTCCTTTAAACTCAAATTTGAATATACTAACAACATGGTAGAATATGAAGCTTTAGTCATCGATCTCCAAATTGCTCTCACATTGGGAATCAAAACCATTTTTGTCTTCAGTGATTCCAAACTCATGATCAACCAAGTCAATGGGTCTTATTAATGTAAGAATGATGTTTTGAAAAAGTATAAGCTTCTCATTGACAAACTCTCAACATATTTTGAATGTTACAAGATCTAGTTAGTATCTTGATCTACTAACAAATTCATAGATACAATGGCTTCCCTTGCATATAAAATTCCCTCTCAACCTATTGACTCTAAACTATTTGTCACCATCCATCATTTCATTAGGCCTTCATTTATCAGTTCAGACCTTCTTACCATTTTTAGTGTGGAGGCATCTCCTTCAGATGTCCAATATGACCAAACTTTTAACTACCTTAACCTTGGTATCATTCCACTTGACCTCTCAAAGAATGCCTAAAAAACCTTTGTTCAGGGTATCTCTCATTATACTATACTTGGAGGAATCCGTTACAAATGTGGCTTTTATGGCCTTCTCTTCTGTTGTCTACGGAGTCATGAGATTTCTCACACTATCAAGGAAATTCATGATGGAGTTTTTGGGGGACATTTTAATGGCCTCATTGTTTCTAAAAGAATCCTATGCCTTGGCTACTATTGGCCTGCCCTCAATCAAGATTGTTGTGACTATGTAAAGAAGTGTGTCAAGTATCAACAACATGCTAACCTGCATCATGTTCCCACTCATGGACTTTAGGTATCCAAAGATTATTGGCCCTTCTCATAGTGGGGGCTTGATCTCATTAAAGAAATCAATCCTCACTCATCTCAATGAAACCAATACATCATCACCACTATCTAATATTTCACTAAATGGGTGGAAATAATTCCCCTTATCTCAATCAAATCTTAAAAAATTATCAATTTCATCAATCACCACATCATTTGTCATTTTGGTGTCCCTCATAAAATCATAATTGATAATGAGAAAGAATTCAAAAATAAGAAATTTCAAACCCTCTATGATGATTTTGGCATCAAACTCAATCATTCCTTAGCTTATAATCTATAGGCAAAATCCTCCAACAAAAACCTCATCAAGATGCTAACAATAGTTGTAAGTGCTTTAGGTTAGGATTAGAACTTGCACATCCCATTCACCTTGTGGACCTATCACACTAGTATGCAAATGTCCATGGGTGATACACATTTTTCCATAGTATTTAGCATCAAGGTTATCTTACCTCTTAAAGTCTAGATTCCCTCTCTTTTCATATCCTTACAAGACATCATTTCTAAAGATGATTATTGTCAAGAGTACCTCACACATCTTGAGTTGTTTGATGAGCATCACCTTGCTACCCTTAACCATCTTCACATATACCAAGATTATAACACCTATGCTTATAACAAACATATGAAATAATGGGAATTCAATATTGAAGACCTCATCTTTTAAAGAAAACCAACATGTAACAAATATGGAGAAAGGCAAAAAAGGCAAATTTGATTTTAATTGGCTTGGAGCCTATATCATCACCCATAAGTATGGATCAAGAACTTATCATTTGTCCTCTCTTATCTTAAAGGTAAACCAAAACCTAAGCCTCTCAATGATTTGCATCTGTCTCCTCTATTTTGTTAAGAAATATCTAATAAACCTTGTAGTCTAACTTAAGCTCATCCTTTGGTTTGTGATATTCTCACCTCCGTCTCCCTATTACCCTATTCCTCTTGGGGACATGTGATTAAAACAAACCCATGTGATTATCCATCATAAATTTTAGCCCAATATTAAACATGGGTACCATGGCTCAGCCTATGACATGGTTCTCATGGATACTTTTCATCTTTAACTAGATGGAATCCCTTGGTCACTTGTTTCCTAAAACCACTTTCCAAACCTCATAACCACCTTTTATGGTAAAAATATTACCCCTATAATGGTCAACCTCTAATATTGAATAAATGTGTCTATTTCTAAAGCAACATTAAAAAAAATTCTACATGGGATATAAAATATTATTTGGGTCCATTTTCTTAAGTACAGACTGCTCTCTCGAAGGATGATTGCTAAATAAAGTCAAAATAAATAGACTAATCCCTTGAAGGATAATTATCAAACACTTATTCATATTCAGACTTAGACCACTTCCTTAAAGGATGGCTAAGCCAAAATATCAAACCTAATCGCTTCCTAAAAGCTATAATTGGCTCTATTAAAGCATTTGAAGCTTCCCACATTGATCAGCTTCACCCTTTTCATAACTACAAGCAATAAATGACCTTATAAGAAGAGATTTAATCCAAAAGGGCCGCAACTAGTTCTCTCATGAATTTTTTTATTTTTAGACTTCCCACATCGATCAGTCTACACATTATAAAGACATAGAATTGTTAGTTCTTAGGTCACCTATAAAAAGGGTAAGTAAATCCACATCAGGTTCCTCTATTTTCCCTTTTCCCTCCATTTACCTATCATCCCCTTTTCCAGTATACCCTCTATAAGTCAAGGCACTATGAGCACACTTGGCACCCTACATTTATGATGACACATTTTCACTAAAAGCATGCTAATGTGAAGCATATGAAAGGTTTATTTTCATTAAGATCAGTCCACCCTATGTTTAATAGGGTCCAAGCCAATAAACCCAATAGGTCTTTTTATCTCAATTATATTGGTTCATAAGGATGTTGTCTCTAATTATATTGAGTTTGTTTCCTACACTTACTTTATGTGTTTTCATTAAAACATGAATATTATCTATACACATCACATTATTCTTAAAATAGACCATAATCATAAACTATATCATGAACATATCATGAACCATAAAATCCACATGAAAAAATTGTATAAACCATTTTATTTCACATTGAACAATATCATATTCACACATTACTTAAAATTTCACCATATCTAAGCATATACATTATAAACATTGTCCCCTCATCAAAATCTACCTATATAATAAACATCATCTAGAATAAAACACTAAACATATATCATCACATGGATATACTAAGAACACCAATCTAAATAATCATCATAATCATAAGTCCATAAACAATCATATTCTATAACATCAAAAACATCTAAGACACTCATCAACATGAGTCCTAATCATCACATCATAAACATACAAAAATCCATCTCATAAAACATAAAAGCATAATCACCATAAACATCTAAATCAGCTCATATAAATCATGTAAATCATATAATACGTGTCAATATATGTACATATCTCTTACTCATATACATCTCACATCGATGACACATAATCCAATATCAAAATACATATATACACATCAAAGAATATATAATATCATCATGGGCCTGCACCTAGAGTACCACTACCACTGGCCCCATCTATACCTATACCTAGTGGTGGTCCCCCTAAGACCCCTATTTGACCCACTGTCATAGCTCACTGAATTGGGGTACCAAACATGGCCCCACCACCCATGCTAGCTCTGTAATCAATGAATATCATGGCATGAGGCAACTAATGAAATACCATCACCTTGTAATAATAAATATCTTATATAATGGCTAAATAATGTGCTCATAACACTAAATCTACTGGGCCTCCTACTGCTGCACCTACCACACCCACACCAATCTATCCCTATAATGTGCCTATCTGGCCCTACAAAATAGCTATCTTCCCCTATAGAATGATAAATTGGGCTCATGCTTGGTCTCTCTCACCTATCAGGGTGGAAACTTATCCCTATAAAAAAATAATTTGGGCCTATAGGGTGGCCACCTACCCTTGTAATGTTGTAATATGAGCCTGGGCCATAGCTAATGCTATCATTACTTGAGGATCACCCTGTGCTAGTCCATGTGTTAGATCAATGTCCATAGGTTCATGACCCCCATCCCCTAACCAAATCTATTACCGAATATCTACCTTATAAACATGTAGGATAATCAATTGTAATGCCTACATCATCTCTCTCTCTCTCTCTATCTCTAATGGGTATCTCATCATGGTCCAACTCCTCCTCCTATGGATATGGCACTGGAAATAAAAAATATTCATCTTCCCTCTTATAACATGTAAAAATAGGTGGAATACCCTACACAAGCCTAAACTATCTCTGTACTGTCTCAGATGGGATGCACTCTATCTCACCATCCCACCTCTCATACACCCATATTCAACTCTACAAGGCTAATGTATGATATATATACCAAACACATATATTATAAGCCCTGTATGACCTCCAAACTATATCTTGAGGTACTAATCCCTCCAAGGCATCTTGAAACCAATCAATATCCCTCACACCACCACCAACCCCTATCATCATCCCATCCCTCTTCCACTGATAAAATCTAACTCTATAATACATCATCAAGTAATCCTCTATATGCAATCCCAATAGTCTTAACATCCATATGTGCTCATACACCCAACAATGGAGTATGAACCTCACACTAATACCATATAATGCTTGTGTGCTCTAAATCCCCATAGCTCTCTATAGATCTACACTAATAGAACCTATGCCCATCCAAAGACTATCCTCCCATGTACTAGATCCATAAGTACCTCCAATAGAACATAAGGGAACCTCCCTCTAACTTGAATCCATTAGAACATAACAAGTCATTACCAGTTGTATCATCATCAACATGTGTCTCTCTCCTTAAGCCTATTAGCATAATGATCTAATACTAAATCCACTAGGATGGAAATGTGCATATGCTTTGTTCACCTTAAATAATAGATCCATACACTCATCGATCTCCTCACTCTCTATATGATATATCATGTTCCCTCAAATGGGTAACTGGGTGATCTTGTGTACATCTTCCAATAGGATGCTTATTTCTCTGGTCGATAACCAAAATGTGTTAGTCATTGAGTCCCATCTCTTAATGAGGGAAATTATCATCACAACATCTCTAGGAAGGTGATAGTAATGACACATCACTCCAAACCCAACCACCTCCATATGTGTCTAGTCATTCACAAACATAACATCTCACACCTTCACAAAATTATTAGGCACTTGATCTCATAGCTAGATATACTCTCGAGCCTACAACACAATTATATCTAGAATAAGGTGACCAATTATCCATATTTACATGTCCCAAGATATGATGACTATCAATCACTAGTGTACCTACTAATAATATTTCATTTATCCCTTTGCTACGCCTATCTCTCACAACCACAAATAATAATTTCAACCCTTCTCAACTTTCATGCACCTGTCACCTACTCGATTCTAATTACTCTTATAACCTTAATCCTACATTTCATCTCTTTCTAAATGGTTATTTAAACACCCACCTACTTTTTGTCTTTGGCCAATGATTGAATATCTATACAATACTTCACAATACCCTTTAAACATTCTTCTCGTATCTCATCTATACCAATCCACACCCTGACAACATTTTATCCCCTACTCAATTTTTTACTTTTGTAATCATCCTATCCTACCCTATATCTTTTCTCAAATGGATATTATATAAATGAACAAATTACCTACATCTCATATCTAAACAAATACCTATTCTCTATATATTATTAACCAACAATGCCTTAACCATTCCTCAAAACACTCCAACTGTTCTAATATCCTGATCATCAACACATTATCTACATTTTTCACAAAGTGACCTATCTCCAATGGAAAATATTAGAAATCTACCATTTATTGAATTTACAAACATGCCCAACCATTATTTTAAAAACATTATGATAAGAACAAAGCCAACATTTAAAAACCATTAATAATATGACATAAATATAATATAATATCATCATTATCAAATCATCAAACCCATACCAACACTTACCCCATTCTTATTCCCTTTTCCCAAAAAATTAACCCAACTTAATAAAATTATATAAAAAATAAATACACTCCACACTACTTACCCCTCTCTTATTCCTACCCAAAATCCCCCCTTTATCAATCATCAATAGATCCCTCAACCATCGATGATTTCTTTAGGGCATTTTTACCCTTCAGATTGACCATCATTGGTTAGGTTAATAGCTAATGATCACTATTAGTGACCATCAATGATGAGCCTTGAACCCTCAACCTCCTCTAACCCTTCCAAACCCCCTCCTCACACTATTTCTTCTACCACCTCTCCTATGACCACACTAGTTTACACTTTCGTACCCTTAACCCTATTTTTCCTCTTTTTTCACAAATTATCACAAAATCTAAATCCCCAAAGCCTAGAAAATAAAACCTAGGGCATCTTCTACCCAAATAATTTCCCATTCCCATGCAATCCCATGTATTTTATATATCTTATATTATAATCCATACTAAATTTAACACAAAACCTACCTCATTTCACTATTAATGATGACGTCTCATCCCATGTCCAACTACGTAGCTACATACCTTTGCCACATCCATCTTATATCAATTACCATCTCAATATTGATCACTAATACACTCTTGACACTTAATCAGGCTTTCAAGAATCATGGGCATGTTTCATACCAAACTCTCAAATAGTGCAACATGACAAAGTTAATTTACAAATGATAATTTACTTTCACCATGTGCCCTTTTTACCATGACTTTAGGGTTTTTACCCAAATATTGATGGTTAAGCTAACCATCAATGGTTAAAATAACTTTCGATGGTCATGTAACCATCGATGGTTAAACCTAACTTATAATGATCATGTCAACATTGATGTTCAATGTTAAGCTTCCTATTCCTACCCTTCTTCCCCCTTTTCTACCTGAACTAAACTTATAGTAAACTATAGTGGGGCACCCCTTTTATTACCACACCTTAACCTATTTGGGAGTAACCCTTTCCCCTTAACCAATCAAGAACTACATTAGGCCTGAAGTCCATGTTGAATCCACTATCCATGGGACTATGTAGGCAACATCCTCTTGCCTAGCGCATCAAGAGTCAACTCAGCCACTACCTACCCAACCAACCACCTAATTTTCCCACATCCACCTTGATGTTGGGATACTTTTTAAACCAACCTATTTGTATGCCTTATGTCAACCTTACTTTGGTCATGATTGATCACCTTGACCAATTTTACCATGTTGAACTCTTGCATTTCATACCACCTCATATGCGACCCAATTATTTATGTTTTTTCTCCTAAGCATCTCCTACCCTAGATACTTGACAAAACACTGACCTTATCTAGAAAACTTGATAGGTGTGACTTGATCAACTATGACTAACACTATGGACTAGTTACCTCATCATTTCTCTTAGAACCTAAACTTATTATTATCAACATTGGCAACTTTAGTCTTTGTGCAATTTTGACTCTCACATTTAGTCACATTTTACGTTCATATTTTAACTTTAACTACCTACACCTTTTAGTCACTAGCATTGTAACCTCTATTTTACCTTTTATCAAACCATGACCCAATTTTAGTTTTGCCTCATTGACTCTTAGTTTGAGGGGGAATACCCTCCTCTCATACTTAGGGCAAAAAAATCCCGATCAATCAACAATTCATTTTTGTTCTATGACTTATTGACCTAAAGATGAACAATAAGAAGGGGTAATATGTAGACACTAAAAAATATCCCCTTGATTAGTTTTTATTATCAAACTACTTTGAACCTATTCTTGACCTTTATTTAGTTATTTACCTAGTTAACTCACCCTTAAAAACACCTCTTCTTATTTAACATTCATTAACACACCTAAGACACCTTGGCTAAACATTTTAAAACCTTAACTTAGAACTTGTTTTCACCCTTTTGTGCTTGGGGGTATGATCATCAATGGTTAGCCTAATCATCAATGGTCAGGTATCTGAGCTTACAAAACAAGAACTTCTATTTGTAAGAAAGATAAGAATGGGTTAAAATAGAAATTTTCCCATGTAAACCTTACAACTTACCATCTTTTTGAATTGACATCTTTATCCCAGACCAACTTAGAAACTTCCTTCCGCCTCACTTATTAAATTTGGGATATAAATTGAGGGCTCTTGGAAGAGAAAAATACCATCAAAAATTGCATCTAGGATCTCTTTATTTCTTTGTGCAGGCATCCAAGATCCTAAAACCCTATCCATATGACTTTTGAAGGCCTGAAAACTATTATGTTGTCTAATTTCATTCAACTTTTTATTGGCTTCCACTTTGCATCATATACGTTATTTATTTATTTATTACATAAGCATTTATATTATTATTAATTTATCACCTTTCATTTCTATTGTCAAAACATTTTTATCATTAGGGGAGTGGATTGATAGTTTTTTAAGGGAGATTTCACGTATTGGATATAGAATGTTGTTAGGTAGTCCATTCTTCATACTCATCTAATAAACAAGTTAGTTTAGTGTGGTCTTATTACAGGTAGTCCTTCCTCACCAAAAAGGATCTCTCACTTTATCTGGTCATCAACAAGCATAATGTTTAACTAGGTACACTTCCCTCATCTATTGATTCTCTCCTTTTTCTTGAAAGTTAGAAATAGAGTAAGAAATAGTAGGAAACAACACCATTCCAATGTATTTAAATATAAATACTTAGGTGTATTTATCTAAACCAAGTTTCCACCTCTGAATAATCATAAAAATACACCTCATTCATCCCAAAATTCTCCTACTCTCTAAGACTATTAATAGATAAAAGAGTTTTTAGGACTTCAATCAGGAAGTCATAGTAATAAATACAAGTTTGACAAGATATGTCCCTATACATTTGATATTATTTTGACTCAAGTACCTTTCCCATCTTAATTTGAGGCACCCAATTTTGACAAATATAATAGAAAGGGTGATCCTCTAGAGCATCTAAAATAATTCTTTGTGTCAAGAAGTAGCTTATAGTGACATTTATCTACTTTGCTTATTTTCAAACAACTTGGGTGGACAAACCTTAGAGTGGTTTCTTCATTTACCAAAGGGATCTATCATCACTTGATGACTTATCTAATAAATTTGTTAAACACTTCTTATATAACATAGAGCATGAATTGACTATTGTTGACTTGTGCAGTGGTAAACATTGGGGTAGGGAAAGTTTTTCTGCCTACTTAAATTAATTGAAAAGTTTGGCTAGATGGTTTCCACACATCCTTCCAAACAAATAATGAGCAAACATATTCACTTCCAATCTTAATGTAGAGATGGATCATATATTGCGATTTCATTGTGCCAACAAATTTGAAGAGATTATAGATAAAGGAGTGAAAATAAAAAAATATCTTATAGACATGGGCTTGGTTAAGATTTATTATCAAAGTCAAGCACAAGATCAAGCCCCACTGAAAACACATGCAATCACATCTGAGAAGTTAAATGTATTCAATAAAAATAAAAATGTTTTAGAAAATTTAATAACTAAATATAGACATGTATAAATGGTATAACCACTACCTACCCAAAATACTCCACCTATTCAATATATTACATTGTAAATACCATCTCCACAAAATAAACAATATTAAATAAGATTTTTGCTAGATCTTGGTGAGGCTATTGAGGTGGTATTCCAAAAGATGGTTGTAGAAAACATGGTCATTTGGACAAATAAAAAGAATTTTGATGAAATCAAACCAAATCCCACATGGTATAGGGACAATGAATATTGTGATTACCATCATGTTAAAGGCCATGCAACTTACAAGTGTACACAACTCATACACTTCATCCAAGACTTTCTTGAACATTAAGAAATTAATTTAGAGAATGTTGATTCTACTTTAAATCAAAACATCGGTGTTTATAAAGACCCATTTTTGAAACATAATTACAATAATAAGTGTAACCAAATAATTAATGAGAATAACCATCATTTGAACAATCAAAATCAAAATCAAGGTTAGAAACATAATTTAAATAATCATAATCAAGGTCAAAATTATCAAACCAACTAGATCATCTATTGTTAACAAGGGTAAAGGGACTTATTATTGATTGCAATAAAAGATAAAATAGATATATGAGATTTCAAGAATGATTCAAAGATTCATTGGAAAAGAAGAGTCAAGAAAGAAGATGAAGAGCCTTTATAGGCAATTATGTGTAAAAGGTAAAATCAGGCCATTTGTGTGAATAAATAAATTTCGTTTATGGTGTTATAGATTGTATTCTTATTTAATGGTTTAATTTCCATCATTTATTAATTACAAATATGTTCTATTTCTTACCATTATACTATTTCCAGCAATGATGTGTTTATTAGAATGTGCAAGTAAGATGTTTGAGAGGCGGTGAAGGGCCAAGGCCATCAATAGACCCAATATTCATGCTCAAGATCATGAGCCATTATTTATCCAAAAAATGAGTTGTTACATTCTCTATCCCCTTGAATCAATAAATTTATCTGAAAGTATGTGTAATGGTACATTGATTCATGCATAACATTTTGATCTATAGTCCAAAATTATTATGGTACATTTATTTATTTGCAGTGAGATCTCATTTTTCAAGCTTGATTTGATCCTCTTCATTAAAAAACAACCTTATGCATCCCATAAATGTCCAATAAAACATTCCTACCTCTAGTTATGCATGTAACACCAAAAATATCTATTAATTTATCAATGTCAGCCTACATTGTTGTAGGTGAATCTTGATTGAACATTGTGTCCTTGAATGATGCTCCCACCATCACTCTTTAGTTTCTTATATTTATTGTACCTTTCACTCCAATGGTGCATAAAGTTATCCATATCCCATAGAAGGTAGTCATTATCCTTCCAAGAACATACAATTAGGCTATGGGGATAAATGGTTACAGTATCATGACAAAATCCATAGCTGATTTGGTTAACAACACAGTAGTTGTCATATCTTCATATTGAGTGCTCTTTTGGAATATCAAGTGGCTCCATTTGTCGACAAGATCTCTTTCAAGCTTCCTATTAGATTGTATCTCCTTGTCACATTTTGGCAAGAACATGATAACCTTTCCCAATATACTTTTATTAGGTTGTTAGTTTCTATCATACTATTCAACATCTATAGGTAAATCTATCAAAATATTCAAAATTATAGTATAAACATTTACATCATATACAATAATATATATTTATTTTGAGCAACCAACCTTACAACTCATAAAAAAATTAAATTAAGATTATAAGCTCAAATGCCAAGTTACATGAAAGAATCTTTAAAAAAATCATAAACTTGCATGTCCCATGCAGAAAAAAAATCTAATGTGATTAGGGAGACTCAAATTATTCATCCTGAAGCTTTAAAAAACCAAATGCATACCCTAAAGTGGGAAACAAAAGCTATTGAAAATCAGCCACATTGTTAGTGGTAGTTTAGTAACAATAATTAAATACATTAAAATGCAGACTAAAAAGAAATAAATGATGGAAAACATACACAAGAGGAGGAAAACTACATAGTAAACTCAAATGAATCCATGAATGATTTATTTTAAAAAATAATGGTATGATGTTAAATTCTACACATAATTGTTTATAAGTCTCTTCATCTTCTTTTTTGACTCTTATATTCCAATGACCCTTTGACTCCTTGAAATCTCATATATCTATTTTCTCTTTTATTATAATTAATAACAAGTCCCTTTACCCTTACTAACAACTATCATAATGTCTTATATGGCTATACAAATGTCATGGGCTATATCACTAGCAATTATGCGGCCACTATTAAGATCAATCCCCTCAACCATATAATACTACTCAACATGTTTACCCCTCTCATATAAGACCACCCCCTTTATATCCGAATGACCCTCTTCCGATATGAAATCATATTATTACAAATTGAAGACCATAGGTTATCATTCTAGGTTCTAGACCTTTTCCTTCCACTTTAAGTAATCCTCATCTAATTTTAAATTACTTAGTTTTGACTAAATGTCTAAGGGTTATAGTTCAAGGTCCTTCTTTGCCTCCTAACAATAATCTAGTCTAAGTCCCTTTGCCTTCAAAATCCAAACCATCTTATTCTATTGAAAACCAGTATGATTTGTGGAACAATTAAACAAGACAATAGTGAAAATTCATATTCTAAATATTTTACATACATTTGAAGTGTGAAAATAAATATGTGATCTCTTGTAACAATATAAGGTTCTAAATAACATTCAACCATCCTAATTTTCCAAGTAATTGTGGGTCATTTATCCCCAGGTAAAAAAATCACATTTGACCAAAGTGACATGTCATATCTTAGTCCATTGCATAAAAACCCCTTTTATATCAAAGAAGTCATTTCCTGTCACAAGATTAAATAAGATTAATCATTACCTCATTGAAATTAGTCAAATATTTGTGGTAAAATTCAATATATCTACGGCCAGAAACCATCACTATCAAGGCATATGAAAATACATAAAAAGAATCATAGGGCACCATTTGTTTGCTTATACTTGTTGGACCTATCACCCATGATACACTTTGTCATGTCATTGATATTAAATTGGCATAAAATTTGCTTCTTGGGCATCTTTAGATCCATGAAGTATGTACAAACCCTTATACATTTTACTAATGTATGAAAGTAACCCATTATGGAATGCAATATATTATTCCTGGTGGTTTGTAACCATACCAATATTGTAAACATTTAGAATCCAAATATGCTTAATATAACTATTTTACTAGTACTCAACATGTACCCAAAATGGATAAGAATGTAGCTCTTGAGTCTCCCAAGTCTAATTACATTGACCCAAGTGACCTTGTATTCACTTCTACTACTCCACCTCCCCATATTTATTATCATTTCATAATGAAGATAAGGATCATGACACATATAGCATCAAATATGCCTTAAACATTTCCAAATTACCCAAATATCCCAAATCCTATGGCAGGCTTGAGATGGAGTGGTGTAGAAACATTGATTTTCCTCCCAAGGGACCTTCACTTTTTAAAAAGGGTTCATGAAATCATGAACAAATCAATAGTTTTGAGGAATCCTAGCTATATTATAATCTATTTTCATCTTTATATTAGAGATTTAAATATACCATTCACAAAAAAAATCATGGAACATTGTTATTACAAAGGAAAAGAGTTGGGAGGAAATAACAAGTTATGCTTGAGCCTATCTCTATAACCAAACATAAAGGTACTCAAGACTTTGGATAAAAACTACTTATGGGTGACCCCTTATATATTGAGAGTGACATAGCTTTAACATCTAAAAATTATGATTTTGGTAGTGACATATAATTCTAATATAATATTTATGATAATATATCAGACATACACCTCTTTGATAAAAATGTCATTCTTAACATCACATCCGTATCAAATTTCCCTCTTACCCTCCATTATCTTGAATTAAATTATTGGGACCAACAAAATCATGTTATACCACTGGATGAATTTCATAACTAAGAATTAATTTAATAATCCCTGGGCCTTAGGGATCGTCTACTAATTGGGGACCACAAGCAAGTATTTGAATTTATATTGGACCCTACTACCTACTTTAGAGAGCAAGCGAACTTCCTTAGTCAACAAAATCAAACATTGAAATCCACTAGTGAAAACCTTTATGAGGCACATTTAGACCAAGGTAAAAGTAAATGTAAATATAAGTCGCTTAGTGAAAACTTGTTTTAGGTGCCAAAATATGGGGAAGTTCAATCTCCTCCTTAGGAAGCATGGAGCCCCACAAGTCCACTTATATTTGGTTTAGATATCAGTCTAGAGGAAAAAAATATATTTTAATGGTTGGTTCAATATTTTCCTCAACCATTTATTGAATGGACACTACTTTTTATAGGTGATTTCAATTCTTCTTACATGGGTGTTTGCTATAATTTAATAAAACCAACACATAACCATATTTGTATGCTAAAACTAAGTGTGAGTATCAATGAAGGGGCAACAATAACAATAGTAAAAAAAATGAAAGAAGAATGATGAGTTAAATAAAGAGATATTTATTATTTAAAGATTATTCAATTTAGTCCCATGGATGAGAGGCTATGGACTGCATCTTATTGAGCATACAAGCATGTTTTTTCATTGTTTCACTTACTTCTCTAAATAACCATAAGAAGTTGCTTGGCTTCCTGAATGACTCTTAAACTCTCTAAGTGACTCTTCAATTTCATTTTATCTCCACATGAAATGTATATATATTTTATCTCTTTTATAATGCCACTTTATAATAAAATCACTTGCTTATACATAAGCTAATAGTCACCCAGATGAATATAGGTATCTCATCTCGAGATACTTAGATGAAAGACCCTATTTAATCAAGTGTTTACAATTATAATCTATTATGATATAATTATAGTAAGATATGTAATCCTAACTAATCTCCTCAAATTCTCATGCTGGGATTCCAAACTCTTCTACTTTAACTATCTATACAACCTAAAAATACATATTATAATTTTATAACCAACTATAAACACTTTCACTTTATTTTGGACCTCTCTAATTATAGAACCAACTTTGAACAAACCCTTTATCATAATTTTTGAAACATATTGGATTGAAAAAGAGCCATACCACTTTTTCATCATGCATAATAATTAAATTGAGACTAAATTATAATAAAAAATTATCTAACCAGACTGGCATTCAGTAACAGAGTCCATGTGATTTGATACTTATTCAGGAAGCTACCATATATTATTTATTAGAGCATCATGCCTTAATTGATATTCACATTTCACTATTTAAAACTATCATAGCCATTATAGTTAGCTCATGAATAAATATTACAAGAAAATCAATGGATTTCCAATGAATGCATGACATAGTCATAATCTCCAGTATCTTACCTTTCAAAGATCATCTAATTATGAAAGATGATGTTCCCACAATGTCAACATTACACCCCCTTCATTTATTTATTACTATTTCATGAGGAAGTACATCCCATTTTTTCATTTTAAATACTCTTCACATAGTGAAAAGACACGTGGCATGAATGATAAGAATCAATGTACCTTACACCTGATGTTTTTTAGGCTCATTTACTAGTAATAGTACGTTTGCCCATCTGGAAGGATGAAACAATGACAATAAGAGATATATAAGATTAATTATTTTTTGACTCAACTCTGTTCAATCTGAATCCACAACACATTCACTTGGTAACTACATTTGTACATGTTCTTGAGGCTATCATGGATTATAATAATCCATCTAAAATTTCATTCAGAGGTTTAGGAGGCTTGGATAAAACCATTGCCCGCTTAAACCTTGAAGTTTTTTGTGTAGAGGAGGGTGAATCAAAGCATATGTAAGAATAAAAATTACATGATAAGGGAAAATATCCTCTAAATGATATTGGTGCATTTTAGGTAACTTAGATAACTCTCTTGAGTAGCTAGCCATTCAACTATTCATTTTGATCTGGGCTCAAACAAAATAGAAACCACACCATTATTGGCTATAGTTTAATAAAGCCAACACACAACTAAATTTTCATGATAAAAATAAGTGAGAGAATTAATGAAGGGGAAATAATAACAATAATTAAACATAATGAAAGAAGAAATATGATGCAAATAAAGAGATCTCTATTATTGAAAACTTTTTCAATTTAGTCCCTAGACCAAGAGGCCATGGACTACATATTATTGAGCATACAAGCTTGTTTTTTCATTGTTTCACTTACTTCTCAAAATAACCACAAGAATCTACTTGGCTTCCTCATTGACTCTTAAACTCTCCAATTGATTATTCAACTACCCTTTCTCTCCACATGACATGTATATGTATTTTATCTATTTTATAATGAAAATTTAAATAAAATAATTTGCCTATACCTATTATAATAATGACCTTGATAGACCACAATAAAAAATAGAAGATCAATTCCCATTAGTACCCACTATATTAGAGGATGATTCCAAATTGTATGTGGAAGACACCACTAAAGTTAACATTAATACTACAAATGATTCCAAAATTGTCAGGCTTGGTGTATCCATCACTACAAAGGAATGTGAGCTCATCATCATCATTATTAAGGAGTTCATTGACATATTTTCATGTTCTTATGCCAATATGCCTGGGCTTGATCCATCTTTGGTCATACACCATATTATTGTGCGCCTTGATTCTAAGCCTATTATATAAAAATTAGAGAAAATGCATTTGTATTATCATCTTAATCAAGAAGTAATTTGAGAAATTATTGGTAATATGATTTATTAAACCAATGGAATACTCTAAATGGATTTCTAATATTGTCCTAGTCATCAAGAAGCTTGTTGGTATTTTCCTATGCATAGATTTCAAAGACATCAATAAGGCATATCCCAAATGTGATTTACCCTACCTAAAATTGATATAATCATAGACTCAACAATATGATATGAAACTCCATCCCTCATGGATGGTTTTTAGGGTACAATCAAATCAAAGTATAACTATAAGATCAATTTAAAAAAATATTCCACACTCTGTGGGGAACATTCTGATTTCATATTATTCCATTCAACTTGAAAAACACCATTACTACATATCAACATGCAATGATTTTCATGACATGATGCATGATATTGTTGAGGACTATGTCGATGATATTATAGGAATACCAATAGTACATTAAGGAATAGAGAATCTTTGAGTGGTTTCATAAATATAAGGTTCACCTTTACCCAAATAAATGTGTATTTGGTGTCACTTGAAGAAAATTATTAGTGTTCATAATTTCCCACAGAGATATTAAAGTTGATCCTACAAAGGTCAAGGCCATCACAAAAATTCTTCCCCTATTTAATTAAAAATAACTCCACATCTTGTAGGAAAAATATTCATTCTATTCACAAATTCATTTTGTATCTTATTGATCATTGCCATCCTTTCACTCACCACTTAAAGAAAGGAACCAAGTTTCAATGGAATGGTGACTGTTAAGAAGCATTTGAGAGTTTGAAAAATTATTTAGAAAATCCACCAATGATTTCCTTATCAATGCTAGTAAATCCTCTATTGATTTATATTTTAGTGAATGAACATTCTTTGGGGGAATTTTTAGCCCAACATGATGATCAAGGAAAAGAATGTGCAGTATATTATCTGAGTAGGGAACTAGTCACTTATGAACACAATTATACACCAATTAAGAAAGCATGTTTATCATTTCTCTTCACATCCCAAAAGCTATGTCATTACATGTTGAATAATAAGACCATAATAATTGAAAAATTCATTCCACTAAAGTTTCTTCTTTCCAAATCAACATTAACAGGTCATATGGCCAAGTGGATTATACTCTTAAGTAAATTTGACATCAAATATACTAATAAAAAGGCCATTAAATGGAAATTACTTATAGACCAGCTTGTCAAGGCACCATTTTTAGACATGTGTCCTTTGAACATCCATTTCCATTATGATTCTATATTTACCTTGGATGAATCACATCAATGAAAGATATATTTTGATATTTCCTTCATATCCTATGGTTCAGGGACATGAATTCTAATCATTACACCATAGGGGGATCTCACTCCCAAGGCATTTCAAATTAGTTTTTTATGCACCAATAATATTGTAGAATATGAGGCATTCACTGATGGAATTCACCTCACAATGCAATGAAACATTCAACGGTTAGTTATCTATGGAGAATCATAATTGATTATCAATCAGGCTACAAATCAATATCAAATAAGGGATGTCAATATTGTGCCCTAAAAAAGAATGGTTAACAATATCAAATAGAAATTTGAATGCATCCAAATGAGAAAATACCAAGATCCAATAACAAATCAATAGACATAATGGCCACTATTGGGTCATTGATATAAATATCTTATAACATCCATGACTATCAGTTCTTCATTGAAAATCCTCTTATACACAACTTCATATCAAACATATATGGTCAAATACATATTTCCTTCAAGGTAATGGCCAAGTTGAGGTATTTAATAAGACTATTGTTAGAATTATTAAGAAGATCATTAATGATGTTAGCCACAACTATAGTTTACAATTATTTTCTACCTTATGGGCTTACCATACCAATATATGCATGGCTACATGTGTAACACCCTATTACTTAATATTTGGCTTTAATGCTATCCTCCCTATTTAGATTAAGTTAAATTCCCTAAGCATTTCATTGCAAGGCATCATTGATGATAAGGAGTATAGAGTAACTCAGCTAAAAAATCAAACCATTTTAAAGCATCTCAAAATCGACTACATTACAATTATAATAAATATATCATTTCTAGAGAGTGTGATGTTGGTGATTTTATACTAAAATAGAATTAGAAAAACACCAATATGGATCATGAACATAAAGGAAAGTTTGAGGCTAACTGGTTGGGTTTGTTCATTATCACAATAGACTTTTGTTCCTAGAGCATATAGGTTGGATACACTAGATGGAAAAGAAATAGATGAGCCCATGAAAATTATGCATCTCAAGTGATTTTATGTTTTATATTTTTGAACATTTCCTATAAGAGCCCTTATTTGGGGGCACCTATTCCTTGGCCTTTCCCATTCCCCCTCATTTCATTTTCCATTCTTGAGTCACTTCTTGTCCTTTATATTGCATCTTATTACCATCCTAATCTTGATTATGACCTACAATTATTATAGGTGGATTACGAATTATCAAATGTCTTACTCAAGATGAAGCATGGAATGTTCTTCTATGTTATTATATCTTTTAGGGACTCCCATGTGGTATAAAGGCTTGGCAAGACTTGAGACTTCATTCTCTATTTATAACCCCAATGCCTATTAAAATCAAGGGTACCTTTATAATTCAAAGTCTATGGAAAGCTTGGGAAAAACTTAAGCCTCACCATAATCAGGTAGGTGAGGGTTTCAGGAATGGCCTATCCATTAGCTTCAGTCCCTCTAGTGATCACCTTGCTTAAATTTTCACAATGTTCCCTATGCCTTAGTCCCTTGGGTTAAAGGGTTAAGGCTCTTCAGGAAAGGTGTGAAGGTTATTAGTGATCCTTTTTGCAAGGAGAATAGGGTTTGGCTCATTTTGTAATAAATTTAGAATAAATTTTATTTAAAAAATTTAGATGCAAAGGCTATCACAGAAATTTAAGGTTCTATACTTGATGAGTATTAGCATAAAATATGAGTCAACTCTCTTGTTCCTTGGTATAAGGGTTGGAACTAGCCTACGACCACCCCATTCACCTAGTACTCTCCTCTAGTTAGCATATAATTTACTATCCCCTTAACATATTATAGATGAAATGCTCAACTTTAGATGGAATACCCATTCTAGACATGGGGTTTGGGCCTAACACTTTAGCATTGTGTGGTCTAATATTATTGAGCCCAAAAAATCTCATATTTTATGGTGTCTCCTTTATCAAGGCTTGCCTATGGGTGACCAACTTAAGCATCTAGGTGTGCCTAACCACATTTTCCTAGATTTATAATAATTAGAGACTATTAAGCACCTTTTTTGGTTTTGCTCTCATGCATAATCTATGTGGCACTGGATTCATTCCTTTTTCTAGCCCTTTTGACGTAAATTCTTCATGTGGAAGATGGCTCTCTTGGGGGGTTCAACTCTATTTCATGTAAAATACAATAGATTTTTGTAGATATTTCAAGCTAATATATTATTTCAAATTTGGAAAGATATAAATTATGCTTACTTTAATCTTAAAGAACTAGAACATATTTTTTATGTTACTAAGAAAATTATTGTTCTATCTAATATTACTCTTTAGATTCAAATTAAAACATACAAGGTTTGCCTAAAATTCAAGCACCTCTAATATTTTCTCAACCAATTAGGAAATGCCCCATGTGCAGTCACCTATGAACCTTTTGAGCCCCCACAACATCCTATACCTCCCTAAGGATGAGGGCATGGGCCATGAAATTAGTGGTGTAAACCTAGGCACATGAGTCATTCTTCTCATTGGTCACCCCCTCGTTGGTCTTCTCATTATCATGGTGGTTCAAGTGGCTCATCCATATCTAGGGGTGATGGTAGGGGATGGGCGTCTCCTCTCTCATCTCAGGATGGTGAAATCAAGGGCTAGGGTCCTCCCCCCCAAGGCAAGTTTCCATGCTCAACTCTAGAAATTTCACTTGAAAGAAATCAAGATGAGACATTAGAGGCTCAACAGAACATTGTTGAGAGCCATTACCCATGGATGAGGATCTTCCTACCCTAGGAGGATGGGTTGGTAAAACTTAGGACCTCCCATCTCCATTTCCTCCCTTGACATCCATGTTTGGTTTAACTACTTAATTATTGTTTGTTTTTTACTCTCTCTGCTTTGTTGTCAAACTATTGATGTGATGTTTTTTTTGTGGGTGTGGTCATTTTTTACCACTAAGACTTATCCCAAGGTGTCTTTGACCTAGATGTGATTATTCTCATGGGGTGTGACTTTTCCACCAACTTTTTTTGTATAATTAACATTGTACCATATTGTATTTGATTAATATATAGGCACTCTTCAATTAAAAATAGAATTAAACAAACATTTTATATTTGGTCATCATCGATAGATATTTTATAAGTAGAATATCAAAACATATTTTCTAAAGGATGATTTCACTTCTTTTTAGTTGTTGAAACAAATTATTTTAGCTTCATCTAGTCCTTCCCCCCAATCTATATCACTTTTCATCTTTATTTAATGTTTAATGGTAGTCCCTTCTCATCCTGATTTGCTGTTAAACCCCTACCTAAGGTTGTTTTTTCATTTTCTTGATGATTCATTATACACTTATTTATATTCGCCTATACATCCTAATTGTATAATACTTATATATATCTTATTCCAAAAATCCCAAAACATAAAAAAATCCTAAAAATAAAAAATAAAAAAATCCCCAAAAGAGATATAAAGCCACATAATTTTTGTCCAGTTTATCATCCTATTGCCTATGGGTTCTTCCTCTTAGTTTTGTTTTGAGTGGTACCATTTTAGTATGACATGGATAAACCCCTCTTTTAATTTTAATATTTCATGGGTGGGAACATCTTGTCTAATAATAACTTCATCATTCTAATTTTGATTATCCCATGCCCCAAAGTGTTTACCTATCTTGGGATGTATCTTTAATTTAATCATGATTATTTTCATCAACATCATTATATATCCATTAAAATCATATTTTTAGGATAACTACATCATCTATGATTTTAATTAGTAGTAATTAACATGAATTCATCACATGGGGTATCACTATGTATTTTTAGGATAACATGAATTTTTAGGATAACATGAATTAATATGATTTTAATGGATATATAATGATGTTAATGACTATGTAGGTGACACTTAGATACATGGGGTATCATAGGTCAGCTTGACCATTATCACTATCATTTACATATTCAATCATTTCACATATTTGATATTTTTCATTATTAGAGACCATGATATCTCAATTTTATGATCCAATTATTATATGTTATCATCATTTTAGGAGCCAATTCTTCTACACTCTCACTATTTTGTGAACCATTTCTTCTACACTCTCACTATTTTATGAGCCAATTATTTTATGTTATCACCATTTTATGAACTAATTATTCTATGATCTCACTTTTTCAAGCCAATTATTCTATGCTCTTACCATTTTTGAGCCTATTATTTTATGGTCTCACCATTTTTCAAGTTAATTCTCTATGCTATCATCATTTTGCAAGTCATTTTAATATATTGTTTCTCTGTGACTTTTATCTTAATTATTTCCATCACTTTTATTCACTCCTATTTATGGAAGAAATACATCACCATGAGGTCCATAATGGATTATGTAGGTATCATCTAGTTGCATGGGGCATCTGGGGTCAGCTCAACCATTTCCCCTTCTTCTATTCCCCATTGTCAAAGTTTGTCATGCTATCTTATCTAAAGTTCCCTAGACTTAAGGGTGGAACACAAGAGTAACACCTTATTATTACATCTAGACAATTAAAATTATTTGATTGCTTATTTATTTTAGTTGTGTCTTTATGTGTTTGATTGGGTTACTTATTTGTGTGCATATTTTATTGATTGGTTATCTTTATTTAGTATATTATGCTTTAAACTAAGGTCCTAATTTTTCATTTCTTGATCTCGAGTTGTGAAATTTTTTACCTAAAATAGTCCTTACACAAATTAACAACAATTTTATCATCATTCATTTTATAATTATGATACATATTGTCATGAGCAAAAAATCAAGTGCTTGAGGCTTATATAAAATTTCATGTGAAGATAAAATATCCCCTTATAAGATATATTAACATGGCTAAATTTTATCATATATATAATCAAAACATCATCATGTTTTCCATAATCAATTCAAAATAACTGAATAATATGGCTACATATATGCTAATTATGATATACATCTACCAATGAGCATGCCAAGAGAGTCATAAAAATTTTACACCATAATCAACATCAATACATTACATCAAATCACATCATAATTAGTAGTAATTAACATGAATTCATCACAATTTATATCTATATCAAGTGCAACATCATCATGGAAATTAAAATAACATAATCATGGCAAACAAATACATCAACATCAACATAAAAGATCTAATATACATCCTAGATCAACATCAATGAATTAGAATCTGTATCATAAATATATCAAAAGAATGTCAAAGTCCATGTACATCATATTATAAAAATTAATGTCTATATACATCTCAAAAAATGTCTATAGACTAATAATATATACATCTACTAATAAAAAATTATTATCTACCAATCAAATATCAATTTTGACTCTGATCATCTATTGATGGTAACTATAGTGGTTGAACCATCATTGTATGTTGAGGAGGTGGATATGACACTAATATCTAAAAGGTTGAGGTTTGATGTGACCTTTATGATCTTGATGAACTTTAACTATACTCATGAAAGTATGGTTCTCTCTAGCTCTATGACACTACACTCTCATATAAATGCCTATAGTAGTTAGCCTCATCTTCAACCCATATGGTATTTAATAAATCCATATCCAATACCTATTTTGTGATAATATACCTAGCCTCATCCCATTCCCCATATAACCTCTAAACATTTACTTAGGCTCTTTCCTACTCACTACTCATTTCCACTATCTCAATATTCCTCATAGTCAACTGATCCTGAATGGTTGTCATCTGAGAAACCTGCCCCCTTAACATGTTAATATTTTTCTTTAGTCATAAATAATACCTATAATTTAGTGGCCTCACTTTGGTAAATTTATAAATGATCTCATATCCTATCCACCTCCTACTCTATCCTAGATATATTTTTCACCCTTAGTGTAATCTCCCCTTGTAATCCATCTATGATGTCCTAATCTGACTCTAACTTGATTTGATTTGAAAGACCTATTTGATATGTATTATTATCTACATAGTTAGGGACCTATCCCATGAATACATAATTCTCATCATGACCAAGACCCTAGACTCTATCCCCATCATGGTCCAATGGATGCCCCTCACTATTATTGCTACTGCTACTCTTATTTCTACTCTCATATCTAAAATAAATAATTATAGGAGCGTCCTAATGTAAGGGTGCCTGTATCACTTGATGAGGAAGTGTTTGAATCTATAGCGGCACCTATACCTACCTTTGTCTATGTGTCTTCCCATATCCTTGAGCTAGTATAACTTGTCTCTATTATTGTTATTCACGTTACTAGGACACATGCTACACATAACTGCCTCAACACTCTAGCCCTTGGTGGTTTGGGCCTAGTCAATCTTGCCATCTTAAACTACCTCCACTAATGATACCATAATTTTTTTCATTATATCAATAAATAATATCATTTTCTTTTTCATAAACAATGTTTTAAAGTGGACTTAGATGTAGTTTTAATAATTTATGTTTATTTAGAATGAAATATAAGATATATATCTAGTTTATTCTTTAAAAGTAATTTTAGTCTAAATTATTTATATTTTTGAAAAATTTATTGAAGAGGAGATGTAAAATTTTGTCCATGCAAGATGAAATGAGACATAAATATAGATAGAAATGTTTGAAGCACTAAACACCTTCATGTAGCTCTGGATATCATTAGTAGCTTTAGAGTCCCATATAAATCATCTCCAAGTTTATTTAGTTGTTTTTGAGATAGATGTACTATTGATGAAATATCATATAAGGCATACAAACAACTTTATATCAACCAAAAATAGGTCTTGTATTTTTGTGTTGGTTTGTTTTCCATTTTAACATGTGAATATATAAAGACAAAAAGGATAGGTTCTAGAAAATGGCAAAAAAATTATCAAAACCACTCTTAAATTTGAATCTAATTGCATATTTAGATTATTCTAAAAAAATATACAAATTAAAAACAAGAATTATCTTTATCTAAGTTTGTATGCAAAAGTTATGAGCATTTCAGTTGACTCTAGAGATCTCCATCCTAGCTCTAGAGATCCTCAGTCCTAGCTTTGGAGATGCACAAATTGGCTTTGAAGATGCCTAAATTGATTTTGGGGTGTAAAATAATTAATAAGGAATGAGAAAGTGTTTTGGAATAAGTTTAATAGTCTTTATATATAAATTATATAAAGAGACACATTTAAAAATAGACATGAACAACTATAGAGGTCGGTAACTATAGAAACATGAAAAAAAAGAGCTCCAAAGATGATTGCTACCTATTTATGGAAAATATTTCTATAAAATATATTTATATTATTTCTAGAAATAAGTATTTCTAGTGAAAGAAATATATTTATAGTTTTTAAACTATTATGAGTATCTAAAACATCAAATTGTTGGAGGAAAATGGATTGGCTAAGATTGTGATTAATTCTCTCTAATTAAATCATAAGTTGTTGGAAAGAAAACAAAGAACTATATTCTCTCCCAAAAACTAGAAGATGGCATATTTTTGAATCTGTGACTTACTAGTATTTTATCCTTGAAAGTTGGGGATTGTTGATATCCTCCAAATAATGTATGAACCAATTTTTTTAGTTAGCCTAGAATAAGAATCAATTTCAAAACTAATTTTTTATGTTGTTAATAATAAAAAATTAGTTCCAAATTGAATTTTTATGTTGTTAAGAATAGGAAATTAATTCTAAACTAATTTTTTATGTTGTTAAGATTAGAAAATTAGTCCTAAACTGATTTGTGAAGTTGTCATTCTCAAACAAGAAGTTGTAAAGATGTATTATAAATACAACCTTCTCATTCATACTAAATTAGTAGAGAGTTATTAGAAAGTATGAATAATTAAATAATAGACATAATTTTTTTCATTTTCAGATTGTAAGTATTTACAAAATTAATGAGAAATTAATTTCATGAAGTTTATACAAATATAACTATTGTTTTAATCATATTCTAAGGGAGAGGAAGGACTTGTATATAGATAATATTTTTAATATATTTTTTTAATTATTTATGCTTTCTCTCTTGCATGAACCCATCGAGTCTCAATATATTTGAGTGCACATGTTAAAGCGTGCACCAAAAAATGGGTGGGTAGACCATTGATACTTCACAAGATTATTGTCCCTATACTATCACTTGCTATCTACATAACCTTCTCCTAAAACACTTTCCTAAACTTTACCTCCTCTCTTGCACCCTCATCCAACCATTTTCTTCCTTCATTAGCTCTTCCCTAAATGTCTAAAACCCTTTATAATGGTTTACATTATAGTTTCAACCCCATGGACCCTGTACTCTAATTGATAAAACTTATTTAGAGTAGATCAGCCACAGGTTGACCTAAACCAAGACCACATTTGTTTTTATCAATAACAATACAAAGTCGATTGGGCCGACCCTATTTACTAAACTTTTAGAAAGGTTTAGATTTATATTAAACTATAAATACACATCCATTTATATCATTTATTAAGGAAGAGAAGAATAATAATATTATATTGTGCATCTACTTATCCACCATTATACTTGAGCAACATAACTTAGGTTTTAAATAATTAGTTTGGAGATGTGAATCTTGACTTGTGGAGAAGTCTTTTAGATAAATAGAGAAGTCATGTATCCTAGAGATGAATTATCCTTCTTATCCTTACATACCAAAACAACCTCTTGCAAAACACCTTAGCCAAGGGAGAGATTGAGGCTTAGTGGGTTCATCTTCAAAGGTAAGTATTCCTAAATTTGTTCCTCCTTTGTAAGAGTAGATAGATTTGCATTTGTACTTCTCTCCCATGTATTAAGATTTCCTATACATTGATGTGAGTATAGATATTCTATGCATGTTTAATTTTTATGTTTATTACCTCTATTTTGTGCCACAAGATTTAGTGAGCACTATCTTAGATTTCACTTTCCTTTGCATTTACTATGTGAATATGAAAACATAGTACCTAGCTAGGTTTATTGCATAGTGTTGCTTTACTAAAGAATTCATAACCCTCTCTAGTGATGTTATTATTGTAAGAGATCCCTTGGTTAGCTTTAAAAGATCCATCGTAGTCAAGACCTTTAAAGCTAATGTAACAACAATCAAAAGTGTAAGTAGGATTTATCTTCTTTGAGATAGGATTGATTAATAGATAAGTTGCATTTCCTTTTGCATACATTTTTGTGAACCCAACATGAATCAAACCCCTGTAGGTTTTATTTCGTGTCATAATTTTATCATCATACTATATTTTTTATATTTTTAGTACTGTATCAAACTAGTTAGTATAGTTATAACATTGTGTATGTACATTTAACACACAGTCACTCCAAAATGACTTTATTATATCTATACAAGTCTTTGCCAAATACAGGTTTTTGGATCAATCAGTTTGGCATAATATTCTTCTCTAGCTCTAGATTTTCATACATAGTCAAACTAATTGACTCTATCTACAATTCTCTTCTATCAATGTACATGTCTACAAACATATTCGAACCATTCTTCTGTATTTTCCACTTCTTCAGCATATAGGTTTTGAAAACTTGGTCAAATAAATTAACCCAGTTAGCAAAATTTTAAAATAGCATTTAAACATCATAACAAAATGAATTTTCAATATAAAATAACTTCAATCACATAAAGGTTCATTTATTTCTCTATCTATCATTTCAATACTATTTTTTCACAAGTTTGTAGTCTTTTAAACTACAACCCTACAATAAACTGGGTTGACCTATTCAACACAATTCTATAGTCTATCTTCCATCTAGAAGACTTAATCAACCAATTTGACTCTATTCTACACTGTTTGCATATAATTTCACCTGAACTAACTCTATACTCTTCTCAATTAAATAATTAACCTCTATTTACTACTAATTAATTCACCTATCCTTTTCAGTTGTTTGTATGCTTAGAATAACTCACATAGATTAAATAGGTGGTTTTTCAAATTAATATTTTATTCACACTATTTTTCTCTTTCTCACACACTACCAAAGCACTTTTCATTCAAAAATTATTCAAAATTTGTTTTCCCAAGGCCTACCTACTTGTATTTCATCACCAAGGGGGAAGCCAACTTGGTTTTATATCCAAGTATAAATACATGGTTGATGGTATATATTGGCAATGCACCTAGTACCATTATCACTATAAGATTATGAAGTGATGAGGTAGGCCCCAATATAAAGCCAATATCATCTCTAATATAGATCCATTTTAGCCTAAACATCTTAAAATCAACTTAGATTGCTTCTAGTTTCTCAGTTTAGCCAACTTCCTTATCACATTAAAAATTAAACTTCATTATAACTTAATAACACTTAGGATGACCAACTAGTTAGAATTTAATTTTTAGTTACTGCTTGCTCTTTGATCAATATATCTTGCATTGCAAAACTTGTATTGTCTAGCATTGGTCTAAATCTTGTGTTGTGTGTTCCAATTGGCTCAGTCACATTGACCCAATTGTTTGTGTGTTTAGTTTTGTTTTTCTTCAAGTTTATCTTTTAAAACCTTTCTTTGTTTCAGGACAATGTCATTTTGGTTGACATAATCTCTTATAGACTATTTAACCTTCCTACCTAAAATACACACTCAATCCTATTTGAATGTGTATCCTTATCTTCCTATTCAACCATTGTCTAGTCAATACATAGTTCACCTATTAGACTATGCCTTCTTATTTTCTTAGCAAGTTCCCTATGAAATATTACATAGTCCACCTATATGACTATGTTCTATGTTTCTCTATTATGTTCCCTAATTTATAGAACATAGTAGACTAGTTTGACTTTGTATCCTATTTTCTAATTTGGTCATTACATCACCCCTTTTAGCTTCCTTTTCTTATCATAAACTTATTATTTGAGGATAAAATAATGTTGATTCCACCAGAAATGATGAGCTTTACCAATACCAATAGGTTTCCCTAAAATAGCTTATGGATTCCACTTTAGATGAAAGTAATGTGCATGTGACTACTCAAACTACTAATTATGGGACTCCTCATTCATAATTAGTTTATAACCCTCTTTTATCCTTAGAAGATTATCCAAAATTAGAGTAAAAACTTGAAAAGCTCTTCTTCATTAACAAGTTTCCTCAACATAGAGGAAAAGACCCTTCAACTATCTATAATATCATGATAATTGGACAAGTATAAGAACCCCATTCACCCTCCCCTAAATTTTATCATTTATTTGGATGTGATACCTTATTTTATTCTCAAACTCTCCCTTTTATTTTTAATCCTTATCATACTATGACCTCTTTAACCTCCATGCCAAGTATCTCTACTATCATGGTAGGTTCAACATCTATTGGGCCTTTTTTAAGGCCCCTCGTCAATCATTCCACTAGTGATATTATTTTATACCAATGCTAATCATGCTAATAGTTCTTCCTTTTTGTCTAATGCCAATCCTTCTACTAATGAATATTTTTCTACACATGATAATCATGCTACTAGTGCTTATTTTTCTATCAATGTCTCTCACACCACTAGTGCCACACTTTAAACTTATCATAGTGAAGCCTAAGCCATTGATACCAATTCTAATGCTTCACATGCCATGTGAACTAGTCATAATATCTCTCATACCCATCAGCTCTTATTACAAACTATTAATCAAATGCATGATTTTTAAACTAATAATGCCACTTAAATAATGCAAATGCAAAATCATTTCATTCATATTCAAAATCAATCTCAATAGGTTTTATTGGGATAAAAAAATCAAAATATTCTCTCACTCCCTTAGGCATTCCCATGGTAATCTCATTCCTCAACCACCCCTTGTTAACAAAATGATCAAACATCTCTGAAATGAACCTCTTGTACCTCAAATCTACAATATCAATGTGGGGGGTATCACACCTACCATTAGTTATAATGGGTTAACTGATCCTACCATATATTTAAAAACATTTGGTGATCTCTAAAAAGATTGGGTTAAATTTAACACTTTTTAAGCTACCAATCTATTATTAAAAACACTATCTAGAGATGTTTTAGATTGGTAAAATCAACTCAAATAACATTCTATCTCTATCTTGGAAGTTATAGTTAATGCCCTATCACAAGAGTTTAAAACTAGTAACCTCCCCGAGAATACCTTGTCTCACTTTATCAATTATAAATAACTTGAAACTAAAATAATAGAAGTTTTCATTAAATGATGGAAGACCTTGTCTAATAAATGTGAGCATAAAATTGTAGATGATATTCTATTTCATTTATTCACTAATACTCTTTATCCTAAGTTACAATATCAGGTTAGGACTCTCTCTCTAGTAACTTTGGAAGAATCCCTCGACCAAGCCAAACACAAATATTTTATCATGCAATAATTTGAGCTATCCAACCTCCCATGGGTATTCACATGCTCCTTAAAAATAAAAATTTCCATGCTACCAATGATGGTGTCATCAATTTCTATGATACCATTCACAATATTCAATCCATTACTCCCAACAATGTTGTGGAGCATGCTCCCCCTCTAAACAACACCCCTAATCCTCAATTTTACTAAATAAACAACATTAATGTTCATAAACCATTATCCTTAGCTGATATTTAAACCAATATATAAAGGCCTCTATAATGATAGCTTGATCCCACTTATCCTATGATATCTTGGTATGATCCAAATAAATTTTATTAGTTTCATGCAATTTAGGGCCACTCTCATGAGACTTGTAGACAATTACGTAATCTAACTATGCATTTTCTAATTTGCCCAAAATTTGATCACAATTCACTCATTCCTAAATGCCAACAAGCATATGATATAGCCTTTAAATCTCATGAAACACAAAATAAAAAGCAAGCTTTAAACCAAGCTAAAGCTCACCTTGCCATATATAGAGATCCTCTTCCTAATCACTAAGATAACAATGATAAGCTTACTCCTACAATTTTTTTTTGAAAGTCTTATAGAACAAACTCCTGAAGAGAATGTGATAAATATGACTAATATGTAAAGGCTAGTTGCTTTCAGTGATTCTACTCCAACCCACATGTACCAAACCTCCCAAAAATTTCATGTTATCTAAGATTATTCCTCATCTCATCTAAAAACGTTTGGGTAAGATGACCTTATCTCTTTCTAAGAACCACTTCAACACCTCAAGTGGATAATACTTTTGATACTATTTATATAACTACCACAACATCTACACCCATTGTTAACATTCCCCAACTTTATAATAACATTTATTTAAATCAATCACAAGAAATACCTAAATCAACTATCCCATCATCTAAAGATAATAAAATAATTTATCCTCCAAATAAAATGACCACATCTTATCAACACAAGTTTGAATGCACTTCTAATCCTCTTTCCTAGGAGCTCCTAAACCATTATGCACCTCTATCTAGAAGTCCCCCCATGGGTTTTGATGAATGGGACCCCATTGTGGAACTTACTAATCTCCCATCTCAAATACCCTTTCTTGAACTCATGTAAACTTCTCTTCATCATCATAACTAATTGATGTAATTCTTATTTGAAATGAACAACCCTCATCATACCTTATTAGGACATGAATCTACCTTATCTAGGTCTAAAGGGAGTATCTTAAAATAATGCAAAGATATGTCTATACGTGTTAATAAAACACTAGACACTTATCTTTCCCTAAAGTTTCCTATTTCTTCCATGATTCTAGATGAGATTCTGCTTCATGCAAATGATCCTCCACTCTTTATTAGTGTTCAAATCAGTGACATCCAAGTCAAACATGCTTTGATTGATGAGGGTTTAGGAACTTGTGTTGCCTTCCTTGACTTCATTAAAAATCTTAGATATTTTGAGTGTATTCTAAAGTCCACACACAATACATGCCAAGGTTAAGATATAAGTTAATTACCTCTATTAGGTTGCATGTGGATTCTTATTACCATCCCCCTTGTCATCATTTGAGTGAAAGTTATGATATTTAACTTTCCTATTTTCTATAACATCTTGGTTAACAAGACTTCAACTCATCGCATGAGGGTTATCACCTATTCTACCTACCAATGTGTTAAGTTTACCCATAATGATACCATTTATAGGATTCTAGGTGACACCAACCCTTGGAGTTTTGAATAATTCCAAGAATAGGGTGTATTTAAAATTCCAACCCTCAAACCCTTGCCTAGTGTCCCATTTAGGGAATCTCAACATTTCAACTATTCTATCAACTCTACATGAGTTTATCATGGTCACCCTAAACTCATTGGGAACATACCACCTAACCTCTTAGATTCTAATGATGATGAGCTAGATGAGATCAACCTCAAGATCAAAACTTTAGATTTATCCCCTCATCTCATTACATAGCTTCTACCATCATTGAATTCATGCTCCCATCAACCACCTATCAATTATATACTTGTAGTCTTAACTAATATTTGACATTCTATTCGTCACACCACCCTACTTGTAACATCAACCTTAATGCACCCAATTATGATGATGGTTATACTTTAGATGATCCATTTATAGGAGGACTTGTATAGGCTAGAGATGCTGAGATTCTTTGATATCATACTTCTTTGTTTCAATATTTCCATTCATGCTATATTATTCCTTTTTTCATAGTTCCTAATTTTAGTATTATTCCTCTTTTTTTAAGTTAAAGATAGAGTGCTTTCATGGTACACATACAATTTTGGTAGAGCCTCTTAGGAGAATTCTTATGGATCATGCTATGATTGGTCCTTATCATTTTTCTAGATACCAAGATCCTTATAGCCTGATTCCACTAGAGATGTTTGCTACCATCCTTAATCCCTCTACACATCTTTCTTCACCCTCAACTAATCCTATTCTAGTTCTTACTCCTAATATACCTATAATTGATCATCATCCTATACTTGATTCTACTTCTCCTTCAAATGAGCCTAAACCAATCTTTCCACCAGCCCTACCTCCACTTTATGATGGCCTTTTTTCCTTTATCGTAACTTAATTCCTTTCTTGCCCAATAGGCTAATCACACTTATTGTGATATTCATAAAGTTGTCAACATTGGAAAAAATACTTCTAGTTATACCAATATTCCTCAGTTTCTACTTCTACTTCTTCTGTTAGTAGACCCCTAAAGTATATTGACAAGCGTATCTCTTGCTTCCAAAACAAAGATAATCATTCTTCCACCCATTTTTGAAACCTTCAATAATATATCAACACATTGTGTCCTACTCTTCTTTATCCCAAAGACAAAGCCATACCTCCTCCCAAGTTATTACCTAAGTATATTCTAAAATATGGAGAGGTATGATATCTTAAGCACCGGTATGATACCCATCATATCAATCATTACCACATTATAAAGACACATCATCACAATCTCTTTATGACCAATCCTACACCTATTATTCCTCCTTCCATAGATCATCCACATAAGAAGAATCATTCTTCTTCACCTATGGCTCCTTCTTCACTTGTGGTTTCTATTTCACCTATGCCTTTTCACCCACCCATGGTTTCTTTTCCATCGATGGTGCCACCTTTTTATCCTACAAATACCATTCCTATTATTATATCTGTTGGTTGATTATTTTGTTGATCATCATACCGATAATTAAAATAGGTCTAATTAGCTAAAGTAGGAAGATTAGTCATCCAAATGTGTAGGTTCACCACATCAAAAGGGGACTATTCTCTCCTCTCATCAAGGGGAGGTTCCCTATAGATATGCTATACACACACACACACACACACACACACACACACACACACACACACACACACACACACACACACACACACACACACACACACATATAGATATATAAAATAATACTCAAGGGTAGGATAAACCATCCATCTCTCTTTTTTCAGAGATGATATGTGTGGATCAAAGGAGAAATCTTAGGATAATGATAGAAAACACTCCTCTTTTTTAAGAAGTACTATTTAGAAAACCACAAGAATCTTCCTGGTAGTAATTGCAAAATGTAACCAAAGATGTAGCAAGCAGTAAATTGAGATGTAGCACAAAGTCTCCACCTTAATTGCCTAAGAGTGAGATATGAAGGGCAATGAGGGCACAAAGTCGTCTCAAGGTCTTTTACATAGAAACAAAAAGAAAACACACTAAAGGCAATCAAGGGGGCACACAGTCTCTCCACAGTTGACTTCAGGACACCTTCCTAACTACTTTCACTAATTCTACTTGTTGAATTAAAGGAACAAAAAATATATCAAGGAAAAAGACATAAGAACAGTTTCCCCAACAAAAAAGATATCAAAACACAAGGTTTAAAAAGTCACTTTCTTTCTTATTCCAATAACAAATAATAATCAACAATCTGAGCTCAAAGCCTTAGTAATGCCTTTCAATTTGGGCAGAGTTTTATTTCTGATAATTAGAGAGAGATATCCACAATAACAAGAGAGTCCCTTATATAGCCTCTTCAAGAAGGACTTGGGAATAATAACACATCATGTTGCATTGAATTTTTTTAAGAAGACATGCTAGAATTTAGGGACATTTACCCATTTTCTTTTCTCAATGCAGAGAAATGGGTCATGCTATTGAAAGTTTGCATCTTTCAATATCCACCTATTGATTTACTTCTAGAAACATATCTGATGCATAAATGTTTCTAGTCATTCTTGCTCTTTATGCTCCTCTCAGTGGTTCTTCATTTTGGCCTTGGCCTTAAAGCCTTTGAATACATTCAGGTCCATGCTTGAGACTTGCAAGGATCAATGGCTATTTCATTGTTGTGACTTTGATGACTGTGGGCACATCACTTTCCTTGGCAATTCCTTTTGGCTTTGTCATTTGATCTTTCCCAGAGGGGACCTGCCCTTCGGGGCCTTGAGAAATGGTCCTCTTTAGGTAGAGAAGAGCCCCTCACAAGGGAATCTGCCCTTCAGGCAGTCTTCGAATGGCCTTCAAGCTTCTTTCTTCTAGCGGGCTTTATCCTTTATTTCCTTTGGACAAAATGTCTAAAGGAATTCCTTTGGGCAATTTATTTGAAGGAAATCTTCCTTGCATTTTTTTTTGTCAAGATTTGCTTTGTTTTTTAGGCTTTTTTTTAGAGGAAAAAGTCTGGAGGAATTCATTTAGATAATTTCCCTAAAGGGATTGTCTCTTCGTTACTTTTACCAGGGGAACTTTTTCAAAGGAAATCCCTTTGCTCTTTTGGCCTTTGCTTTGGTCCATTTGCCTCCTTCCTGCCCTCCACAATGACTGTTTGAGCTCCAAATTAGCCTTTCAAGTTTTTAAGATAGTTCATTTCAGCTTTTGAGTGTCCTCCACAAGGGCTGTTTATCCCTTGGAAATTTGCCTTAGTCAATTTTATGTGAATCTCAAATTATGACACGTGGCAGCATCCTCTGCTCTTAGAAACAAAGTGAAATAAGGCTCGAAAGATGACACTTGGTAGCATCCACTGAGTTCTATTAGGTTTTTTCTCATTACCCTCCACAAGGGTTCTAGGCCTTGGTTCACCACCCTCTGCAAGGGCACTTGTGTCTTTGACACTTGGGGCACTCCTTTGAACTTGTCGCTTGAACTGGCCGATTGAACCAACTTCGGTTCAACGGTTCAATGGTTCATTGCCTTGTTTCTATTGACTGTTTGAACCAAGATTCTTTGAACCAAGCCTTGTTGAACCCATTGAAACTTTTGAACCAAAGTGGTTTAATGGTTTAATGATTTAATGGTTCAAACCTCAAAAACTTGTTCTTTTAATTGAACTTTCTTGTAGAAGCCTTTGAACTTGTTGAACCATTAGTTCATCACTTCCTTGTTCTTTCTAAGCTCTTTGATCTTCATTGTACTAGTTAAACCTTTGAACCTGTGAACTCATTGAACCCTTTGGTTCAAGGTTCAATGGTTCAATCGGTTCATTCTTTTTATTTTGCTAAGTCCTTTTGATCTTTTTGAACCATATGCATTGAACCATTTGGTCATTGAACATATGAACCAAAGTGGTTCAATGGTTCAATGATTTAATGGTTCAAGCCTTCTTATCTTTGATAAGTGTTTTGAAGCTATTGAACCTCTAAGCAGTTGAACTTTAAACCTTGACAAATGCACTTAACTCTTGCGGCTGATGTTGAACCTTTGAACCCATTGAACCTGTTGAACCAAAATGGTTCAAGGTTCAATGGTTCAATGGTTCAATCCTTGCTTAGAAGCTTACCGATGAATTCTTTTGGTTGAACCAACTTTGAAATCACCTAAGTGTTGAGAGCTTGTTTCTTTCCTGTAGAGTCCATAGAAATCAACTTGCAAAGCCCGTAGAACTTGGCCTGTAGAGTTCATAGATTTTCTTCCTATAGAGTCCATAGATTCAGGCCTATAGAGTTCGTAGATTCAAGCTTGTAGAGTCCATAGATTCAAGCTTGCAGAGTCCATAGATTCAAGCTTGCAGAGTCTATAGATTCTTGAGAAGCTTGAAAAATGAGGAATTTGAATGCTTAGAATAAATGTTGAGAAGGGCAGAGATTATTTTGGTCTGAGGACCAAAATAGTTCAAATGTTGTCCCAAAAATGAGTGATATTTTTGGGGGACAACAGCTAGCTCCAATTGGGGAACTTATATCAATTGTAAAAAAGAATTGAAGGGAGTAGAATCTAGAATCTTCAGTGTCTTCATGTGTACCATTGGGCTATGGAGTCATGTTACCCAGAAATGGAAGGCATCAAAAATGGAAATAAATAAAACAAAATAGAATTAAAAACTATATAAATATACATATGTATAGATGTAATGATTTGATACTTCAAGAGTTAATGTGCTTCATATGTTGTTTCTTGAGAGCCAGTGAAAATAGTGCTCTATCTTGATAAACTAGCAAGAAGACATTTTGCCCTTGGAAACAGTGACAGGCGAATGGAACTCTCCACTAGAAAACCAATTTTTTGCATCTTCCTCTTGGTTTTTTCTTCTTCTTGCCCAATGACAGGATATGATCTTCAATTTGAAAGCCATAACTCCTTGCTTTCTTGGCAAAGGGTTCTTTTGCCTAATTTTGATTTGCAGCAGCATGGTCCATTACCATAATTGGTTGTTCTTTGAGTTCAATCTAGCACATGATTGGATTGTCCACATCAAACTCCTAACAAACTATCAGCTTAACATCTCCTTTGATGTGAAGGAGTTTTATCTCTTCATCTTGAGTAATCTTTAATCCAAGCAATAGAGATTCACATCTAGTTGTGTTGTTGGTGTTGCTAAATTGCAAATTACATGAAGGAAGAATATTTTCTTGAGGAGATATCAACATAGTCCCGACTCCATCATTGGTGAAAGAATTATTGCCATTAGATTACAAGATCCAAGCATCATCAGAAGCTAATCTCCTATCAAATTTCTCTTCATTAGAGATGGAAGATCCTTATTTATATTGTGCCCTACTAATTCTCCTGAAGTCTTGTTTGGATCAATTCCTAGATTTTTAGCTACAGGGCTTTCACCTATAAAAACATGAACATCCTCTATGGTCAAGAAATAATTACCCCTACCTAAAGACTCAAATATAATTTGTGCTATAGGGGTCGATGTTTGGGTGACCATATATTTTGCCTCCTTTTCAAGGAACAATCTCTTCATTATGCCTTTGACAAGGATTTTTGCCTCGGTCAAGTCCATGATTAATTCTCCTCCCATGTCCTTGTAGAAATTTCATCCAAGCAAAATGCCATAGGATGCTAGGACATTAGCCACCAAGACAGTCATCATAATTCTCTTGTCTAAAAAGGCTGCAAATGCAAATTAGGCATCTTTGATTTGCCCCAGCAGTGGTACATGCTTGTTCTCCATGGAGAAACATCTCCCAAATGTCTTGGTCAGTGTGAGGCCCAAAGACTCAGTGACTTTAGCAGGCATGACATTGTTAGATGCCTCAGAATCAATGATGCAATTATTGAGTTGATAATCATTTATCAACAAGGAAACATAGAAAGGTTCTATTTTCCTAAGGGAAATTGGAGGAGTAATGACAAGATTATTTGGAATGGGCATGTTATTTGGGGAATTAGAAATTATTTTCTTAACCTCTTGTCTTGTAGGGATGGTTTGGTTCTTGACACATTGGACCAACTTATCCAATTGATCAAGATTAGACTGCAAATATTCAAATTCAGACTTTTTTATTTTGGTCTTTTTGACATGATCAATTATGTCAAATGGCTGAATTGGATTAGGAACAGAGGAAGGTATTTCAACCTTTTGGGTTTTAGGAGAGATAGGAGGAGGGATGGTTTGTGAAATTGAAGTAGAAGGTGAAGGTGAAATTGATGTACTTACCTTTTGGGTGATCACTGGATCTTTTGACTGGAAATGCAGAGTGATTCCATGCTTAGCAATTGTAATTGCTGGTTGAGATTGTTCCTCTGTCTTCCCTTTATTAGCTTGCTAGAATAATTGGTTCTTGGACTTGGTAAACACTGCATATGATCCATCAAAAGCTTTTCCTTTGCTTCTAGGTTCATCCCAGTAGTTTAGAAATCCAATGTGGGAGTTGCTAGCTGATTATTCTTGATTTTCTACAAGGAGATCAACATCATTTTCTTGATTCAATTTAGATTGGAAAGAGAACTTTGATTCTGCTTCAAGATATCCCATTGTTGAATTGGTTGGAGGAGTTTCTAGGGCATGTTTTGCCTATGGGGGAGGAAGATGATTTTGTTGCCCTTGATTCCTAGTAGCATTACCTTGATATGACTGATTTGGAAATGTCCTTCTTGGCATATCTCTATATGAAGGAGCATAATACATTCCTTGTGCCATTTGCATTTTGAGAGCAAGCAACTCATTTGCCAACTTCTGCACCATTGGATCTATGGTGCTTGTAGATGAATATTCAGAAGATGATGAGGGTCTATTTTTATTTGGATCTCTTCTTATCTTCCCTGCTAAGATGAGATCATCTTCTACCTTAGTGGCCAAATGTTGAGCTGCAACAAGATCTATTTGACTAGCACATCTCAAAAGAAAACTTACTTTAGATAACTGAGAATTAATGAAGAAGCATTTGAGATTCTCAGCTGTAGGTCGAGAAATTACAGGAATTCTATTCCTCAATTTGTCAAACTTGGCTATGAAGTCCCTCATTAGTTCATGAGGTTATTTCTTCATCTATGTAAGTTGAGCTAGAAGTGCATGTGCATCTTTTGCATGTTTGAATTTGGCTTCAAACTTAGCTTTAAGGGTATTCCAATTAGTTACTGACTGAGCCTGTAGATGATAAAACCAATCTACAATAGCACCTTGTCATGTTTCTACAAATAGCCTGACTTTTACATCTTCAAATTCTACTCCAATTATGCCACAGGCTATGCTGAAGGCTGCAATGTGTTCATCAGGATGAACTTTCCCATCACCATAAAATTTGGGGAAATTCTTCCTTGAACTACGTGAAAGCTCATATAGAGGTGAAGTAAGATTGAGAGGACTAATATAATTACCCCAAGGGCCTTGAGCTACCATTATATGACTATGAAAAGGAGTAATAACAATCTCAGAGGGGTAATTATTGGCAAAGCTTTATCAACAGTAGAAGTGGATACTTCGTTTGGCAATGGAGATCTGACTTTAGTAGGAGGAAAGCTCTTGCTTCATTGGAGGCAAGATGGTGAAGGAAATAGATCAAAATTACTTTGCTACATCAACTTGAATATAGGGTCAATAATACCTTTAGCCCTTTAGCTTCGTGTATGCCTTAAATTTGCTAGATTGTGAAACAAAGATTGAAAATAATTGACCTTGCTTTAGTTTGAAGCTTAAGGCTTTAAACTGCGCATTCTTTCCCAATTAGTGTGGAGGTGAATGGTAAGGTTATAATAATAATGGGTAAAACACAGAAATGGAATGGAGTCTATAATGGATAATGGTAGAGACTGATTCCATCTGAAACTAAGGTTTCAGAATGCACATAACTATATCTCCAACAGAGTCGCCAAAAACTGTTAGTTGATTATTTTGTCGATCAACATACTGATAAGCAAAATAGGTCTAATCAGCTAAAGTAGGAAGATTGGTCATCCAAATGTGTAGGTTCACCACATCAAAAGGTGACTAATCTCTTCTCTCATCAAGGGGAGGTTCCCTAGATATATATATATATATATATAAATAATAATAATAATAATAATAATAATACTCAAGGGTAGGATAAACCATCCATCTCTTTTTTTAGAGATGATGTGTGTGGATCAAAGGAGAAATCTTATGGATAATGATAGAAAGCACTCCTCTTTTTTTAGAAGTACTATTCATCAAACCACAAGAATCTTTCTGGTAGTAATTGCAAAATGTAACCAAGGACATAGTAAGCAACAAATTGAGATGTAGCACAAAGTCTCTATCTCAATTGCCTAAGAGTGAAATACGAAGGACAATGAGGGCACAAAGTCATCTTAAGGTCCTTTACATAGAAATAAAAAGAAAACACACTAAAGCCAATCATGGGGGCACAAAGTCTCTCCATAGTTGACTTCAAGATACCTTCCTGACTACTTTTACTAATTCTACTTGTTGAATTAAAGGAATAGAAAATATATTAAGGAAAAAGACATAAGAACAGTTTCCCCAACAAAAAAGATATCACAGCATAAAGTCTAAAAATTCACTTGCTTTATTATTCCAATAACAAAATATGATCAACAATCTGAGCTCAAAGTCTCAGTAATGCCTTTCAATTTGGGCAGAGTTTTGTTTCTGATAATCAGAGAGAGATATCCACAATAACAAGAGAGTCCCTTATATAGCCTCTTCAAGAAGGACTTGGGAATAGTAACACATCATGTTGCATTGAATTTTTTTAAGAAGACATGCTAGAATTTAGGGGCATTTACCCATTTTCTTTTCTCAATGCAGAGAAATGGGTCATGCTATTGAAAGTTTGCATCTTTCAATATCCACCTAGTGGTCTACTTCTAGAAACATATCTGATGCGCAAATGTTTTTGGTCATTTTTGCTCTTTACGCTCCTCTCAATAGTTCTTCCTTTTGGCCTTAGCCTTAAAGCCTTTGAATGCATTTAGGTTTGTGCTTGAAATTTGCAAGGATAAATGGCTATTTCATTGTTGCGACTTTGACATCTGTGGGCACGTCACTTTCCTTGGCAATTCCTTCCGCTTTGTCATTTGATCTTTCCTAGAGGGGCCCTACCCTTCTGGGCCTTGAGAAACAATTCACTTTGGTTTGGGAGGAGCCCCTCTCAAGGGTATCTGCCCTTCAGGTGGTCTTCAGATGGCCTTCAAACTTCTTTCTTCTAATGGGATTTATCCTTTATTTCCTTTGGACAAAATGTCCAAAAGAATTCCTTCGAGTAATTTATCTGAAGGAAATCTTCCTTGCCTTGTTTTTCCACTAGGCTTTGCTTTATTTTTTAGGCTTTTTTTTTAGAGGAAAAAGTCCAGAGGAATTGATTCGAACAATTTCCTTGAAGGAATTATCTATTTGTTAATTTTTTTGGGGGAACTTTTTTGAAGGAAATCCCTTTGATCTTTTGGCCTTTGATTTGGTCCATTTGCCTCCTTCCTACCCTTTGCAAGGGCTGTTTGAGCTCCAAATTAGCCTTTCGAGGTTTTGTAACAGTTCATTTCAGTGTCTGAGTGTCCTTTACAAGGGCTGTTTATCCCTTGGAAATTTGCCTTGGTTGATTTTATGTGAATCTCAAATTGTGACACATGGTAGCATCTGCTGCTCTTAGAAACAAAGTGAAATGAGGCTAAGAAGATGACACTTGGTAGCATCCACTGAGTTCTATCGAGTTTTTGCTCACTGCCCTCTAAAAGGGTTCTAAGCCTTGGCTCACTACCCTCTGTAAGGGCTCTTGTGTCTTTGATGCTTCGGGCACTCCTTTTAACTTGTCACTTGAACCGACTGATTGAACCAACTTTGGTTCAATGGTTCAATGATTCATTGCCTTATTTCTATTGACCGCTTGAACCAAGATTCTTTGAAACAAGCCTTGTTGAACCCATTGAACCTTGAACCCGTTGAGCCTTTTGAACAAAAGTGGTTCAATGGTTCAAACCTTAGAAACTTGTTCTTTTGATTGAACCTACCTATAAAAGCCTTTGAACCTGTTAAACCATTAGTCCATCACTTCCTTGTTCTTTCTAAGCTCTTTGATCTTCATTGTACTAGTTGAACCTTTTGTTGTTTCCAAAATCAGCTTAGCTCATTTTTGGGAACAACCCTGTATGAAACTTGTCCGTTTCATCCTTCGTCTCTCTAAGTTTGTTTTTGAGATGGGTTTTTTCTCGTTCTCATCTTGGTCCAACTATACCATTCGAAATTCGTAACATCTTTTCATCATGTTTTCCCTAAAACATGGAAATCATTACAGTCTTGTTGCATTCAGAGGACCAATTTCTTCCTTTTCAAAGTTAGTGTTTTTCTTTCATTTTGTGCACGAGTGGCAATTTTTGCTGTTAGTGCATTTAGCCTTTGAGATGCAAGGGCGGCAATTTTTGCCGCCCCTGTATCTTAACCTTGCACGAGCAGCAATTTTTGCTACCCCTGCATCTTGACCTGCATGGGTGGCAATTTTTGCTGCCCATGCATTTTTCCATCACACATGCAGGAGTGGCAAATTTTTCTGCCCCTGCATATCACTTCCCATTTTCCCAGTGTAAGGGCGGCAATTTTTGCCGCCCTTGCACTGTCTCAGTTTTTGTACATGACATTTATTGCCGCATGCACCAAGTTGTTGGAGTCAATTTTCTCCCCGTTTAATCCATTTTTGACCTCCTTTTTCTTCATTCCTCCTCTCCTCCTCCTACCCTCCGCCTCTAGATGATCAAGCGAATGGATAAAAGTGCGTTTTGGTAGATTTGAGCTTGCTGCACGCGTGGCTTTCTAAGTAGGTCTTGTTTTTTGCATTTATTTTCTTTTCCTCTTTCTAGTTTGTTTTTTTCAAGGTTGTTGGGGTTTTTGTTCTTTTCTTTTGGTCAGTCTACCTACTCCTATGCATGGATGGTGTTTTTCATTGCCTCCCACCTTGTCTTCCCCGTGCTTTCCCATGCTTGCATCTATGGCAAATTTCACCACCGACTCAAACTGAAAGATCATAGGTGGCAAAATTTACTACTCGTGTTGCCCTTACTACTCCCCTTACCTGTGTGGGTGGTGAACCTCACCACCCACATAGGCTGAACCTGCACGGGCACCGATTTTTTCCACTCATGCCCCTTTTCACCCAAAACTTGCATCAGTGGCAAATTTTACCACCGATGCAGGCCATAGGTGCAAGGGTGACAAATTTCACCACCCTTACACATTTTTTAGCTGAACATGCACGAGCGGTGATTTTTTCCACCCACGCCCTATTTTTCTCTCTTGACACGTAGGGGTGGCAAATTTGGCTGCCCACGTAGGCCGAACTTGCATGGGTAGAGAAGTTTGCCACCTGTGCCTTCTTTTTTCACTATTATTTATGCAGGGGTGGCAAATTTTGCTGCCCATGCATTTCTCATCCAAATCTTTCTAACTTCAAAGGAATTTTTCCTCTTTTCTGTTCTTCCCTTTTTTCTCATTTTTTGACCTAGTTTCCAACTCGGCCCTGCTAAGTGCCCTTCTTTGGTCATGATCACCGAACGTGCGAATTCCCCAATTTGTCCACTATTTCCTAATTGCATGATCATGATTGCAATACTCTTTGAAGATTTCTGCTCATCAGCACCTACTCAATCGAGGCTAGTTCCAATGTTTGAAACTTCTCCCAAAAAGTCAAAGGCCATGAAGTACAAGTACTAGGGCATCTTCTCAATCACTTTGGTCACCTCGAATGTTGACGATATTAGAGATACAGAGATTGGCCACATGGATATAGCTGTGTTTGTGACCTGAACCAAGGCAACTAACTTGAGCTCCGAAATGAGGAGGATCATTAAAAGTAACATTCATCTGGTTGCTACTTTCCCGGTGGCAGCACATCATACAGAGTTTGTCCTCCAGTGCACCTAGTTCTACAACAAAGAGATAAGATCAATCTTAGATACCAGTGGCAATGTAATAATTTAGTTGGATCTCAAATTTATCGATAAAGTCTTCATGTGCCCTCTTGCTACCGAAGTGTTGAGGATTGACTTAATAGAACCATAGGAGTATGACAAGGACCCTGAGAGGGCAAAGAAAGTAATGAATAATAGGTGGCTGAAGGCCCCCAGAACTAATTTATCTAGATGGCCACAAAACTTCTCGAGGAGTGATTTCATTGAAGAAGTTGGTGACTTGATAACCCTTCTCAGCAGAGTGTAAGGCCTCCCATCTTCCTCATAGTTCCATGAGTAGATGTACCCATTCATTAAGATCATCCTCCAAGGTAAGCAGGTCATCTTTTGGGGTGAATAGATCAGTAATGCCCTTCACAAGTAACTGACTAAGGTACAAATTTCTTTAAAGTTCTATATGACTTCATACCTTGTGTACATAACTAGCTCGATGCGAACCTTTCTAGGTTTGACAACTGAAGAAGATAGAAATACCACCCCAGTCTACTCATATTACCCCTAGTTAATGATTCAAGGATCAATCCACCATTTTAAAAAGGTAAATGATGCTTTCTTTACCATATTTTTATGCCTCTTTGACCCTTAACTCGAACAGAAAGAGTATCTGATGAGGCTTGGATGGTCGTCAATGACTATGGTTATATGTTCCTTCAATTTCCCACCTTTTGTTATCTTTGGGTTGGATTTTTCCAAGGCTATCCCTATATGCTCCCCAGGTTTCCTTCTGATAAGTTAGTTCTGATGGAGCTATGTAGACAAATGGCTATCGTACATACTAGGCAGATGGAGCTAAAAAAGCTAGGTTTCAGGTTTCTAATTGAAATTGGTAGATACTCTATCTTGACAGTAGCCAAAGCCAAAGTCATGGAAATAGAGATGTAGCTGGTCACTATGAAACAATTCAAGAGAAGGGAAAAATTTGACTATAGGGGTGTCAAGGACATGATCAGATGAAAGCCTCAATTTCATGAGCCTATGATTGAAGACATCTGGGTAGACCTGAGAATAGCTGAAGAAATCAAGAGGATGGACTACAGTAGGCTGACCCTGGAGTAGATCAAATATTTGGGGCTTGCAGAGATTCCCCCCAATCTAGTCGATGATAGAAGCATTATCAACAAAAAGTACCTGGTTGAGAAGATTGCTGACTCCCCTCTTCCTCCAATTTAGTGGTCTTAGAAAGAGCTAACTTCTCTGAGGAAGAGATTTGAGCCAATATTGGCTAACACCAATGATTGGTTAGCAGTCAAAGGGATCGTACTGAAAGAGTTTATTACAGGATCAGAGGCTGAGTTTCAAGCAAAAATGAGGAAAAAGGTAGAAAATAGGACCAAGAACAAAGGTGATGTTCCTTCCCCATCTAGGCCTCACAAGCCTAGAATCATCTTTGTTTCTAAAAAATCAAAGGTTACTGAAGAGCCAGAATCAATGGCTAAGGGAGTTGAAAAACAAAGCTCCCAAGAACAGGAAGTTCAACAAATAGAGACAGATGACAGGCTTTCAAAATAACAAAGGGATGAACCTCTACCTTCCTAGGAAGGGGCACGACTACTTAAAAATGTCTCTCCTTCTCTGCCTCAGTCTCCTATGGCATCTCCTTTACCTTTATCTCCTATCAATGTTCCTTCTTTTGGAGCCGCCTCTCCTTCTAGAGTTATATTTGGTGATCCTCAGGGCACTTTTGGAGATACTCTTCGCTCCTCTGGATCTATTCTTAGTTTGGCATCTCCTTTCTTCAATTTGGGAGAAAGTTTTGCCCTTGATCAATCAATGGTCGGTATAATTTCACCTGTTACTCTTAATACAACCACTGTTACTACTAGAAGTGCAGACATTACCATGGTAATGCCAGCTATGGGAACTATTGCCATAGTAAGTACTTCACTCTCGCCTTAGATGTCAACATTCACACCTAAAAGAAAGAAGCTAGCCATTTCTATAGATGACTTCGATTTTGGCAAGATAGTACCAGTGAAAGCTAAGGCTCCTAAGAGGCCAAGGATCCTCTCAAAATTAGTTGAGGAAAAGAGGCATAAATTTTTGGAAATAGCTAAGCCTCTGTAGGATGCAACCCTTGAGGGTTTTGACATGAGCAGCTATTCCATCTCTCATGTTGAACTTGGCAAATTTACTCACGAAGGTGTGAAAAGTGATCTATAGTATGCAATGGACATCATGGTCCAGAAATTTGATAGAGAAAAGGAGATGAAAGACTACTATAAGGCCAAGATAGAGTAGTTGATGGTAGTAATAAAGAAATTCACTCTTCCCCCTGAAGTGGTGACTCCAGAGGCCTTCTCTATAGATGACCCTATCATTCAAAAGGTAGAGAAAACCTACTTGAAAGGGAAAGTACTAGAAGATTACATTGAAAAGATGCATACTTAGGGAGTTTCCTTACTTACGAAGGTTGTAGAAAAGACAGATAAGATGAAGAAGGTGAGGGCAGATTTTGATGACCTTGTCTCTCTTATCTCTCAGGACATTGATAGTACAAAAAAATATCTTAGCAAGTGGAGGGAGATGAAGGATCTGAAAAAAACACCTTGATATCTATCAGCATCATTTCTAACAAAGATTCCTATGTTGAGATCAAGGAGTCACTGATATATAGGATATAAGTACTCAAGGATTTGATTGAAGATCTCAAATCTTCCAAGGATGCTAGTGAGAAGAGTGACACAGGCTTGCTAAATAGACTGGAAGAACTGCCTTACAACCTCACTTCCAGGGATAACTATTTTCTCTTAGCGTAAGAAATGATCTAAGGTTTCAAGGGTATGATTCAAAGAGATTTTGAAGAGAAAACCTTCTCAATGACTTTTGTGGATAACATTTTAGATACTCAGTTAACTCTAGATAATCTAAGATCCAAGTTAACTAGTCATGCTAAGGCAATCACAGCATTGAAGGATTCTTTAATTAGAGCTAGGGTCATCTTCAAAAACACAATTGTGCCAGATAGTATAGGAATTCAGGCATCCATTGCTATGTACGATGCTCATTTGAAGAAGTCTGGTGGCAAGAGCTGAAGCATTTTCCCCTTCTCTCTTCTTTCTTTATGCACTTTTGTCATGAAAAAAGTGCATGCAATTTTGTAATGTGTAATTACATGTAAAAAAATTGGAAAATATCTCAAAGTCAAAGATGAGTAATCTTTGACTAAGATATTTTTGTATTTTAATATTTTCTAAATTTTGAAAGTTTCTCCCTATATATAATGGAGAACTCTTTTGTAAATAGATTTTTGATAAATGAGAGCAAAAACTCTGCTGAAATTGAGACACTTCTTGAGACTTTGTGCTTAATTTGTAAATCATATTTTGTTGAATGAATGAGAAGTAGGTTTATTTCAGACTTTGTGTTGAAGTTATCTGTGTTATTTAAGAAATAGTTATTATGTCCTCTTTCCTGATAATCTCTTATTTTTTTGATTTAATAAGCAAAGTGGGTGTGTTGATATTATCTGAGGGTGCATCTAAAAGATAAAAGAGAGACTTTGAGCTAATTTTATCTTTGTGATTCTTTTATCTTTTGTAGTTTTAGGTGGAGACTTCGTGCTTTGTTTCACTCTACTATTACGCTTGTTTTGAATCAGTGAAGGAGACAACGAAAGACTTTGTGCTTACATGGGTTTTCTTGTGACCTTTGTTACTTACTTCAAGTGATTTTATGCTCTACACTAGATACCATTTCTGAAAGAAGAGGAATGTTGTTGGCCAATGACCAGGATTTCTCTCTTGTTCATTATACATCACCTCTGAAAAAAGAGAGGTGGATGCTGTTACACCAGCCCAAGTGTTATTTTTTGCTTAATTATATACATATAGCGTATAAATATTCATAGGGAACCTCCCCTTGATGAGAGGAGAGATTTACCTCATCCAAATCTAGTAGACCCATACTTTTCATGGCATAAATATCTTTATGCTGTGGTTGATATACCCATTTTGTTATCAGTTAGTTGACGACAAAATATTCACCCAACAGTTTTTAGTGACTCTACTGGGGACTACGAACGTGCATTTTAAAGCCTTAAGCTTCAACTTGAAGTAGTTTTTGTCCCTTTTTCATTTGAAATCTGGCAACTCCACGCTACACAAGAAGATAGGGATTTAAGGGTGTTTTTGACCCCATGTTTGAGTTGGCATAGTAAAGCAATTTTGATCTGTTTCCTCCTCCACCTTTCCTCCAACGATCTAGGAGTCTTCCTCCTGACCTTACCAAGTCACCAATGCAAGGTAGAGCTTCTTTTTCTATTGTCAATAGTGCCCTACCTATAAATACCCCACCAAGATTCGTTATCCCACCATTTAATCCTTTTATCATAATGGCTTAAGGTCCGTGGGGCAATTCCTTTGGTCCTCTTAATTTGACCCCACCCTTGCATGAACTACCTCGTAGTTCTAGAAAAAAAATTCCCAAGTTTTTTGGTGACAAGAAGGTTCATCCCGATGAGCATATTGCCACTTTCTCCATATCATGTGGCGTAATCAATGTAGAATTTGAGGATGTAGCAGTGAGACTTTTTGTGGAAACCCTGTAAGGCACTGTCACAGATTGGTTTTACCACTGACAAGCTGGGTCAGTGACTGACTGGGACTCTCTCAAAGCCAAATTCAAAGCTAGGTTTAAACCTGCTAAAGATGCACATGCTTTGTTAGCATAGCTAACACAGATGAAAAAAGAATCCTAGGAATCCATGAGGGATTTCATAGCTAAATTCAATAAGTTAAGGAACCGGATTCCAACTGTTGCTTAGCCCATGCCGGAGAATCTCAAGTGTTTTTTTATCAACTCGCAACTTCCCAAAGTAAGTTTCTTGTTGAGGTGAGCTGGCCCTATGGATCTAACATTGGCTCAAAATTTGGCTATTGAGATTGAGGATGATCTTATCCTAGTAGGTAAGATTAGAAAAGACCCTAGTAAAAATAGATTTTCCTCATCTACTGAAAGCTCTTCTACAAGCACTACAGATCCTATGGTGTAAAAATTGACAAATAAACTGATAGCTTTGAAGAGGCAAATAGGCCAAGGTATGTCTACTCCCACCTATCGAGATATGCCCAGGAGAACATTCTAGAATCAAAAATATCAGGGTAATGCTGCCCATAACTAAGGGCAATCAAATCGCCTACCTCCCCCTCCAGAGAAATTAGCCATTAAAGCAACACCTGCCAATTCAGCGGTTGATTACCTAGAGGCTGAATATGACTATTCGCTCCAACCTCAGTTGGACTAACAAGATGATGCTAATCTCTTCGATGAGCAAGAAGAAGAATTAGCTGGCAACTCCAATATTGGTTTTCTAGATTACTAAGATGAAGCTGGAAGTAAGGGAGAAGGGTTGGATGGATCTTATGCTATTTTCACCAGATCTCAAAACTAGTCAGCTCCATAGGCTGATAAAGGAAAAGAAGCAGAAGAACCTCGATCGATAGTTTTTATCACTAAACAAAGAACTCTATTGCCTCAATCAAAAGGTTAGATAACTCACCAGAAAGTAAGTACCTCCAACCACTCCATACCTTCCACCTCTGTTACTCAGACCAATGCCACACCTACTAAAGACCTAGATGAGGACTCTCTTCCTCTGTTTCAAATTCTTTTTAATTATTTGATATAATTGATCAATTTAGGAAGACTAAAATCCAAAAGATAGAGATTGAATATTTGAGAGCTAACTCAGAACAATTTGCTAGGTTGGCAGAATATGTGAAAAATAAAGCCGTCCCTGTAGGACAAGATTCTTCAAAGGCCATCCATGATCCTCCAAAGATAAATCCACTAAGAATAATCTCATCATGACCCCTCTTGTTGCTCCCAAGAAGATATAACCTTTTTATGTTTCCCTGCTAATAAATGGTTACAAACTGAGTAATTGCATAATAGACTCTGGAGCCTCAAATAATGTCATGCCCACCAAGGTGGTAGATTTCCTCAAACTAATTTTGACCAAAACTTTTGGGAGATGTTTTTCTATGGAAAAAAATCAAGTTCCACTCCTTGGTCAGATAAAAGATGCCCAATTTGCTTTCACAGCTTTTTCAAAAAAGAGAATAAAAAAGACAGTTCTTGTGGCCGATGTTCCAGCCTCTTACGACATTCTGCTTGGGCAAAATTTCTACAAAGATGTTGGAGGTGAGCTAAGTATAGACTTTTCAGAAGCAAGGATCCTAATTCAAGGTGTTATGAAGAAGTTGCTTCTTGAAAAAGAGGTAAGATATGTAGTCACTCGATCGTCAGCACCGAAAGCTCAAATTTTATTTGAGTCTTTAGGCATGGGCAATTACTTCCTATCTATGGATGAGATCCATGAGGCATCTGATGAAACTCCTATAGGTGGCAACTTGGAAATGAGTTCAACTGACGTAGAGGGTAAATCTACAAAGCAAAATGAACGCATGGAAGAGCCTCTTCCCCCAAACGAAGAATTTTTCAAATAAAAAGTAGTGTTTAATGAGGTATGGACCTTAGAATTTGATGGTAACTACTCTTCTACCGGTTCGGGAGCCGGGGTTGTGTTGGTATCTCCTCAAGGAGACATTATTCCTTTGTCCTACAAGTTGTAGTTCAACAACACCAACAACACAACTGAGTATGAATCTCTATTATTTGGATTACATTCTATCAGATAAAAAGGCATTAGGCTACTCCATGCTAAAGGGGATGCCCAATTGGTAGTTTTCTAGGTAAATAACCTCTATAAAATCAAAAATAAAAGATTGCACAACTATCGCAATCTTGTCTGGCATCAAATCAAAAATTTTGATGCTTTTAGCATCTCTGTCATTCCACGAGAATTCAATGATTGGGCAGACGCATTGGTTGTCTCTGCTACTCTCTTGGTTCCCCACCCAGACTTTAAGGAAGATAAGTACACTACTAAATTGGTCTTTTGATCAAGTGTACCTGATAATGCCAGCCATTGGCAAGTATTTAACAATGATGATCAAATCATTGCCTTCTTAGGGCAAAAGGATAGCTTCAAACAATTGCATTTTGAAGGTAGTGAACTCTGGGAATGCGAAGCAACTTATAAATCAAACATGAACATAGGTGAGGATTTCTTGCAACTTAAGGGGAATAAGATCCCCAAAGGCTTGGTTTCTCTAGAGAAATTGTTTGATAACCATGACAAGTTTATTAAAAAATAGTGAACAGATTCAAACTCCTCTCAAGATTTTAATCAGGTAAACCTGAGAACCAAAAGAGATCCTAAGATGGTAAACATTGGGAAATGCTGCACTCCCGAGGAGAGATTTAAGCTTGCTAGTATGCTTCACCAATATATAGACGTCTTGGCTTATTCTTATGATGATCTAAAATCACTTAGGCCGAATGACATTTGCCATGACATTCCTCTTAAGGCAAACTCTGTACCTTACAAGCAAAAGTCTAGGCAATATAATCCAAAAATCTCAGGTACTATTTTAGCTGAGATATAAAAAATGCTTGATGCCTAGATAATTTTTCCAATCCATCACTCCACATGGATTGCTAACATAGTGCCTGTCAGAAAGAATAATGGTGAAATTTGAATCTGCATGGATTTCAGAAACTTGAATCAGTGATCTTTAAAAGATAACTACCCTCTCCCTATCATGGATCAAGTCCTGCAAGTGGTAATAGGTTCATAAATATTATCAATGCTGGACGATTTCTCAGGGTACAATCAGGGTGAAGTTAGGAAAGTAGATCAGCATAAGACGGCCTTCACCACACCTTGGGGTACATTCGCCTATCGAAGAATGCCTTTTGATCTGATAAATATAGGTGCCACATTTCAAAGGGTGATGGACCTCACTTTCAAGGATGAAATGGGAAAATTGATTGTAGTATACCTGGATGATCTGATAGTGTTTTCAAAGCATCGTTCCGACCATGTCCACCATTTACAAAGAGTACTGGACCGCTGTCGTCAGAATGATATTTCTCTTAACCCAAAGAAATCTATCTTTAGGGTGACTGAAGGGAAACTTCTCAGACACATTTTGTCCCAAGAAGGTATTAAGATTGACTTAGATATAGTCAAGTCCATTCAAGAACTTACTCTGCCAACCAACAAAACTATGGTTCACTCTTTCTTTAGAAAGGTGAATTTTTTCCAAAGATTCATCCCTGAGTTCACTGAGAAGACCTGCCACATCGTCAATATGATGAAAAGCAATGCTACCTTCAAGTGGACTACAGAGGGCAAATCAGTATTCAAGGACATCAAAGAAGCAATCGCTTGTGCACGAGTCTTGATTTGCCCAGATTACACTAAAAGTTTCAAAATCTATAGTTATGCTTTTGAACATACACTCTCAGCCATTTTAATTCAACTGAACCAAGAAGGCGTAGAATCCCCTATCTCTTTCATGAGTTGTCCACTTAAGGTTCATGAGCTAAAATATTCTAACATGGAGAAGCATGCATACGCAGTGGTCAAAGTGGTCAAGCATTTCAAGTTTTATATCCTGAACTCGCATGCCAAAGTTCTCATACCTGATACAACAATGAAGTCCATTTTGACTCAGTAAGAGTTTGGTACGGAGAGGGGTAATTGGATCACCAAGATTCAGGAGTTTGATCTAGACATCAAACCTACCAAACTCATGTGGGGAAAGGGTCTTTGCTGGTTGATCACCAACAACATTCTAGATGAAGCAAAAAGTGAAGAAATAGAGATCGAGGGCGTGCCTACGGTCCTCTTTGTTGCCACTACTGATGAGTGGTATTCTGACATTACCCATTTTCTGACATATGGTGAGTGTCTTGCTCATCTTTCTTATAAAGAGAAGAGGAATGTTAAATTAAAAGTGGTTAGTTATGTTCTATGAGACAATGGTTTGTACAAAAAGAACCTGGATGAAGCATTTCTTCATTGTGTTGATAAGGTGCAACAAGAAAAACTCTTAGAGTCTTTCCACAATTTAGCCTATGTAGGGAATTTTTCTACACCGATGACAGTGCACAAGATTTTGTGAACAAGATATTATTGGCCCACGCTGTTCCAGGATGCCTACAAATGGGTGCATAGGTGCGAATTGTGTCAACAATTTATTAGGAAGCCTAAACTAGCTGCATTGCCTCTCAAGCCAATAATAATCAAAGAGCCTTTCCAGCAGTGGGGTATTGACTTCATTGGCATAGTCAACCCATCTTCAAGTGCCAGACATGATTATGTCCTCATAGAAATGGATTACTTTACCAAGTGGGTGGAGGCCATCCCAACCAAGCATGCTATGTCTGAAGTAGTGTGTAATTTTCTCAAGGAAAATATCATCTCTTAGTTTAGGGTCCCACTCAAAATTATAATAGATAATGTGGCCTATTTTTCATCACATGAAATTAATCAATTTTATTTTTATTATGGGATTACCCTATCCCACACTTTAGATTATTTCCCTCAAAGAAATGGCCAAGTAGAATCAAGTAATAAGAACCTGGTCACTATTATCAGGAAGTTGGTAGATGACAATCAAAAAATGTGGCACAAAGCATTGTATGATGCTTTATGGGTGGATAGGATAACACCCAAAAAGGATATAGGTATGTCACCTTTCTAACTTCTATATGGCTTGAATGCGGAGATCCCCATCACCCTTGAACTATCAGCGCTCAGGTTAATTAAGGCAATCGAAGACTCAACCTTCAAAAGTTTGGTCGACAAAAGAATCATGTGTCTAACCAAACTAAATGAGTGATGAACCATGGTAGTGGATCGGATTATGGCACATCAAAACTAGGTGAAGGAACTTTTTGGTAAAAAAGCTAAGGTTCATGAATTCCAAGTCAGAGATCAAGTCTTATTGTGGGACAAGAGGCGAGAACCAGAAGGGATGCACAACAAATTTAACTCCTTATGGAGAGGCTTGTTCACCATTCAACAGCTCTGTGGTGAGGCTAGCTTCTTGCTGGAATACCAAGATGGAACACCATTTGCACTACCCCATAGTGGGCAACATCTGAAGCTGTTTAATTTTAGAAGCTTAGATGGGGCCATTTGTATATATGTATAATACGTTTTGTCTATTTCTTTTTCATTTTTTTAGCTTGACTCTGTAGCCCAATGGCTTGGATGAAGGCACTTAGAGATTGGTTTCTTCTTCCATTGATTGATTTGATTAACAAAAGTTACCCAATAGAAGCCAACTGTTGTTTCTAAAATCAACTTAGCTCATTTTTGGGAACAACCCCCTATGAAACTTGTCTATTTCATCCTTCGTCTCTCTAAGTTTGTTTTTGAGATGAGTTTTTTCTCGTTCTCATCTTGGTCCAACTATACCATTTGAAATTTGTAACATATTTTCATCACATTTTCCCTAAAACATGGAAATAATTATGGTCTTGATGCGTTTAGATGACCGATTTCTTCCTTTTTAGAGTTAGTGTTTTTCTTCCATTTTGTGCACGAGCGGCAATTTTTGCCGCCCCTACATCTTAACCCTATACAGGCAGAAATTTTTGCCACCCATGCATTTTTACATCACACATGTAGGAGTAGCGAATTTTGTAGCCCCTGCATATTGCTTCTCATTTTTCCAGTGCAAGGGCGGTGATTTTTGCCACCCTTACACTGTCTCAATTTTTGTGCACGACATTTATTGCCACACATGTTGGGTTGTTGGGTTTGATTTTCACCCCATTTAATCCATTTTTGACCTCCTTTTTATTCATTCCTCCTCTCCTCCTCCTACCCTTCACCTCTGGATGATCAAGCGAATAGATAAAAGTGTGTTTTGGTGGATTTGAGCTTGCTGCGCATGTGGCTTTCCAGGTAGGTCTTGTTTTTTGCATTTATTTATTTTTCCTCTTTCTAGTTTGTTTTTTTCAAGGTTTTTAGGGTTTTTGTTCTTTCTTTTTGGCTGATCAGCCTACTCCCATGCATGGGCGGCATTTTTCACCGCCTCCAACCTTGTCTTCCCCGTGCTTTTCCATTCCTGCATTAGCAGTGAATTTTGCCACCGACGCAAACTGAAAGATCATGGGCAACAAAATTCACCACCCATGTTGCCCTTGTTGCTCCCCTTACCTATGCAAGTGGTGAACTTCACCACCCACATAGGTCAAACTTGCATGGGCAACAATTTTTGCTGCCTGTGCCCCTTTATACTTAAAACTTGCATCAGCGACAGATTTTACCACCGATGCAAGCCATAGATGCAAGGGCAATGAATTTTGCCACCCTTACACTTTTTTTAGTCAAATATGCACAGGCGGTGATTTTTGCCACCTGCGCTCTATTTTTCTTCCCTGGCATGCAGGGGCAGCAAATTTTGCCACCCATGCAGGCTGGACCTGCACAGGCATAGAAGTTTGTTGCCCATGCCTTCTTTTCTGACTATTCTTTATGCAGGGGCAACAAATTTCACCACCCATGCATTTCTCATCCAATTTTTTCTAACTCCAGAGGAATTTTTCCTCTTTTTTGTTCTTTTCCTTTTTTTCTCATTTTTTGATCTAGTTTCCAACCCGACCCTGCTAAGTGCCCTTCTTTGGTCATGATCACCCAATGTGTGAATTCCCCAATTTACCCACTATTCCCTAATTACATGATCATGATTGCAGTACTCTCTGAAGATTTCTACTCATCAGCACCTGCTCAATTGAGGCCAGTTCTAATATTTGAAACTTCTCCCAAAAAGTCAAAGGCCATGAAGTACAAGTACCAGGGTGTCTTCTCGATCACTTCGATCACCTCTAATGTTGACGACATTAGAGATATAGAGATTGGGGACGTGGATATGGTTGAGTTCATGACCCAAACCAAGGAAACTAACTTGAGCTCCGAAATGAGGAGGATCATCAAAAGCAACATTCATCTAGTTGCCGCTTTCTAGGTGGTAGCATATCATACAGAGTTCATCCTCTAGTGCACCTAGTTCTACAATAAAGAGACAAGATCAGTCTCAGATGCTAGTGGTAATATAATAATTTAGCTAGATCTTAAATTTATCGATAAAGTCTTCATGTGCCCTCTTTCTATCAAAGTGCTGAGGATTGACTTCATAGAAGCACAGAAGGAGTATGACAAGGACCCTAAGAGGGTAAAGAAAGTAATGAATAACAGGTGGCTAAAGGCCCCCAAAACTAATTTATCTAGATGGCCGTAGAACTTCCCAAGGAGCGATTTCATTGAAGAATTTGGTGACTTGATCACCCTTCTCAGTAGAGTGTGAGGCCTCCCGTCTTCCTCATAGTTCCATGAGTGGATGTACCCATTCATTAAGATCATCCTCTAAGGTAAGCAAGTTATCTTTTAGGGTGAACAGATTAGCTATGCCCTTCATAAGCAATTGACTAAGGTACAAACTTCTTCAAAGTTCTATATGACTTCATACTTTGTGTACATAACTGCCTCGATGTGCACCTTTCTAGGTTTTACAACTGAAGGGGATAGAAAGACCACCCCAATCTACTCATATTACCACCAGTTAATGCTTCAAAGATCAATCTACCATTTTAAAAGGGTAAATGATGCTTTCTTTGCCATATTTTTATGCCTCTTCGACCCTCAACTTGAACAGAAGAGAGTATCTGATGAGGCTTGGATGGTCGTCAATGACTATGGTTGTATGTTCCTTTAATTTTCCACCTTCTGTTATCTTCAGGTTGGATTTTTCCAAGGCTATCCCTATATGCTCCCCAGGTTTCCTTTTTATAAGTTAGTTCTGATGGAGCTATGTAGACAAATGGTTGTCATACATACTAGGTAGATGGAGCTAAAAAAGACAAGTTTTAGCTTTTCAATTAAAATTGGTAGATACTCTATCTTGAGAGCAACCAAAGCCAAAGTCATGGAAATAGAGATGCAGCTGGTCACTATGAAACAATTCAAGAGAAGGGACAAATTTGACTATAGGGGTGTCAAGGACATGATCAGATGAAAGACTAAATTTCATGAGCCTATGATTGAAGACATCTAGGTAGACCTGAGAATAGCTAAAGAAATCAGGAGGATGGACTACAACAGGCTGACCCTAGAGCAGATCAAATATTTGGGGCTTCTTGATCTGGTTGATGATAGGAGCATTATCAACAACATTTATCTAGCTGAGAAGATTACTGACTCCCCTCTTCCTCCAATTCAATGGTCTCAAAAAGAGCTAACTTCTTTGAGGAATATATTTGAGCCAATATTGGCTAACACCAATGATTGGTTAACAGCCAAAGGGATTGTACTAAAAGAGTTTATTATAGGATCAGAGGCTAATTTTCAAGTAGAAATGAGGAAGAAGGTAGAAAATAGGACCAATAACAAAGGTGATGTTTCTTCCCCATCTAGGCCTCACAAGCCTAGAATCATCTTTGTTTTTAAAAAATCAAAGGTTACCGAAGAGCCAAAATCAATGGATAAGGGAGTTGAAAAACAAAGCTCCCAAGAACAGGTAGCTCAATAAATGGAGACAGATGATAGGCTTTTAGAATAGCAAAGGGCTGAACCTCTACATTCCCAAGAAGAGGCATGATTGCTTAAAAACATCTCTCCTTCTCTGCCTCAGTCTCCTGTGGCATCTCCTTTACCTATATCTCCTATTAGTGTTCCTTTTTCTAGAGCCACCTCTCCTTTCAGAGTTATATTTGGTGATCCTCAGGGTGCTTTTGGAGATAATCTTCACTCCTTTAGATCTATTCCTAGTTTGGCATTTCCTTCCTTCAATCTGGGAGAAAGTTATGCCCTTGATCAATCAATGGCTGGTACGATTTCACCTGTTACTCCTATTATAACCACTGTTACTACTAGTAGTGCAGACATTACCTTGGTAACACCAGTTGTGGGAACTATTACCATAGTAAGTACTTCACTCCTGCCTTGGATATCAGTATTCACGCCTAAAAGAAAGAAGCTAGCCATCTCTGTAGATGAATTTGATTTTGGCAAGATAGTTCCAGTGAAAGCTAAGGCTCCTAAGAGGCCAAAGATCCTCTCAAAATTGGTTGAAGAAAAGGGGCATAAATTTTTGGAAATAACTAAGCCTCTGTAGGATGCAACCCTTGAGGGTTTTGACATGAGAAGCTATTCCATCTCTCGTGTTGAACTTGGCAAAGTTAGTCATGAAGGTGCGAAAAATGATCTACAGTCTGCAGTGGACATCATGGTCCAAAAATTTGATAGAGAAAAGGAGATGAAAGACTATTATAAGGCCATGATGGAGTAGTTGATGGCATTAATAAGGATATTCACTCTTCCCCCTGAAGCGGCAACTCCAGAGGCCTTCTCTATAGATGACCTTGTCATTCAAAAGGTAGAAAAAACCTACTTGAAAGGAAAAGTGCTGGAAGATTACGTTGAAAAGATGCATACTTAGGGAGTTTCCTTATAGAGGTTGTAGAAAAGACAGACAATATGAAGAAGGTGAGGGTAGATTTAGATGACCTTGTCTCTCTTATCTCTCAGGACATTGACAGTACAAAAAAATATCTTAGCAAGTGGAGGGAGATGAAGGATCTGAAGAAAAACACCTTGATATCTATCAGTGTCATTTCCAACAAAGATTCCTATGTTGAGATCAATGAGTCACTGATATATAGGATACAGGTACTCAAAGAGTAAATTGAAGATCTCAAATCTTCCAAGGCCTACTGAATAGACTAGAAGAACTGCCTTGCGACCTCACTTCCAGGGATAACCAATTTCTCTCAGCAGAAGAAATGATCCAAGGTTTCAAGGGTATGATTCAAAGATATTTTGAAGAGAAAACCTTCTCAATGACTTTTGTGGATTACATTTTAGATACTCAGTTAACTTTGGATAATCTAAGATCCATGTTAACTAGTCATGTTAAGGCAATCACAGCATTGAAGGATGCTTTAATTAGAGCCAATGTCATCTTCAAGAACACAGTTACATCAGATAGTATAGGAATTTAGGCATCCATTGCTATGTACAATGCTCATTTGAGGAATTCTGGTGGCAAGAGCTGAAGCTTTTCCCCTTCTCTCTTCTTTCTTTATGCACTTTTGTCATGAAAAAAGTGCATGCAATTTTGTAATGTGTAATTACATGTAAAAAATCTAGAAAAATATCTCAAAGTCAAAGATGAGTCATCTTTGACTAAGGTATTTTTGTATTTTAATATTTTCTAAATTTTGAAAGTTTCTCCCTATATATAGTGGAGACCTCTTTTGTAAATGGATCTGTGATAATTGAGAGCAAAAACTCTGATGAAATTGAGACACTTCTTGAGACTTTGTGCTCAATTTGTAAATCAGATTTTTTTGAATGAATGAGAAGTATGTTTATTTCAAACTTTGTGTTGAAGTCATTTGTGTTATTTAGGAAACAGTTCTTATGTCCTCTTTCCTGATAATCTCTTATTTGTTTGATTTAATAAGCAAAGTGGGTGTGTTGATATTTTTTGAGGGTGCATCTAAAAGATAAAAGAGAGACTTTGAGCTACTTTTATCTTTGTGATTCTTTTATCTTTTGTAGTTTTAGGCAGAGACTTTATGCTTCATTTCACTCTACTATTATGCTTATTTCGAATTAGTGAAGGAGACAATGGAAGACTTTGTGCTTATGTGAGTTTTCTTGTGACCTTTGTTACTTACTTCAGGTGATTTTCTACTCTATGCTAGATACCATTCCTGAAAGAAGAGGAATGTTGTTGGCTAATGACCAAGATTTTTCTCTCTTGGTCATTGTACATCACCTCTAAAAAAAGAGAGGTGGATGTTATTACACCAGCCCAAGTGTTATTTTCCACTTAATTATATACATATAACATATAAATATTCATAGGGAACCTCCCCTTGATGAGAGGAGAGATTTACCTCATCCAGATCTGGTAAACCCACACTTTTCATGGCGTAAATCTCCCTATGCTATGGTTGATATACCCATTTTGTCATCAGTTAGTTGACAACAAAATATTCACCCAACACCTTTGAACTTGTGAACTCATTGAACCCTTTAGTTCAAGGTTCAACAGTTCAATCAGTTCATTCTTTTTATTTGGCTATGTCCTTTTGATCTTTTTGAACCAAAGGCGTTGAACCATTTGGTCATTGAACCTGTGAACTAAAGTGGTTCAATGGTTTAATGGTTCAAGCCTTCTTCTCTTTGATAAGTGTTTTGAAGCCATTGAACCTTAAAGCAGTTGAACTTTGAACCTTAACAAATGTGCTTAACTCTTGCTGCTAATGTTAAACCTTTGAACCCATTGAACCAAAATGGTTCAAGGTTCAATAATTCAATGGTTCAATCTTTGCTTAGAAGCTTGTTGATGAATTCTTTTGATTGAACCAACTTTGAAATCACCTAAGTGTTGAGAGCTTGCTTATTTCCTCTAGAGTCCATAGAAATCAACCTGTGAAGCCCATAAAACATGGCCTACAGAGTCCATAGATTTTCTTCCTACAGAGTCCATAGATTCAAGCCTGTAGAGTTCGTAGATTCTTGAGAATCTTGAAAAATGAGGAATTTGAATGTTTAGAACAAATTTTGAGAAGGGCAGAGATTATTTTGGTCTGAGGACCAAAATAGTTCAAATGTTGTCCCAAAAATTTGTGATATTTTCGGGGGACAACAATATCTATTCCCTTTCTTGGGTATTATACTCATGAGATCCCTCATGATCATGATCAATTAGATAGACCTACATTTTATATTGATGAGATTTGATGAAAGGTCTTTTCATAGCTTTCCCTAAGGATCGATGAGACTCTAGCTATAGTTAGGGTCTAACTTCATAGAGATATATCAGATGTCATGGCTAACATTTATAGATAGATTTATCAGTACTTGTGAACATAACATAGTGTTCTTTCACTTTATTTTATTCATTATGATTTTATATTGGACTTGTGATCCAATTATATATATATCTTATATCATTTGACAATGTGTCAAAATTTTCTTCAATTATATATTTCACATAGATCTTTATAATATGACTTATATATTGTATATGGTTTCATTTCCTTTCATCTTCTCTTATTGCTTCTTTTCATTTTTTCCATTATTGCACACGTATATTTATTAGTTCATTTATTTTCATTGATGTCTTTATTTTTTCTCCTGTTTGTTTGCTACCTTATCTTATACAACATGGATAATTATTATTGTGACTTGGTTATTCAAACCTTGCTTCCCTTAGTAATCCTTCTTTACCATGAGATAAGTTAGCAAACAAGTCATATCAATGTAATTCTATCTTACTGATATAATTTGGATCTCCCTTTATTCCATTATTTCCTTTCATAAACTAAGCATACACGTAGTTAAAACTTGAGATAACATATTGGTTCATAGGTGAGCCTAAGTGTTTAGTCAGTCATGTCTTTGGATACTTAGCTTCCTTTAGCCAAAGTCTAAATCTCATTCATGTATATCAATTTTATCACTCATGTGGGTTATTCCAAATTTGTATGGAGGAGGAATCCCAAAATCCATAAAATATAAACTAGAAATCATTCAAATAAAAGGCAATGATACAAAAAGGGTAACATACAAATTTTAAAAGTCAAATCACACTAAAAGACATGATTAATAGAACTTATCCTTTTTTTAATGAAAGATCAAACTCCAAAGTTAGCCTCATGATAGATTTGAGGTCCATTGGAGTGAGATAGGCTAATATATTGGGAAAGGAGAATAACAAATCTTTTAGTTCTATCTACTTTCTCATACAAGTACCTAATCTTCATAGTAGATCGACAACTCTATAAGAGGTCCTAAGGAATAGGGAACATGTTATGGGAAGGTAGGTCAATTTTAATTTTATTTTTCATATAACCATCATGAATCAATCTTAGTATCTCACTTATTTACTTATACAACTTTGTGCTTATTGTGAATAGGTATCCTTTGTATTTTAATGGTCACTAACCACTTAGTGTCTTTCCTATGCACTTAGTGTGCCTCATGTTTCCTAATGTTTTCTTTATAATTTTTACATTCCCACTTCCATTTTCCCTTGAGTAATATTATTTTGTTAACTGATCATTCACCCTAGGGTTTCCATTTGTGGGTTGCATTGTAAGACCATGGATAGGACCAATCCTTCCTCACAGATTACCACATTACAAACATACTTTTAAAATCATTTTTCACATTTGTTTCCACCTCATTGGTATCCTCTTTATGAGTTTTAGTGTAATACCATGAATAAGACTAGGGCTTCCTCATAAAATATTCCAATACCCAAGTCACAATGAAATTACATGTGTCAAATTTGAGATAATTAGTGATTGATTATGAGTTACACGTCATTAATATGCTTCCCATCTTGATATAGTAGGTTTTATGTTTACTTCATTAATATTTCACTTTTGTCTTCTTATTTTCCAATTGCATGTATGCTTACAACCATTTTATTAAAATTTTCATACTTCCCAGCTTGAATTAGTGTGATCAATTTAATTCCATTTTTCAATTTTGTCTTTCTTTTTATACTTCCCAATGTGATTTAGTATGATTGGCTGACTTAATTGTTTTGTTTATATACCATTGATTTTCATAAGCCTTCCACTTCATTACAAATTTTCATACTTTCCAATGTGATATAATATGATTTTATCTTGTTTTAACTTGGTACAAATATTTTACATGGTTTAAGAACATTTTTTACCCTTTTTATCATCTTTTAATTTATTATATTTAGTTATCTTTTGTTATTATGCATTTTCCATTGTGATATAGTATGTAGTAAATTTATTTTTGATTACTTGTACTTTTCCAAGTCATTTTTTCCATTTTATTTTTAACCATGCATATGTATCACATAATGCTAGGAAAGAAGACACTCAACATATATTTCCTATAACATATACAATAGAAGCTAAATACATATGCTAGAAATATATATATATATATATATATATATATATATATATATATATATATATATATTTATATATTAACATCCACATCTAAGTACAACTCATAAGATCAATGCCAATTATCAATATATATATATATATATATATATATATATATATATATATATATATAATCATGTGTCTTATGCAAAATACAAAGTACAATAGCTCCATCTCTAAGGCTAGGATCTTCTTATTTATCTTGTGACCTAACCACTCTACCTATAGATGCCTATGATAGTCCCCTCTAAATGGTATGTTTTAATGAGATAGTTTGAGATCTCAAGCCTGTAAGCTATCCTTTTAGATTGGTGACTTGGGATTATACCTATCTAAGCTAGATGGTGGTCACCATGTGTGTCATTCTCTCTTATGCTAGGGCCTGCTAGGTTTGTGCCTTTCCCTCTCCCACCCCTGATGATGGCTATATCCCATCCCCATGTGCTTGAAGCTACCTTGTGGCCTCTCCCACTAGTATAAACCATCTCTCCTAGGTTGGGGCATATCGAACCATATGAACATCTAGAGTGGTGGGGTTTTATGGCTCTATCATGCCATCTAAAATGTCATGATGTGAATCCATAATCAGGGCTCCCCATCTAACCTCCTCTACCACATGATCTAAAAAAACTAAAGGCTAGATAGGCATAAAATCACATATGTATCTCAAATTCATCTATCTACCATAATCACAATGTAACTAGTATCCTATATAAAAAATTAAATCCAAACTAACACATTTATCACCAATGCTAATGTCACCAATCACCATCTCTCCATCTGCTTGCCCATCAAGCACCACCTCTATAGGCCACATTCATACCAATGAAAAACTAGTTGTACCAATTGAGCATGCCATGACCATATCCTTAGATGTACCTCTATGGACCAACTATGTCCTAGAGTGGTTACTAGGTCCTCTTGTGCTTTAACCCTCACCTGCATCTCATGTTATCAATAGTGCCTCCACCTTTGATGTGGATGTGGTGGTTGATGTTGATTCTACTAAGGTGCCTAATGTACACTTGAATCCACATCCATGACATCTCCCTTACTAGTTCCACTACCTTATATTGGCATTCTTGACTAGTCCATGGTCTAACATACCAAGGTCTGATCACTTGTATCTCTACCAGTACCCCTCCTTCCCTCCCTCTTGACTCTATAACATGCCATGCCCAATAAGAAGGCACTACTAGAGGGGTCATCAGGTGTGGGAATATAAAATATCTTGGCAAGAGTGCCATTAGATGTAGCTCTACACATGATTTCTATTGACCCATGATCTATAACCATGCCAACTTAGTTGTAATGGTTTCCTAACTAGGCCATACAATATCAACATTTGTATATTGTTTCCACATAATATTTCCTCATATGATAGTATTTAGAGATGGTATGTGAGGCACAACTTATGCTACATTATCCTATCTCCACCTCATGACCTAAGGTAACCTATCATCGACCATATGGGGCAACCCAACTAGCTGATACATAAGGAACCTATCGTATATCCAAGTACTCAGTAAAACCATAGGCCTCATGGCCTTTTACCCTTTGGAAAACATCCCATACATATCATGCATGAGCTAGACCTAGATGATATATCTAAAATTGTAGAGTACTCCTTGATCTAATATTAACTGATGTAAGACTATTGCATATAATGGTACCTTACCATCCAATTTATGATATAAAATTCATGATATCACAAGTCCTATCATTGCATTTTGGTTATACATAATGGATAAAATTTATATGTAAAATAAACTCACCCTCAATCTAGGGTAAATCCTATCTGAGCATGTTGCTCACTAGGCTAGTTCTTGTCTCCCATCTACATCCTCTGGTGTCTCAATGATCAATAGTATCCTACCTATAGGAAATCCAAACAATGCATGGACATCCTCCAAAGTTATCCCCACCTCAATGGCATCCCCATCCACCACCCATCAAAAAGTGTTGGTTAATCATTCCCATGCTCCAAAGAACATGACAATGAGATCAAAATTCAATTGGATCCATCTCATCTCCATAATACCTCTGAATCGTAAAGTGACCAGTCGAGCCCAATCCACATCACTGAAATGATCCAAAAAATCTAGTAGCCATGATACATCTATCAAGAATAAATATCTTGATGTCTCTATAAAATATCAAAAAATAAAGGATGTATCAAATTTTAATGTAATAAATATTTAAAATATATTCTTAAAAATTAAAAAATTAATTACTTAATTAACTAGTCTGATTTAGTTTCTCATGCTTCCTATTTTTCCTACATAATAAACCCATTCAATAATAAATAGGCCATGTACCCTTTGATAATACTAAATCAGACCTTACCATTTTCAAATAGATAAACCTATTTTATACTAAATTGGCCCTCCTTCAACCTTGGCATAGTAAATCAGCCCTATAGTACATAGTCAACCCTCTTTTATAAACTATATCATTCCTCTTCTACCAACTACATTATCCTTCTAGTACATAGATGACCATCTATTCCTTCAAGACCACATTAACCTACTACTATGTTGTCAACCCCCTTTAACAATACTATGTTGGCCCACTACTATAGAGTTAACCCCTACTTTTTTCTTTCCTTTTAAATAGAGTTGACTAGGTCAAATCTTTTCCTTCATTATGTTGACTTTTTGACCATTTACCATAAATGCCTTAGGTATTTATTGGTTTGATTTGTTTATACCCAATACCCCATTCTACCCCTAGTCCACCTAAAAATTTCTTAGGGTTAATTTTAGTGTCAATATTTTACTTACTAGTCAGTTTTATATATTTAGATCAATTTTAAATAAATATACTCAAAAAATTAAAATTCACCAATTGATTACCTATGATGCACTTGCATTGGTTGCTATGAATTCTCCCCATCTCAGCTACTATCTCCTCACCATGATGGCTCTTTGGTCTCAAGCTAGGTCTCTTAGGGCTTTGTTCCCTGAGAATAGCAAAAATAATAAATGAATTAATTTTCACCCTATTTATATTTACCATTCAAAATTATTTATATATCAAATATTTACCACCAAATTCTATCTTTCGATCATATCTTAATTTTTACTAGCTTTTTTTTCAAACCATAAAATATTTTGAAATTCTGACATCATAGAGAATCTTTTCACATGTTACATGTATATTTTTCAAATTTTTATTGTTTTTTTCTCTTTTATACTAATTTATATAGGTTTGCCTCATGTTACCTACAATAGACACATTCACATTTATTTCATCTCATTATTTCTGTACAACACTAAGGTAAGTAAAGGTATATATTTTTCAATTCTATCCTTTCATTTATCTTACTTGCTTCTTACTATAATTTATTTAGCTTCAACATTGTGTGTTGCTATGTTCTTTTCCTAAAGCACCATCCCTTGTTACACCTACATGACATGTCATGAGTTTCAAGTGGGGCATATGTATACACATAATATTTTCAATTTTTTTTAATCAATTAATGATGTTTTTTCTATTGTATGAAACTATTGAATCTTAATCTCTGTGAGTACATGCCTTAAAGAATGTAGAAAGAAAGAGGTGGGAAGACCATTGGTAATTCTTAGGATTATTTTTACTATACTAACACTTTCTATCTACACAACATTCTCCTAAAACACTTCCCTAAGCTTTTCCTCATCTCTTGCACCCTTCTCTGACCATTTTTCACCTTCATTAACTCCTCCCTAAGGCTAAAACCATTTCTAGTGGTTTATGTTACAATGTTGGCCTCATCGACCCTTATTCTAATTGATAAAACTTATTTAGGGTCTAGGGTGGCCCCTAGACAACCTTAACCAAGACCTAATTTGTTTTTATCAATGATGATATAGAGTCGATTGGCTTGACCCTATTGGATAAACTTTTGAAAAGGTTTAGGGTTATATTCAACTATATATACACATCTATTTTTGTCATTTATTAAGGAAGAGAACAAGAATAATATTATATTTTGCATCTTCTTATCTACCATTCTACTTTAGGAACATAAATTAGGGTTTCAATACTTTCTTTGGAGATATGGATTTTATCTTGTGGAAAAATCTTTTAGATGCATAGAGAAGTTATGTATCCTAGAGATGACTTATCCTTGTTATCCTTACATACCACAATAACCTTTTGTGAAACACCTTGGCCAAGGGAGAGATAGAGGCTTGACAAGTTCATCTTCAAAGGTAAGTATTCATAACTTTGTTCCTCCTTTGTAAGAGTAGATAGATTTGTATTTGTACTTCTCTCCCGTGCATTAGGATTTCCTATACATTAATGTGAGTATAGATATTCTATGCATGTTTAATTTTTATGTTTATTACCCACACTTTGTACCACAATATTTGGTGATCACTAGATTAGACTTTAATTTCCTTTGCATTTGCTTTGTGAATATGAAAACATAGGACCTAGTTAGGGTTATTTCATAGTGTTTCTTGACTAGAGGATTTAAAACCCTCTTTTTTGATGTTATCATGGTATAAGATCCCTTGGTTAGGTCTAATGGATCCATATTGGTCATGACCTCGAATATATAATGTATCAATAATAAAAAATGTAACTAGGATTTATATTTTTTGAGCTAGGATTGATTAATATATCAGTTCCATTTCCCTTTGCATACAAGAACCACTCAACCAAGGAAGCAAGATATATTTTGATATTTATATTTTTATTTCATATTTTTATGTGTCTTACAGTTTATCATTCATTATTTTATGAAAATTATTGTGTTATATGTTTTAACCTATAGGTTTATATGTTTATGCATGTGTGTTTCAATCAAGTTTACTTTTAACACTTTGAATTTCAAAACATTTATCTTTCAAAGTAATTTTAATTATAGAAACTTCAATTATTTGTGTGTTTCTTTCAAAACCAATTTCATTTCCAAAAAGTGTGTTTCCCTTGCAAACATTTTTAATTTCAGAAAAGTGTGTTTCCTTTACAAGCATTTAAATTCATTAAATGTGTTTACTTTCCAAGTAATAGGTTAGTTTTCAGCTCAAGTAAGTTGATTAGATATTTAGGAGTAAATGATATACAACTCCCTCCAAACATATAATTGTTAGCCACTATCTTACATACCTTACTATTGATTGCCATTAGACACCAACCTTATTGTTATATGACATCAACTTGGCTCATTTGATTAAATGAAAATACTAACAACCACATCATTTTTGGCACATTTGCCAAGAATTTTCTAGGTGTTAGTAGTGCATAAAATCATATGATGATAGTTGATTAATATAAACTTACCATAAATCAAATAAATTTATGAATAAATAAATATATTTAAAGGGAAGATATATTCCTAAGAAACCCATCATGGGAAAAATATTTATAATATTGATTAGGAAAACATAGGAGAAAATATGGGAAATATATTGAATCCACAAAATAGGCCTAGGGTCTCAACCAAAATAAAGAACTTTTACATATTCTATTGTCCTACACCAAGATGAGAATGCCTCAATGAAGAACATATCCCCATCCATACTAATTAATTTCAGGGGGATATCAACATAAGATCTTGACTTGTTCTTATTTCAATTCAAAGTATTATGTCAAGCCTATGACTATAAAATATATAATAAAAAATGCAACTATTTCTTTTTACACTTAAGGATTCAACTATGAGGAAGTTTATGAGTTTGTAAAAAGATTCCATTCATTCATTAGATGAATTAGAAAATATATTCTTGGACAAATATGAATACTATTATAGGCTAACAGATATAAATGAGAAAATTTTCATATAAAATAAAATGAATGTGAAAACATGGAAGATTATCTAGACCAATTCATTTTTGTCTATATAAGATGTGGAAATGAGTTGAATAAATACCTATGTAAGATATTTTTTAAAAATTATTATATGATGATTATTGAGAGTCCTTAAACTTAATGGGGAATAGATACATGAATAAACTAACTCTCATTTAAATTGTTGAATTATATAGGAACTATTCAAGGACAAGGGCTAGTATTGGGAAGTTGAAAATATGGAAAGGGAGAAATAATATATGATAAATCATGGAGGAGTTTTAAAACCTTAAAATAAACATTTTGGTTAAAGCAAACACCACATTAGATGGTTTAAAATAAAAAAATAATGCTCTTAATGAACCTATAGCTATGTATTGCCAAAAATGTAGGTTGAAACATGGCCTCTAGAATTTACCTTTGGATATGATAGATATCTATGGTATTTGTGATAAAAATAACCATGAATTTTTTTTATACTCCTTATTGTCCTTAAGAATAAATTACAAAAAATTACCCAACCAATGGAACAAATCAACTACATACAAAGATAAGGGAACACTTTTTATTATAATAAAAATTCAAATCACTTTATTCCTAGAGATCCTTATAATACATAGATGATTCCAAGGGTTTGAAAAATACCTCCAAAAACATGAGGACCACCAACTTAGTCTCCACAAGATTGGACATCACAATAGCTATGGGTGTCATAACCAAATCAATAATAATGGATAAATCAACAATGGGTGTCTCAGCATGAACTCAATCAACAAATAAGGTTTCCACCTCAAGTGGTGTTGATTTATTCTCCTACCAACCAAAATATATAAATTATACAAGTAAATTAACCTCAATCACCCGCATATTCAGTAGCAAACCCTAAGAATAGACAAGTATCCCTAGGATAAATTTTAGTGGTGATTTTTATTTAACTTGTGAATATTCAAATTCTATGAAGTAATGTTTGATGATATTAGGGGGTGGTGAACAATGTGGATTTGCATAAATTATCTAGGTGTAATTTATTTTTCTAGGTCAACTTACCTACTATTTAAAATAAATTTCATACATATAAATATAATTCTCCACTACATCAAAAGTTAATATGATCTTATTTATCATTATATGTAATATATAATCATTCAATGACTAAATTTCTAAAGCATATCAACATAGATACCATCTAGAGGTCACTTTTGTTGCTCACCAGCATAACCATCATCTTCTTACAAAATTATATCACCTATTAGCTTGTGTCAACTACCAATGATCCTATCACATAATAACATCTATGTTGACCGCTAGTAATCCTATTTCACATCAATATTAATGTCACCTAGTAGTGTTGGTGTATCCTAACACTATTAGTGTTTCCTAATAGAAATGCTGTCACTCAATGACATTGGTGTGTGCTTGATAATCGATCGATTACATGGCTTCTAATAGAAATGTTAAGGGGGTGGGATAATCAACCAATAAAAAATACTATCTTATTTTAGCCAACCATAAAAAAATCCCTTATAAAATGGCATCCATACCAAATATAGGTATTATAATAAATGATGAAATTTATTTTTTTATTTTTATTTTCATATTAAGGTTCAATAAAAATTCAAAGGTAAACCCTCTTAAATGTAGAACCCACAATTAATGGTATTATGGTTAATTGAATAAATCACATTTCACCATTTAAAGATATTATTGATGATGACATGTTATCACTCGAAGACACTTATAAGTATGAATATGTAATGCCTTAAGTGTAGGACAATTACAAACAATATGACTTAGATGAGGTTCAAATATAAGAATAAACTTCTAGATCTCGTGAAATACCAACTTTAATTAAAGATTAAACTCAAATGTATGTATGAAGGAACAGGAACTAGATGATATTCCTGATAATGAGATCCAAATATTGGATGAGATTTTCACTCATTAAACACAAATTTTAGTTGAATACTTCATTAAGAAATCTCTGTGAAAGAAGAATGTATATGGATAATTGGAAAGTCTTTTAAGTTTAACTGGGTAGCTAAATATTCATTCATTAAACTAGTGGAACTAAAAAATGGTAATGATAATCCAACATAATGTAGATGTACAACATGTATTTGAAAACTAGGAAAGTACCATAAAATGTAACTTAAGTTGGACATAATTGAGAAACATTTTGGAAAAATATACATGTTGATAAAATAAAAATATGGGCAAATGCAAAAAACATAGAGATAGAAAGGTGAAAAAAATACATGCATGTATGGTATGTAAAAAAGTATGAAGATCATCAGAAACATCTATAAAATCTTGTTGAGAAAAGAAAAACAATAAAAGCTTAATTAGGAAAAATTACTCAAGCTAATCTTCATACGAAAAATATATAGTTCTCTACCATCCATCACATTTTGAAAAAAGGTAGATCTATATCATATTTTTTAGATTATAATATTTTATTCAAACATAATGGATTTAGTAACATTTAACAGACCCATGGTTTGGCATTATTTTAAAGAAGGGGATATCAACCCATATCTGGAAAGGCTTAATGGTTACGACAAAAACTTGTCTGAGTAGTTTGTGAGATCTTGGTTAAATAGGTGGGTCACGGTGGGCAGAATTAGTTTTGAAATATCTAAAAAATTGATTTCTATAGCTATGAGAATGACCATGTAGGGAATAAAAATTCAAAGGAAAACCAAAATTATGGATCTAGCAAGCCATAAACTGTTTCTGGGTGAGGGAGAGGAACTCATCTTGTATCAAAGAGGATTTGAGCATGCTAAACTTCCAGAGCCATGAGATGGAGTGTGCTTCATTCTCATGAAGTAATCCATGATCGAAGGGTGATTTAATAGGTTCTACAATTACCACCTCCCTTTGTTAAATCACTTTAGGTGCAATGTTATTATTAGTTTCCCTTTTTACCTGCTCTCTTCTTTGGAACACTTTATCTTGAGGGTGAGAGCTAAAATGGATAAGAAGCCAGATATGAACCCTATTCCCCTACACCAGGGGATAATTTTCTACTTATACAACTTTCACTGCACCCTAAATCCATCCAAGACTATCAGAGTTGATAGTGGAGACATTCCTTCCAACCCAGTGTCTGACGATGTTATTGATGAGTCCTATTTTTCCCCTGCTCTTACCAAAACAAAAGATGTTTCTTTCTCCACCCCAGAAGAGACCCCTGTTGATACCCCTAGCTCCTTTGCAAGCAAGAAGGGTAAGAAGAGAAAGGTTGATGAAGAGGAAGAGAATACTAAAGAGACCATGGAGGGGACCCACAAAAATTTGGGTAGGGCCATGGGGGGCCAAGGTGGTAAATCTCACAAGTCTTCCAAAATTAATAAGGAAGGATTTTCCTCCAGAGTGTGAAGGTTAGGGTGGATTGCTAGTAAACCTGCCCTAAAGACTAGACTGATTGATTACTTAAAAAGTGCTTCAGAAGAAGCAACCTAGGAGGAAGAGTCTAAGGAGCTGGAAATCCAAGAAATTTCAGAGGACACTGGAGGGAAGCAGGAGACTAGGGATTTGAGGTTACTGAGGAGCATGGTGCTAACACTATGGAAACTATTAACAATAAGGGGAAAATGTATGTTGAGGAATCTGGTGAGGATATTGAGAATGAGACTGATTGGAAAGCTAAAATTGGGGCCCTGAAGGATCATATTCAGAGGCTGGAGCAAAATTTCACCAAAGGACTCTAGAATACAATACTCCTGAACATGTCTATGCTGAAAGAGGTGGGTAATAATGGGCATGCTCACAATGCAAAGAATACTAAGAAACATAATGATCTTCTCAAATCAATGGTTATGTAAGGAGAGTCCTCTCTGACTCTAGTCTTTCTATTTCTTGTGTTTTGTTTTTGTGTCTATTATTTCTCAGCTAGTGCCGTCGTCTCTCTGAAGGCATATTTTGTTTGATTTCCTTCTTGTCTTTTTTGCTCTATAAAGGCTTCGGCCCCTAGTTTTCTACCTTACCTTATCAAAAACATTTCACAAACCCATTAGTTAGATATCAGTGCTTAGGAAATGAAGAAATTTTTGACCATGATTGAGGAGGATTTGAAAGAAAAAATAAAAAATGCATGGTTTATCTCACTATCAATTGATGAGGTCACAACAATTAACAACACATCATGGGTTTGCATTCATGTATATAATTTTTATAAACATTTAAGGTAACCTCACCTATTACCTATACCTAAAATGACCTAAAATTTTAATGCTAAAAACCTTTACAAATTTATTATTTCTAATTTGAAGAATATAGCTAGGATGGATGAATATGTTATAGCTAATAAGTTAGTCTATGTTGGTGCTGATGTGAATATGTGATGCAAGGGCACAAAACTGGTCTCTGTGTTTGATTTCAAATATTTTTTTTCCATATATGATTCCAATTCATTACATGGATCATAAAATATCACAAAAGTGGAGGAGCTTATTTATGACTTACATGCATACATGTCAAGCAGTCCAAAATGATGTTTAGAATTTTAGAATTTTTGATTTGAGTGATTGGTGGTAAAAATATTTTGATACAAGATGTATTTACATGTATGAACCAACATGAATAATTTTTGAAGAATATCTATCATTAGTAGGTTTTATATTTAAATACCAAATGAAATTTGACATGGCAAGAGATTTATTATACGCTTAACAAAAATAAAAATTTTGTTGACATTATGTGGTATTATGCCTATGTTAAAGAAATGAAATTTTTGAAAAAACATGCACAATAAATATCTATATATATTGTTGACTTCATTCTATTCAAAAAATATGTTTACTAATCTCTAGATATATTATACTTCTAAAAAAACTATATTAAAGGCCCTATATTTGGTAACTAGAAAAATTTAATAGATATTAAGGACCCTAATATCTATTTGAAGTTTAATATTAATGATCATCTTTGTATCATTGTCAATATAAGGGAGATAACAATGCACACATTTTAAAGATGTGTTGATTTAATAGGAGCATAAATCGAAGAAGTCCCTATAATATGAGTACTATATGATACTATTATTTATGAGATACAACTGAAATTAAGAAAGATTTCAAAAATCCTATCTACTAAAATTCAAGATCATTTTAAAAGGGATGACTTGCTTGAATCTATGGGAGTGATGAATCCAATATTTTGGAACACTGTAAATGGTGAAGAACTAACAATTAATTTGTTTTTAAAATACATGGGTAGTCTCAATAGTATTTTAACAAGTCTATGGAGATCAATGGAGTTGAAATTAAAGATATTTTGTAAATATATATATTAACATCTCAGTTAACACATTTCAAGCTTATAATGATTAATCAATATTAGTTTTTAAATGAACCAACATAAAGTGGTGTTATTATGAGGCTATAGAAAAAACTTTACCCTAACAACATCATATAGGAAAATATCAATGAATATTTTTGATTATATGAACTTTTCCAAACAATGATTTTGAGATTTGTGGAAGATGAAATGGTATTCAGTGTGGAATAGATTGGATAAAAATATAGAGACTTGTTTGAGGCTGCACATTTCCCATTATCTTGTGGATGGGTTTTCTTAAGAACGAGTGATTTCAAATTGGAGTTCACTAACTAAAATAAGAGGTGTCATGAATATAAATAACAATAGATCCAATGTTAGTTATGATAGTCAAAATGCCTTTGAAAATGTAGATACAAATGTCAATTTTGAAGAACAAGATGCAAAAGGATTGTTTTAGCTAGAGTTTTAGCTCTATATATATTCTAAAATCAAACATTGAAATCTAATTCATTACCAATAGTGATATTTTTTTGTATTTATTATAAATTATTATCTATGATAATTCAAGTATTGTAAAATTTATCACATTACAATATTAAAAGCACAATATTAGCTATTCATAGTCGAATTGTTTATTATGTGAAGAGAAAATCAATAAGAATTATAAATCAACCTTCTCATAGGTTCCATATTGATATAATAATTTATTACTAAATATTTTACACTTATTATATGGTTGAAATTTAAATTATATGTCATGTTAATCACACTAATAATAAATTAATACAAGATTATTGATTAATAAGAATGTAAAGAGAAACAAAACAATAGTTTGATGTTCTACAACCATGTTTAAAAAAAAAAAAACCATAAATACAAATTTACAAGAACCCTTTCTTTGCCTTTAGGGTAAATCTTAATAATATAATAGTTGGCTATTTTTCTTATAAATAACCAACATAACCAGCACTCGATAATCTATTTATTAATCAAATGATAAGTTGGGATGTGAGAAGATTGGTTTTATCCATTAATAACTTTAACCATTATCCATTTTCATTTTAATTAAAGAGATATAATGATTATATTAATCAAATTAAACTATTTTTACAAAAATCCAATCATCAAAACATGTCCACTGCAAATCAACATTTCTATAGTTGAAATTGAAAATCAACACTCACATTTAAAAACATATGTCATATATATAGTGTAGCTAAATTAATTACAAACAAAGGTTTACATTTCAAGCTAATATATAAAACACCAAAAACTAAAATCCATCAAAGATTCTAATGCATCTTAGAAAAACCATAAATATAATATTGTTTAAGTTTGAAACTAATTGTCTTACAATATGACAATATTTTCACTATATTTACATGTTACAATTGATTAATTCATTGTTTTTGAATTTCTTGTGGAGTGTGAATCTAATTTTTTATTATAGAAGACACTCCCTATCTATGGATTGTATTATCTTTTAGGATTTCTAATTGGAGAAGATCCTTGGCTACAACATTAATATTGGCATGATTTTCCCATTCATACTTTTTGCTTGAAAACAAATCTAGATCCAATCTATGCTCCTTGATGATTTTATTCAATGTATTATTTTATGTATTCAACAAATTGTTTTTTCAAATAAATAACTATATTTAAAGTTTTTCATGTTGTTTAGAGGTGCACTTTGAGTACTTTCACTTAATTCTTCAAATTTTCAAATTTTCATTGTAGTTAAATGATAAATATTATTTAGGTAAAATTTTCAAAAAAAATGCAAATGAGAAACAACTTAGAATGAGCATAACTTACCACAACTTTCTCCTTTTATGTATCAATAATAACCACAAGGATTTTTGTAGTTTGCCCATTCGTTTTAGTATCCCTAGGTCTATGCATTAAATTCTTAGACCTGTTCAACATAATATCTAAAAATTTACCATTGTGATAATTAATAATAATTATTGATCCATAAACTACCTAAGTCAACAAAACATTAGTTTTTGTTGGTTGACTTTCAACCAATTTGAATAATTGGTGACATTGGGAGTGATTATGAAAATAGGCATTTATTTCTAGAATCAAAACTTTAGCCCTTACCTCTCATATTCTTAAAAAATCAAGTTCACCAAGAATAATTTATTTTAAATATTTGATGGTTTTATCTACCAATAAATTATCTAAAGAAAAATTTGTAAGATCATTATCAATCTTAGAAATCTCAGGATCATGAGAGGGAAGGGTTAATCTAGATTGCAAATATCCATGTGTCGATATTTTTGGGAAGTGACCTCTATCTCCCTTGGATACAATCCTTGAATAATATCATGGGGATTGAAAAAAGGATATTGATCCCCACTCTCCACCCAAAAAAATTCATTATCAATATTTGGTAGTTATTGAGCTAGGGAGACCACCAAAATAAAGGTTTGGAAACTTTGACATTGTTAAATTCATAGTGCCACTGCTTAGGGCTAGAAATGATAAATGTTTACCCCTAGTTACAACTTGTCAGGATGATGGTGGTCATGGAAAAATTTTCCTTTGAGAATGGGTCCCTAAAAATTAAAAAATAGGTCAAATAAATACTAAATGAGAATAAAGTTAATATTTACTAATTATATTGTAGAAAACATTGATAAGTGCATACCTTGTTATTGAAGACACCATAAGGATATCTATTGTAGCTAAATACTTAGAGGTGGTTGTTGGGAAGATTAGGCAAATATTTTGATGATGTCATAAAAATAACATGAATCAAATAAAACATTACAACTACAATGTATAATGAAATTATTAATAATACATACAAGATAATGGTATTACTGGTAACATGAGAGTAGTTTGAGTTTGATTTAGTGCAACTATATTGAGTGGAAGTATAATTGAAATCTGCATCCTTTTTTATCTGGTCAATAGATGAGGGGATGATTATACATCCATTTATGATTCTTCAAAGGTCTAGGTAGTGGCATATGAGGAGGATACTATTAGTTCAATCAAATAAATTACATTAAATAATTTAAAATGTAGTTGTAAACATTAATTTACCTCTTTTTCTATAACTAAAAGGGAGTTGAAATTCATTTTTTTGTTAAGAGTAGTTGTAATATTTGTGCTCTCTATTTATAATTGGTGAAATGTCTCATTATATAAATCAATAATATAATTGGTACATGTAAAATTATAATTATCAATGGTAATATCAAATTTTAAATCACTAATAATCTTGTTTGACAAATATGAACACCAATAAAATTGTTGGCTATTTAGAGTACATATGATGTATACCATAGCTCAGATTAGACTGTTTGATGCTCTTCCATGTAGTATAATTCTAGCCTGAAAGAATTCTATCATGACCAAAATAAAAGGATTGTTCATGGATTTCCAAGGAGGCCCCTTCCATATTTTTGATTCTAGCCACTTGTAACAAAAGAAAATGTTATTAAGGATGTTTAGTAAAGGTATAAATTTTAAACTAAATTTTAAATGAAAATAATATGAATTGAATGAAATAGTATGAACCCTTGATCAACAGGTCAAAGTGAGACTCTAGATACTTCTTGTCCTGGTATATCAGTGAGGCATGGGTGGTTATAGGGATAACATTTATGTGGAACATCCCTATCAAGTGATGGATTTATTTGGGATTGGTCCCAAATTAGAAAACCCATGATTTCACCTTCATGGTGAACATGCACTCTGCATAATCATAGCTCTTAAGCAAAGATTTTAATAAAGTGGTGTCTGTGTCATACTAGGGAATCTTGATAATCCCATCCAAACTAAACTTCTCAACCCACTCCATGGATTATCTTGTTATTCTAATAATTTAAGTATTTGTAAGACTATGAGGTCCTTGTATAGTGTTTTTTATGAGGATGAGTTTGGAGTAGTCATCATGCTATAGGTGGTCTCTGGGTGGTCTCCAAGAGGTGGTCTATAGGTTTTAGGTTGTAATTTAATTTGGAGGGAATCATGTCTATAGGAGGTCAAAGTGGAGGTTTAAAGTTACAAGAGTGTAAAATGAAGTGGTCTGACAATAGTTATAGGTAGCCAATATTTGTCAATAGATAACTATTACACAACAATAGAGTTAGCCAACACAACTATCATTTGATAACACAACTGTCATTCCACAACACAATTATCTTTTCCTAGCATAACTATAGTTTATAAGCACACATATCATTCAATAGCTATGGTGTCATCAAATAAACATGTTGTTGCATGACATCTATTCTATCAAATTTCAATAATGTTATCAAATGATAGCAATGATACCAAATCTATTGAATGCCAATAATATTATTAATTGATAGCATAATTTTTAGGTGATAGCATAGCTATCATGTGGCATCATAGTTTTCATGCATCAAAATATCTATCATTCAAAAATAAAGACCTGTCATCCATAGAAAAGTTTTACTACTTATATGTGGGTTTTCCATACAGTCACACATTAGCATGCCTCCTGCATCCCATGAAATTTTTCCTATCAATTTTAATGCTCACCTAAACACCATATATTAACTTTCACTAGATGTTTGAAACACATAATTAGAGTTTCACTAAAAAAACCCACATTCATTTATATATGGGACACTAAAATTTATCATGAAGGGAAGGGACCCTTTCAAAACCCTTTATCAAAAAATCATTACATTTTTAATAATTATATTATTATAAGTGTGGATCATAAGAAGCATTATCAGAGCTTTGATTTAGGAAATTATTGGGTGAAACCCTAATATTGTAGAATCATTTGTATCTTGCAATCCAATATATATATATATATATATATATATATATATATATATATATGTTTTATAATTTTATTACAGAGTTATATAATAATTAAAGGACAACGTTGTAAAGGAAATGAAATTAAAAGATAACATTGTAAATGAAATTTGCATAATCATGAAGGAGGTTAATGTATTATAATGAATGGAAATAGAGTAACATGATGGAATTTGGAAACATGTTTGGAAATATACCACCTACTAATATCACATATGGGTGGTTGGATGATTAGGAATGGAGACAAGTGCATAATGATTTGAAATAAACACATTACTTGGTTTCTTGTCATGTTTTAGGAATGAAACATATCAAGGAGGGATGAAATGTTATATACATAGGGATATGATATATTAATGTATTTTAGTTGAAGTATATTTATACATGTGCACACATCACCTTTAGTTAGTTATATGGGTTTAATATATCAAGACAAATGAGTAACTTGTGAAACTAATATATTGGGTAATGATTTAACCTAAATTAGGATTAGGAGTTTAATTGGACATTATTAGTTATATAGGTAAATATAAATGAGATTAATATCATTTTAAAGGATATGAAGTAATTTTTGAGTTTTCTAATTATTAGAAGGATATTGGAGGTTCCCCACTTAAAGTGGATTTGTGGAGGTATTCCTTCATTAAGGAGTATTGTATGGTGTTGCCCTACATTAAGTGTATTATCTTATTTATGAACATTTTGCATATTTGGTCATGGCCCATAAATATTTATTATGTTGTGTTGATGTATATATTATACATAATTATATTTATGGATCTTACCAACATTAAAAAATTCATTGATATGAATAGTACATTAAAATTTAATCATAAATTAGAAATTGTGAAATACAAAATGAAATAAAGTATAAAATAAATATAATATCACATCGTTAATAATTTTAGATAGTATTAATAACCCTTATTTTTTTAAAACACCTTTTGTAGATGGAATTAACACCCTCGGGTAATTTTTTACCTCTATCAGTAACATCCTCATGAATCTAAAAATTATTACTCAAAAAAATATTTGTCCAATGGAAACATCTGCTTAACACTAGAAAAACTCTATAGGATATGCAATTCTCAATGATTGTTCTTTAAATAAACTAGGTAAATTTGTATAATAAATGTGTGCATACATTCCTAAAACCAAGTAATTGTTTATAATAAAGGTGGACATACATGCCTATATTAATGGTATTATATTTAATCTTGGTATCACAAACCCCTCTAAAATAATAAATTTATTCTTATCAATTTTGAAGAAAAAAATACTCTCTCTAATGGGGGAACATATAAATTGGATCCCATGTAATACCCTTGCTTAACTACTCAAACATTCATATTTATATTGTCATCAAATTCTTACAACTCAGTCAAATTTATTAGTGATTTGATTTCACAATGTGAGGGATGGCGTAACATAATATTTCTTTCTTCATATGCATAAACCATATTCATGGGCAAGATTTTATGTATAATCTCTACCCACGAATCATTCATACCAAGATTGTAAATATTAGGATCATTGCCAAAATAGTCTGATTGTGTCAACTCAAGGTTTCACATGTGAGACTTATGAATAGTTCTATAATTAATTATATCTCATGATCCATATTTGCATATTTAAGTAGATTAATAATATCAAATGATTATGCATACCCCTTTTCATATCATCAATGGAATGTTCATGAAGATGATATGACATGGGTTTCTCATTTCCTTCATTTTCTTAATTGTCACTAGAGGAGGATGTGATGTTATTGCTGAAGGAAGATTTATGGTCTAGTAATGAAATTATTAATTTATTTCATTATTATAAATACTCAAAATGGATAGTATCATATTTTATCTCATTATTATCCATAAATGATGGATATTTGATATTTTTAGATTAAAAAATATGCCAACTTTTATTGGTTTCTTTCATTGTTGATAAAAATCCAAAAGAGTAACATTGTCTACAATCTCGATACTTTCAACTTTTTCCCAAGTAATAGTATAACATTTTTCACTAAATCAAAGAGTTTTCTCAAAAAACTTCTAAATTACTACCCATGACTAATCAAAATAAATCTAAAATTTTTACGCTAAGGATCACATCAAACATAGTCATTACTCATTATTTTCTAATTAAAAAATGAATGAAATGGAATATGAAACTAAAGAACAACACCTCAATGAGAAATGATATAGGAATGATCTAGTGTAAGTGTTAAATAAATCTACAAAAAATCAGATCAAACAAAGAATGGTGATTCTATCAAAGTATTTATTAGGTTTTTTATTAAAAAAATTAGAAAATAAAACACATTATAAAAATAAGGAAAACTACCTAGAATATAATTAACATTGATTAGTCTATTGCTATGTAAATCTACTTTAAACTAGAAAAATAAAAAATAAATCAATCCTGGTATTTTTAAAGATAATTTTCAAATAAAATGAAAACAACAAAAAAATATCACAACATACCTAGGTTTTTCTTTGCATATACAATCTATCTAGATTTTTTTAATTGTGAATCTACTTTAGATTTGATTATTTTTGGTGTCTACATAATATAGCTATTATTGTGCCCCAACACCCCACAATTTCTATAATTTCAAATAGGGACCCATTATTATCATAAAACACTCATTTTTGGTCTAGATAAACCTTAGAATCCAAATATTGAGTTATTCTATGTAGCCTAACATTATTCCAAGTCTAATTTTGCATTTCAAAAAGAAAGTGAAAGCTTGGGAATTATATGAAATGGTTCTATTTATCACCTATGATTTTCATTTTAGATAATTATTCCAAGTTAAATTTACAAATTTAATTGACTAAGGAAGCTAAAAAAGTGGCATTCTATTCCATATTCACTTTTGTATGAATGTGGGGCTACTTTTAGGACTTAGACTTATCCACACTTGGGTTTGGACTGAATTATGGGCTATATGTTTGAATCACATTACTAGGCCAAAGTTCATCAAATTACTCCATGTTCCTAAGATCACACCACATGGTATAAATAGACCACCTCTAATATTATTTTCTTCACCATATTCCCTAGATTCCTAAGATCAAAATAGGTGGCATGATCATGCTAACTCAGAATCTCATGAACTATTTAGGAAAAAATGCACACTTAATATTCAAATAACTCTAGATCATCTAGAGTTATCCAAGTGTCATGATATTTTTTACTCATGATACATCTAGTCTTCATAACATTCTAAGTCTTATGAGTTCCCAAAGTCCCAAGATCACACCATGTGGTGTAATCCCATTAACCCCAAACCTAGAAAATTAAAGTAGTTGAATATATTCAAAGATATTGAGTTAATGAGATCACAACATGGGGCACAATCCCATTCACTGAGGTCCTATCATTTGTAGGTCGACTACCAAAATTTATAAGTATTCCAAATTAATGAGAGTCATCCACATTGTGAGATCCTATTAACTCATAACTTTCTAGTCAAAGGTACATTATCAAAGTTATGTTTTCTCTAGATACCCAAGGACTATCCATGTGTCATCATATTGAATGCATGTAACTTGTCAAAGGAAGTTACAAAGTATAAACATAGAATAACCCTAGATCCCTAAGATCATACCACATGGAAACATCTTAGACACCTAGATTTAATAGGAGGAAGTACACAATTGATATTCAAAAGGCCCCAGGTCCTTAATATCATACCAAGTGGTAAAGTCTCATTAAATCAAACTTGAAAAGAATAAAAATTAAAATTATAAAGCTAAATACCCTAGGTAAGCAATAAGAAGATAAGTGTCACAATCTTAGAGATACACAAACAAAATGAAAATTAAGGATTTGATAGCTAGGTGAAAGATTGATAAATAGTAAATGAAAACCTATTTTAAGGTGATGAATGAACACTTAAAGTTAAGAAAAAATTCCACATGGTATAAATTCACCTACCAAAGCGTAATGGAAAATTCAAATCAAAATTAAAGTAGAGCCAAAATTAGTTATTGTATTAATGTTTCGTAAACTATGTATTCATGTCTCAAGCTTTAAGAAATATAGTTGATTTAATAAAAGACATAAAAACACATTTCCATTGATCAATGAGATGTAAATTATGAATATGAGTGTATGCACCTAGAATTACTCACTTCATTATAGTCAACTAATATTCCTATTAGTCGACACTAATTTTGCTTATTTTATATCTAGCCATAAATCTAATATCCCCCTTTAATATTCCTTCATTCACTAACTTACTCATTTCCACTATTTCATTAATTATATCATAATTTCCCATTATCCTAATTTAATTCTAGTTATCAATTATATGGGAATTTAAAATTCCAATAACCCCACCTACCCACATACTAGCCTACACCCTAGCCTCCCCTACATCCCTATATCTCTAATCCTCACCTAATCCCCCATATAATCCACACCTAATCCTCAATTATCTCTAAGATAATGGAGAAGTCTCTAGAATTAGAGACTTCCCTCCAAGTCTCTAAAACCTCTAATTCTAAAGGTTTCCCAAGGAATTTAATATTCTTTGGATAATTAGAGCAATTGATCTCATCTCCCTAAATTCAAATTATGACCCTTGATTTTCTCTCCTAAAATCTATATAATAAACCCCCCCTCCACCATCAAACCAATTAGAAAGCCCATACCAAAACCATGCCAAAATCATTCTAGAAATCTTATAGAAAATCCATAATCAACCATCAAATCATCCATTACCATAATCCAACATCAAGATATCATGGATTCAATCTGAGTCTAATCACATGCATTTGAATCCTAGAATAGAGGCATAAGAAGCTAAAGAGCATGATAAGAATGTTCTACTAGTTCTGATTTATCTCCTCTATCCATTCCTATTGGTACCATCAAGTTTTGAGTTTTATTGTCATTTTGATAATACTTGCTTGAGATTGAAATTTGGTCTTCTTGATTTTGACTGACGGGATCAAAGATTACTTGATTATGATTTATGTCTTTTATAATATTGTCCTAGACCATTGGATTTGTCGCACATATTATATTTCTCAAAGAATGGTCCAATAATTCATGCTCATGTTCATCCTTATGGATGGAAATGATTAAATGATCATTGATGGAGAGAAAAGGGTACATGATGGATGAAGATGGTGGTGATATAATGGTATGGAACATTATGTAAATTGGTGTGATTGGATGAGAATGCCTAACCCTAGTCCCTGTGTGGATTTTGGTTCCTCTGATCATGTTTTGGGAGTGGATTGTTATAGATACCAAGTTATCCATTACCTGATTGACTTGGAGTATGCTTGCCTTTTATTTTTATATCTCCTCTTTAAGTTAAGTATTGGATATAATGTTTGAATTACATACATTCTTCTATATCATGTCCCTTTACCCTATGGTACTTGTAAAACTCATCATCATGATAAATTTTTTTTGGGTGACCATGATAGGACTAACCTCCCTTATTTAGATTAATATAATTGTTAGTAGTGTTTTAAGTGATTTTAGGATCAATTATACATAAAATAATCTTGGATTTTTCATTTTCAACACATTTCAAGCAAGCCACGATATTGCACTACTAGTCATGATATTACAATAGTGGGTTTGCTAAATCTAATAGTGGTATTGTCGATTAGCCATTAGTGGTTAAAATTTTAGTAGGGTTTTTGACAAACCTACAACTCTCTCAGTCACAGGATTGCCATGTCATTAGTAGTATTGTAGATCCTAATAATGATATTGTCAAAAATGATACTTGGGTTTAAACTCTAATATATTTATGCTAACTCTCTATTGTTCAATATGTTTTGCCTATTGCTACTATTTCTATGTGTATGTAAGAAGAAAATCCCCCCCAAAGAGTAGCTAATCACACATTTTCAACAAACCCATGACTCTCCTAGTAGTGGGATTATCCTGGTAGTCGCAGGATTGTAATTCTTAGTCATGGTATTATTATTTTATCTCAGATTAGTATAAAACTACCCTTATCACATTTGAATAATCATTTATAGTATTTCTAGTATCTATTTGAGAAGTTTTGGGGATCTAAAAGTAAAAAATTGAAGAAGTTTGTCCTTTTCTTAAAAGGTTAAACCATTCCTTTGTATAAGCATTTCACCACTCTCTATACCTATAAACAACTACTAAAAAGTGGTGTTTTGTGTCTTTCAAGGTTTATAATGGGTAAAGGAGTAGCATATTTATCTAAAAATACACCATGCAAACTATTTTGACCTCATTTGTCAATATCGTGATTGCTAGTCTAGGCTAGTATTAGGATCTGGTAGCATTTTTATCAATAAATAATTATATTTAATATAGAATCCCTATAAATTATAGTGATTTGATAAATTTTTTACTTAGGTCATACATATTGTTTTTATTATAAACTACAATATCACTATTTGTGTTTTTATGTCAATTACATCATTATCATTATTGAGTCATAGTTTTGTGGTTTACGACAAAATTGATACTATCAATTTATAGCTAATCAAGATTTTATTGAGCCTAGTCATGTTTTGCCTAACTAGTTATGGGTTTGCAATTAACTATCATGGTTAAACTAACTACGATAATATCATCACTCTTAAGTTGTGAGTTTGTCTTGTAAGTCATGATTTTTCATTATGTAGTCATGAGTTTACATTAATTTTTGCCTTTAATTTGGTCCTTTTTGAGTGCATTTTCAGAGTCAATTTTTGTAAATTTTGAATCACTGAGAGCTTCCTACAAATCCCAAATTGACTTTAGCAATGAGGGGCTACATCCCTTGACCTTGCCTTGCACCACAATAGAGAGCATACCAGGGGAGCTACCCTCAGACCCCACAAGGGGATCTACCCCTTGACCCTAGAAGGGGATCTACCCATTTACCCCATAAGGGGTACTACCCCTTGACCCTGCTAGGGGTTGCCACCCCAAACCCATGCATTGTGCCGTTCTCACCCCAAAGAAGTTATAAAACCAAACCATAGCTTTTTTAGGGTGTTTTATTAAGGTATACTTTACTAACATCTAGTTTATAGTAGCTTTATTATACCAACATCATCTTATAGGTCATATTTTGGGCCTTACATTTTGATTTTTAACTTACCTCTCTTGAGTGCCATATCCAACTACTAACTCATGTGATTGTTGGATGCTAGTCAAAGACCCCATTTTAGCACTTTCTCACATCATTTTTGTATTGCATATATCATTTTTAATCATCTTATTATGTGTATATCTTTATTTAAAAAAATAATTATTTATATATAATTGTGTGTTGATTTATAGATAATTTTTCATATCATGCTCATCACACATAGGTAATTAATTGTTTAATTTATCATGTCATGTGTTTGCCTATTTGTTGAGCCCTCCCTCTAGGATAACACATGATGTGGAATTGACACACATGCATGGTATTAGTATATAGGGTTTAGTGTTTTGGATTTCATCACCACACACTAACCAAACTCCATAGTCTAGTGGAGTATAACAATAAGGAATAGATGTCATTAGGCTAAGCGGTTGACCCCATACAGGTCATCTATGAAGGAGAAGAGTTAAATATCTGAACTAGGAATTAGATAACACCTTATATAGACTTGGCATGCAACATAAATTTGTGTATATAGGGGATGCCCTTAGAGAGCTCATTTAGCCTAGTATAAGACCTTTCAGTCATAATAGGTGTTCCACTATAAGCGTCAATATTAGTGTTGAAGTAACCATCATGTGTAAGCAAGGTTGAGAGGGTTCAGTCAATTATGTAATGGGTCACTAACCTAAAACCTCACTAGTGTAGCCATTGGGGTGTGGGCATTGAGTTACACACCCATCAGTTTATTAATCATAGGTTGTGGCTTGCTTGTTTCGGTGTGTATTGTGCTAAACCCATACTATTTATGAGTTGAGTTAGCCTTTTACCCATCCATATACTATCTAGGTCCTTTATACATATCCTCTTATATATTCTATACTTATAATTATATTAATTTGTATATATCTCCCCAACCATCCTTTTGTATACATCCTAGTCATCATCCTTATCATCATCCTCATCTTGATCTACATCCCCATCACCTGCATCTCATCTTGTATATCCTAGTCATCATTTTACATAGTCCTTTTGTATATCTTTCTCTTTTTCATACCCACTCATCCTTAGTCATACCATTACCCACAATCACATCTTATATCCTTACCCAAGTCCACATCATCACCCACTTAGCATAGTCACCTCATGCCTTCTTCATCTCACCATATCTAATTATCTTGTACACCCTTGCCTAATCACCATCTTGTCTTCATCTCCTCCAAATCTAACCATATCTACCCATCATCTCATCCACTCACATATCTTAGTCACCATATTATATCCATTGTCTAATCCCATCTACCATATCATCTCTATCACATCTTAGTGTAATAATATCTGTTTATCATTGATCATCCTAATCATCATATTATATATCCTAGTCTCATCCCCTTGTACATATCTTTGTTATTTTGTATATCTTTTTAATCACATCTTAATTACTTCCTAATCAGAACTCATTACCTAAACCTTGTACTAATTCCACCTCATTATCTCATCTCATTATCTCATCACCTATTATTTATATCCCATATATCATCTCATCTTGGTCAAACCATATATGCATATCATTAATCAATCACCCTACTTCATAATCACATCTTATATATCATAATCTCATCCTCTTGTACATAATTTATTCTCTTATACATTCATCTTGTCTTCATCCCATCCTAGCCTAACCATATCAATTTATCATTTATCATACCCCCTATCACCTCTATCTTATTTTGACCATCCTTGCTATCATCATCACCATCTCAATTTCATTCCTAGTCATATCCACCTAATCCTAGTCACATCTTGTATAACTCTAGTCTCATCCCCTTGTCCATAATTTATTATCTTGTGCATCCTATTAGTCCTTTCCCATCCTAGTCCCACCTATCATTAATCCATCACTCACCCATATTAATCATTATCTAGTCCATACTTACCTCACTATCACTTTACACATATCATTCTCTTATACTTTACCACATTTTACCATTTTGTCTTAAACATATTCACCCATACCCCTATCACCAACATCTTGTACATCTTTATATTGTAATTCTCTTGTATATATATTTTCATCTTTTATATCCCCATCATCATCCCCTTATATCTATATATATCATATTTTTGTATATTTTTTTGCATATCCCCTACTATCTTATCTTCATCTCATCCTAGTCATACCCCATTATCTTGTACATCCTTTCCTAATCATCATCTTGTATATCTTAATCACCATTTTCTTGTATATCCTTTTCATCATCCCATCTACTATATTAGATTAGTCACACCTTGTCATAAGACCACCTCATTCATAATCAATCATACCTAACTTTGGCCTTGCCTTATCCATCAATCCAACAATAGTATTCATTATTCCCATATCATTGACATTACCCCCTTACATATTTGATCATAACCCATCACCTATCTTAATCACATCTTGTCTCACCATCCACATTCTATCCTAAATCCACCTCATGCATAGTCCTAATCTTTCACATACCATCTTGTCTCATTACCCCATCAACTTGTATATCCTTGTTTTACCATATTATAAATGATTTTCTCTATTGTACATACTTTTAATCACATATTATCTTAAATCCATACCCAATCACCCTTCTTGACCTTGCCTTCATCACCCATCTAGTTATCACATAATGTTATCCTAGTTGACTTCTAGGTCACTTACATGTCTAAACCATCCACCTTTCATTACCCATTTATCATTTCATCATCACCTATCATCATAATTATCCTTATTCCATCATCTTAATCACCTTCATTAGATAATCACCTACCATCCCATCTTGAGCAAAATTAGTCTAATATCTTGAGCTAATCCTATCATCCTAATCCCCCTATCATCATATCATATTATCCATCTATCATCCTATCATATTATCACCATCCTATCATCCTAATCCACTTGGTTAAATATCATATCATAATTAATAGTTAGTTAGCATCTTATCACTTTATCAGCCTCAATCTAGCAAACCCATCAACTATCAATAATCCATATTCCATTCATCTTACATTATTCATAACTATCACCCATCATATTTTCCTCTTTCTAGTTTGAATTTATGCACCCATCATATCCCCAATCCTTTTGTTTTCTTGACAACTAGGCATTGTTGATAAGTTGTTAACACCTATTTCACTACTAGTCTGACATTTGATCATAGTCCTTAATCCATTAGTCTATTTCATCTCCATCATTACATATTATATTAGCTTGGTCCTTTTGATCTATTTTATTCAATAACCTTATCCAATCCTTATCCTACCTACATCATCCATCATCTATCAACCATCACCATGGAACTAGACCCTACATTCATTGACTGATACATGCATGCCCACAAGGATGAGATCCTCTTGAAATTTCTTATGATGGGTGTACCACTTCCTAAAGGTGTTGATCCCCTTCATCTCATTACACCTTCCATCTAAGCCTAATCATGTGAATCACATACCAACCCTCCATCCATTAGTCATAAACCATCATCTAACCCTTACCCTACTAGTAAATGGGATCCAATCTTGGCCACTAATAGTCCATCTTCCCAACCATGTCAACAACCATTTGATCATAAGTTTAATGATTCCATGTCTAAGTCACAACATGAAATGGGTCATTATACTTCCATTCCCATATCATTGGAAGCCCATTTCAATCAATTAGTCACTGCCAACATGATGGTCTATCCACCTATCTAACATCTTTATCCTACTAATCCAAATCCCTCTTGGTATAAAGATAGCTAGTATTGTGCATATCACCAAACTTAGGGGCATACCATTAATACATGTTAACCTTTTTAATATTTTATCTAGGACTTCATTAATTATAGTGATATAATTATTGATGATGAATAAGATGCATCCACATCCCTGGGTGAAAAAAAAAGGAATGCCAAGATTCCTTTCTCAATCATGATCAAGATCCTCCCTTTCCAAGCTAAGGTCAAGACACCACACCCATCCTACATGATCCTCCTATCCTCAAAAAATCCTCCATCTTAACCAAGTCTATTCCCTATGAGCCTAGTCCCCCAATCTTTCATAAGTCCTTCCATGAGCCTATCATTATCGAACTTATCGTTCATCCATCATCTCCCTCTCACTCATCACCTCAAATACCCCTTATCTAGAGGTCAATAGTGGATAATGAATCTAAAAATAGTAGTATTATATCTTATGCATTAGAGTCAGCTTCAAATTTAGAATCCAAGGTCTTATCTTCTATAGGATCATGTTCAACACCCATGTCCAAATCAAAAACTTCATCTCTCATTGATGCTAATAATGCCTATCTTTTAGATAATACATATACCAGTTATTCATTACCAGTCATATCTTTTGATTCCATTCTAGATGATGACATCATAAATGAGTTATTGCAAGCTTTATCTATCAAAAATTTTTAGAGGGAGTCTGATCTTCCTTTGGATGCATTTACTATAGCTAGTGTTAGTGATCGTTTTACTGATCTTGAGGAGATTTTATTTGATATCAAAATTGAGTCTCCTAAGAATCCCTATGAAGACCATGCTACCCCAACACCACTCATTGACCTCATCATGCCCTCACCACCATCTCCATCCATCATGGACCCTTTTCTCCTTGTTGATGATCATTTAATCACTTCCATCCATAAGGATGAATAGGAGCATGCATCCTAGGACCCTTCCTTGAGAAATATAATATGTGCCATAAATCCAAAGGTATAAGATAATATTCCAAAAGTCATAAATCATAATAAAATAATATTTGATCTCATCAGTCAAAATCAAGAAGAGTCAAATCATCGACCTTATCTAATAATGTCTTCTCCTCATGAAGCTTGATATCTGACACTAAGAGACTATCAAAGTGAAAACAATCATTGTATATCAAGTTAAAGATCAATATCCCCTAGTGAAGCCCAAAATTAGGCACCAAGAGGAAATCAAAGTCAAATCCAATTAGAAAATCCAAATAATGTAAAAAACACAGCTGATAATCCCTTAAATAATTAAATCAAAGATGAATCACATTATTAAAGTGTTTTGGATCTCCTACAGTCTTTTTTTACATGAAACCAATCAAACAAAACATGTCCCACATCTCTAATGATGTATGTGACTACTAGTATTAATTCTCCATCATCCATCACCCCATATTATCACAATTTTATCATTCATGATCCTCCATGATCCTTCACACCATCATATCCCAATCCTATCATCCATCCAAGTCCCATAACTCCCCATCAAGCTCTAATCAAATTGATACCTCATTTCACCTCCCTAGGAAACATTGTCTCTCCTAGGGGAAATAATGATACATAGTCCAGATATTTAGAGGGGTCACCATCAAGAATCACTAAAGGTAGCTAAGACATCCATACATCTAGCATCTATCATAAAATAGGTGTTGTCTAAATAATCCATCAAATTTACCTCACTTTTCATCTCACCCATCTCTAATAAATCAAGATGCCCAATAAAAATTCAAAAAGTCAAAAAAAAATCATTCATCCAATGGTGAAAACTAGTCTTTTGGTGCCTTAGGAAAGTACCATGATGAAAAATAGTTTATAGCATCATGGTAAAATAATCCATTGTCCACATTTTTCTTCAACACTTAGTGGTAAATCCATCTATCAATCCTATCTATATCCATATCCCTTGGTCTATTGTCCTTAATCATTGTATCATCCACTCTATCTATCATATTCCTTCCCATCCTAACCTTTTTAAGGAAGTAGAAGATGACTTGAGAAAATATACTCAAACCATATTAGCATATCCTCAAATGGACACTCATGAAAATAACCATTTGGTTCCTTTATGATGTAGTCATTTTCTATCCCTAATCTATTCATCCTTAGCCCTCATCATTGTCATCCTTTATCATCACATCAATCATCTCTCCATATTTATCTTGGTTTTTAGGCCTGGTATTCCATTTTATAGTAACCCCCTTTGTATAGTGTACATACATATCCTAAAAATCTCTAAAAATTAAAAAATGTCAAAAACCCTAAAAATCATAAATTTTCAAAAAAGCCAAAAATAGTCCACTACGTAATTTCTTATCCTAAATCCCCTAGTTGCATTCATATCCATCCATCTCATATTGTCTCATATTTTGGATACCACATTTTTTCTTGAAACAAAATTAGAGTGGTCATCCATCTCTTCATATCTTCCATCTCATCCTATTGGTCACTTTATCAAACATTTCAATCTAGCACCCATCACTTCTTATCAAGGCCTTTTCATTTCTAACACGCATCTAATTACCCTTTACCAATATGGAAGGTAATTTATCCCATCACTATCCTTATCATTCAACTTCATGTCTATCACCCATCCAATCACTTTTGCTAGCATGAAAAGTATTTGATCCCATCATCATCTCCTAGTCTCCTTGCTAGATTGGATCCTTGTAGGGCCTTATCTATTGGTAATCCTTGGTTATCACTTGTCTAATCAAAATATTTAGCCACTTTTCAATTATATTTCAAGACCAAATTAGTATTCAAATACCTTATCACCCTTATCATGTCATCCATCCTTCCCTCCTAAAATAGGGGCAACATCTAGTCTATCCATATCCACAATCCAAGTCTATCCTAAGTCTATAATCACATCATGATCATCCTATCCAAGTATATTATAAGTCTATAATCACATCATGATCATCCTAGTCACACCCATCACCCAATCTCTCATCTCATCATTAGGCAAGACATTATGACACTACACGTAGATACTTGCATGTGTATTACTCATTTATTTTGACTATCTTGTTTGTCTTATGTTTTGATTACATCATGTCTTTTTGTCTATTAGGAAATGAAATAGGATACTAAAGGACACCAAAAGTTCTCTTGAGGATGAAAATTTCACTACTTATCCATGAAATTTGGCATCATGCCCTCTTGGTCATGTCTATATCATGGGGCATACTGCCAAGTGTTATATTTTTGGATTACTTAGACTATGATGAGTTTTATGACATTTGTGATGGCTTAACCTCATCATTCATATAATAATCCTTATTCCCATCACTAATATAATCCTCTTATCATATCCAAATAACATCCTTATCATATTTACTCATCATCTAAACCATATCCTTTAATTACGAACAAACTTAATCATCCTCATCACCTTCTAATCACTAATGATAATCATCATCATCCTCCCCTAGTCAGAGCTATATCAACTTGAGGTATTTTTAGACTATGTAGGTAACACTTGGCCACTTTTTAGTGCCCAAGGATAGCTTAGCCACAATCTCCTCTCTCACTCTCTAGGATGTGTCTTTTCTAGGGGCATCATCCAAATCCTTTGGTCACTTGATCGTATCAATTATTCCCTATCATTAGCAACATCATTTTTATCAAGTTAGCTTTGAGTTACACCCATTCTTAATCTTATAAAATCATCAGTCTTAACCTATCCAATAGCTCTCCTTTGTATGTATCTTTACTTGGGATACATCTAAATTTTTCATATTTTAATCTTATCATCCTCTTATTGTGGTTCATTCCCCCTTGGAATGTGTCGACAACCCTAACACCCATTATCTCTATTCCCTATGCATGTGTCCTTGATAGGGGAATCATTATGAATTTATAGCTTATTTCTCAACATCAACCTCATCTTTTTCATCTTATATCCCACATCTAGAATCCCATCCCCTCGTCTATCCATCTCACCCACCCATCATTTCTTCTTTTAAGTTGCCATCTGATTCATTCTTCCTCACATGTCCCCTCGAGGGGGCATCATAACCCATAACATCATATACTAACATTAATACATGACATGGTTTTTATTTGAAAGACCATTACTCCTTCCACTTCACTCCACTCACAATGCCCTTTCAAAGAGGGGAAAAATATATGCACCTAAAATTGTTCACTTCATTACAATCGATTAATATTACTATTAGTTGACACTAATTATGCTTATCCTATTTTATTCTATTTATTTATCCTATTTATAACCATAAATATAATATCCCCCTTTAATATTATTTCATTCACTAACTTACCCATTCCCTCTATTTCATTAATTTTATCCTGATTTCCTATTATCCTAATTTAATTCTAATTATCCATTATATGAAAATTTAAAATTCCCATAACCCCACCTACCCACCTACTAACCTACACCCTTGCATTCCCTATATCCCTATATCTTTAATCCTCGCCTAATTCGCCATATAAATCTAACCTAATCCTCCATTATCTCTAAGATAATGGAGAAGTCTCTAGAATTGGAGACTTCCCTCCAAGTCTCTAGAAACCTCTAATTTTAGAGTTTCCCAAGGAATTTAATATTCCTTAGATAATCTAAAGCCATTTATCTCATCTCCTTAAATTCAAATTACAGCCCTTGATTTTTTCTCCTTATATATATATATAAGCAACCTTCCCCTCCACCCTCAAGCTAATTAGAAAGCCCATACCAAAACCATTCCAAAATCATTCTAGAAATCTTATGGAAAATCCATAATCAACCATCAAAGCATCCATTATCATAATCCAACATCAAGATATCATGGAGTCAATCTGAGTCTAATCACATGCATTTGAATCCTAGAATGGAGGCATGAGAAGGTAAATATCATGGCAAGAATGTTCTACTAGTTCTAATTTATCTCATCTATCCATTCCTATTGGTTCCATCAAGTTTTGAGTTTTATTGTCATTTTGATAATATTTACTTGAGATTGAAATTTTGTGCACACTGATCTATTAATATATCAAAATCCCTAGTTTTTATATTGAATTTATGAAATAATTTTAGTACAAAATTTCATGTAAGGATTTATAAAACAAAAATGGCTTCATCATCTTTAGTACCTCCCTCTCATTATTATATCATAGGAACAACACAGTATTTAGACATAGTCTATTACAAAAGGGTATTAGATTTGCATCATTACTCTACACTTTGGGAAGAGGTGGAAAACATAGAACCATATTTAGTCAATGATCAACTGAATTAAGAAAGGAAACACTACTTGAATGATTTTTTTCCAATAAAAATAATGGGATTACACAACATAATGGCTAAATCTGAGGTAATTCCTTGTATATAATTACTTCAAGATTTATTTTTGAATTTCACTATTACTAGGGATTGCTTTCACTTTAGACTCCATATAAATGCAATATATTATATTTTTGGGGAGGTATTTAAGAGGTAGTTGGGCCTTCTAATGCCTAAAAAAATTATAACTAGGTTGTAGCCAATGCCTGGTTAGTACATAACATAGTCAAAGGGAAACTAAAATAGTGGATGAAGAAAGGTGAGAAATCAAATATTTAAAGTTAAATTTCCTTAATTCTTATAGTAAGATTTAGGCTAAGAATGAAAATTACCATGGCATTAATGAACATATTTTATGGATTATATAGCACCACATATGTGAATGAAGAATGGGTGCCCTTGTTAGACATCATTAGAAATTATGATAAATTATGGCACTCAATGAGGTCATTAGTGTTAGGTTCAGGGCAAAAATGTTCAAAATTGATGAGATGTTATTTAATGGGAATTTATATATGATGTATTATTTATCAGATGAAATAATGGGAATAATAGACACAACCTATGGGTATCATTGGATATCATCTACATAATATGTAAACAACAAGGTCTATGGTGATTATCCCATGTTGCATGTATATAGGTTTAGAAATCAAATAAAAATAATTATAGAGGATATATACCCACAAGTATAACAAGCCATTTATGGGTGTTCTATGCCCAAGATCTTTGACAATATAATGAGAAGCATTTCAAGTATGGTAGATTATTGGTTCTATCCTAATTGTTTCATTATGAAGATAGAAAGAACTAGGGAATCTCCTTTATATTTGCCATGTTATGTTCTTGATAAGTTAATAGAGTAGGTGATTGTACACCAAATATACAATAGTTTGGATGAATAACTTAGTTTAAAATACTAGGACTATTATCACAAGATCCCATTGAGTATTGACCAAATCCATTATATAGTGAAAAAGGCATCTCAATTTAGTGGGAAATTTAACACCCATTATGGCCTAAAACTAGTAAAATGCTAGGATTGGGACCCTAAAAATAGGGTCAAGTAATGCCTAAATGACCTCAAAAATAAGGGAGTCCATATCCCTTATGGCCAAAAAATTTATGAACATGATCTAATATTTATTAATGTTGTAGATACTTTAGAGGTGAAAATCTGCATGAATCAACATAGAGTGCCAATGGTAGTAGCCCAAGAAATTCAACATGACATATAAATTATATAGGAATGTGTAAATAAAATTATAGAGGAAGTAATTAAATCTATAATCCATTAATGTCCCCAGCCACAAGCCCCATCATAATCAAAGCACGGTCATCCTTTCTCTTCACAACAAGAAGAATCTATCTTATCAGGGGGATATTACTCTAAAATGGAAATGGATTCTCAAATAAAAAATGACATTCTTAAGGGGATTCCATCACTTCAATTGGTGGAAAAAATGTAACTCTATGCATTAACCACAAATATATAAGCTCCTAAAAGTACATAAGTGTTAGTATAGGGTTTTTTCCACTTCCAATTTTACCTACATGATTGTTAATCAACTTACTTAGGGTTGTTAAGGTCATTAGAGGAAATACACTTAATGTGTTTTCTAATAGTGATTTGAATTTCTACCCTTATGGTGACCTAATTCATCACTATATAATGCACCTCCTTTGTATTTTTTGGCTAATGAATCAGATAATCAGTTAATGAAGCTCTCTTTTGTTTTGCATTCCCTCTCACCCAATACTAGGGTTTTCATGTAATCTATGATGTTCATATATCTTGGAGTAATCTAACATAGTATCATAACTATGATTTGATATTTGTTTTTCTATTTTTGAAAATCCTTGGTGAGATATTTCTTGCATGCATCCTACAGAGTTTCTTGATTTTTTGGTTCTTTATAGGTTTGGTGAGATTTCTTGAAAATTCATGCAAACTATTTAATTAGAGTCTCAAATCAAAAAGTATACAGCTCCATCATATTGTTTGGAATATTTAATGTTATGTGGGTACCATTATTGGACCCTTAACATTTGGTAAAATAATAAATATTTTATTATTATATTTAACATAGGTTAAAACCTTATGTAAATATAATAATCAAACATATTATTTAATTACAAACTTGGTTCTTTGAGGTATAGTTAGAATATTGGTAACAACAGTTACCTCCTTCCATTCATATTATAAATAGGGTTTTACCTCTGGTAAAATATAATAATACACAATATTATTTTGTGAATTATGCAAGATATATATGCAAGCATTGTGAAGACTTTATCTGAAAAGAAGTGAGAGGAAGAGAAATTGTGTATTGGGGTGTTTCCCAATTATATGAATAATCAGTGTTGTTTTTACCTCTTTGAGTTTTTTCATGTTAAATTTTGTGTTCATTGGTCTCATTATTTTGTCATGCTTTTCTATTCATTTACACTTCTAGATCTCCTATTTAAATAATAAATTCAGGTATTTAAGATATTTTAATTGAATTAGAGCATGACTGAATTTGAATGATTGGCAATCCTATTCATATATTAGAATATCCCACTTTAAGCAACCCATATTCAAATTAATAAATTTTTTATGAAACTTGTTTAATATTTTATGATGATAGGAAATTTTTTTGGCATGTGTGAACTAGAAATCAATAAAATATCATTTTTTGTTTAACAAAACTTAGTTTTGGTTATTCCAAAAGCCTAATCTGGCCATTTTAAGGTAGTTTAGAGCTTTACATGGCCTGATTTGGCCTCTTGTAGCTTGTAGAAGCTTCACTACTTTATTTAGTGCCACTCTTCCACCTATATGACCCTATGACACTATAAAAAATTCAAAAATAATTTTTTTGGCATGAGAATTTAGTTTTGAAGGTTCTATCTACTAAGTTTTGAGGATTGAAGGCTCCTTGCAAAGTTTTAAGTCCTAAAAAGCCCATTCCAAGCCTCTGTGAATTTGTGAGCCTCCTGTATGACATAGAAGAATGAAAAAGTTAAATTATTCATAAAAAAATAATTTTGAAGATCATATCTACTTTGTGGCATATGCCAAGGAGTTTGGAAAATTCTTATTGTATTTGGTGGTTGGTACAAATTATTGTTGTTCTCTAAACTTCTCTATGAGCGCTTTTCATCCATTTATAGCTACATGTATTTTTTTTATTGATATAGTTTGGATTTATTTAAAAAATATGTTATTTTTTTATTCTTAAATTTTCTTGCAACTGGGCCCCACTGTTATTTAATTATGCTTTATTAAAAAGGTAAATAACTCTTTACATTTAAAAAAAAATTTACATGCATGTTGGGTTTAGTTATATATATATATATATATCAATTAAAAAAGGGATTTAAATATTACTTAGTGCATATAAATGTTTAATTAAGCTTTTAGATGAGTTGGTGAACCTTGTTTTACAAAAACTTATAACTAAGAAGATCTCAAGTTCAAAACCCATTAAAAATTTTCTTTTTTGATCTTCTTGATTGTTTTGATAAATTAATTCTAATTTTAATTTTTGGTTTGCATGTCAAGTTTCATGCGTTCAAAACTCTACTTAACCTATCGACCTTTTTTTAACATTTATCCTAGTCAAAACCTAGACAAGCATAGTCATGTAGCTAGTCGTTCCATAGGTTTTGACACCTTATGGATGTATCTACATGGTCAATTTGGCTTTTCAAATCTATTATTATATTTTTTACAAATTTTTTAATAATAAAGTTTGGGTGGTTAGTTTGAGTGCAACTCTTTTTACACCTAGTTTAGTAAAATTCTAAATCAATTTTTTGCATCATTTGGCATCTAAATTATGTAATCAAGTATATTTGCATATGTGATTCACTTTATTTAAAAAAAATAATGCAAAAAAATCTATAAAAAAATGTTTAATTGTTAAATTTTTCTTACATTAGTATATTTTTTTATAACACTTGTGACACCCTATTTTCCACGCTATCTTTCACAATTTTTTGATTTTTATAGCATTAAATTGAAAAATTATTATGTGTTTACACTTTAAATTTGTTTTACTATCAAATTAAGATAAAATTCATACTACAAGTTCTCATTTTAATCATTTATTTTATGTCATATTTAAAGGGAAGTTATGACTTTGCTTCATTTTTATTTAGATAAATCTCAAATGATGAAAATAACTATAATATATGGAAAATTTGTGTTCAATCTGAATTTATGGTTTAAATTTTTTAGAATATTATTATTGGAACAAAAAAAATCCCTTATGGATGATATGTGACCCCTGAGCTTACCAATGCATTTCAATAAAAAACACAAGTTATGTCCATTATCTTGTGGAGTGTTAAGAATAAATTATTTATTCACATTGGTAATCAAGATTCTCCTAGAAATGCTTGGAAACTCCTTTAATCCATGCATGAGTGCACTTTCCTTTCAAATATTATTAAGTTAATCTTTGAATTATTGATGAGAAAGTTGTGAGTTTTATTGCTAAAATTAAAAATGTTAAAGTTAAGTTTGATGGATGTACTATTAATTTAATTTAGAATCAAATGATTTATTTTATCATTAAATTAAATATTCATGAAAAATTTAAAAACTTCATTTGAATTTTAAATTTTAAGTATCAAACTGAGCAAGATATCCCTAAATTTACTACTTTGTCTACTCTTTTGATTCAAAAAAAGCAAGTTATAACCAATTTTGAGTCTAAAGAGAATGCCACTCATACACTTATCACCTTAAATAATGTTTTATATAACAATATAACCATAAATCTAACCCTAATTTTGCTAAATTAAAAAAATAGGAAGAAAAAATATTGTAATAAGAATCATAAACCTAAGTTCAATGGGAATTGCAATCTGTATGATAAATTTGGTCGTAGAAAGGAAACCTATTATAAAAACAAGGATAAAATTAATAATCAATATTATAAAAATAACAAAAGAAATAAATCTAATAAAAATAATTAGAATAATCAAAATCCTAATCAGACTAATAATCAAGATAAAAATGTTATTGCTTTATATGTTGCTTTATTTACTTCAAATACAAATCAGTGGGATTTAGACAGCGGTGCATCACACCATATGAATTTATTATCTAATATTCTATGTGATTCTAAATATATATTTGAAAAAATATTTACTTAAGAGTCAATTATTTTTTAGAACCAACTAAATAGGGAAAATAAAAGTTTCAAATATTACTTATAAATGATGTTTTCTATGTACGTAAGCTTAAAAATAATTTGATAATTTATGCTCAACTTACAAATGATAATTTTACTATAAATTTTTTAAATATATATGGTCTAAAGATATATGGTCCATTATAAATTAATTTGGTTCCTTGATTATTTAAGGTATTCAAAATAATGGTTTATATATCTTTTTTCCTTCTTCTGCATGTTTTATTTCATCACATAATAAGAGTGAATCTCAATTATGGCATGAAAGATTAGGACATGTTAATTTTAGAATTTTATATGATATATTTACAAATAATCTTATTGTTATACTTCCTTCTATCCCATTTCTTCATGAAACTTGTGAAGGTTTCTTACATGATAAGCAACATACTAACCCCTTTCACAAGAATTATGATGCAAATTCCTCACATCCTTTAGAATTGATTTATAATAATATTGTATAACTTCTTGAAATTGTATCTCTTAAAGATTCCCTATATACTATTACTTTTATTGATGATTACACTATAATTATTTAGTTATTTTTATTAAAAATAAATATGATATATTGTCTAAATTATTTATCCTTCGATCCCCTTTCATCATAAAACTTGTGAGGATTGCTTACGTGGTAAGCAACATACTAACCCCTTTCATAAGAATCATGATTCAAATTCCTCACATCCTTTATAATCAATTCATAATTATGTTTTAGAACCTCTCAAAGTTGTATCTCTTAATGATTCCTTATATAATGTTACTTTATTGATGATTACACTAGAATTATCTGATTATTTTTATTAAAAAGAAATCTAATGTGTTGTCTAAATTCAAAGAATTTAAAGTTAGTGTTGAAATTTCATCTAATTTTTATATTAAGAGATTAAGAAATGATAATGGAGGTGAATATATTAGTAAAGAGTTTGATTATTTTTGTATTAGTTGAATTAATCAAAAGTAATTAACAACTCCCTATTCCCCTCAATAAAATGGTATTATTGAAAGGAAAAATTGCACCATAATAGAAATGGCTAGAACAATGTTGAAATATATAAACTCTCCTAAAATTTTATGAGATGAAGCTATGAATACTATTGTGCATATTTTAAATAGAGTCCCTACCAAATATTTACATCTCTCTACCCCTTTAGAAATATCGGTTAAAAAGAAACCTAGTGTGGCTCATCTTAGGATCTTTGGTGGTTCTGCTTCTATTTTTATCTCTAAAGTTAAAATAAGTAAGCTTGATCCCACTTCTTGTTCTTAAATTTTTGTAGCTTATGGATGTAGGACAAAAGGTGTAATAGTGTATGATATTTTTAAATTTCATCATCAAAAATAAGAATGTTCTTATTCTCAAAAAATCCTTTTGTGATCCTTTTATAGAACCTCCTCAGTGTTCTTCTATTAATGAACTTGACTCTCATATTTCTCCTTGTGATGAAATGGATTCCCTTGAAGAAGTTGATCCAATTTTGGATAACTTAGAGTGTGAGGAACCCCCTAAGTTTCATGTTCAATATAAAACACCTATATGGCTAGAATTCCTAATCCAATCTTCTAATGTTGACAACCTTAATAAATTAATTAGAAGTCAACATTCTTATCATGCATTAATGAATATGTATGATTGTGAACCTCAATCATTTGAAGAATACACTCAAGATATAAGATGTAATATTTCTATGCAATTTAAATATAATACCTTAATTAAAAATTATACTTGGTGTCTTGTCTCTCTTCCACCTCAAAGGCATATTGTTTTTTTATTGAGGTTAAAGAGGGAGAAGTTTTTTTAAATAGGGTCCTCAAATCCTAGGAGAAGTACACATAAAAGAGATACATAAGTATACCATAGATCAAGAGAGAAAAAAAAAAAAATAGGGTCAAATATAGCCAAAATATAGTCCAAAAATAGTAGAATATACATAAAAAGACAACAAAGGAGAAACTTGAGCCTAATCTATGTCTAGATTACCAGAGATGTCCTCATGGCATATTATTAGTTATAGGTGGATTTATAAGATTAATTATAATTTAATTGGTAAAATTGATAAGTTTAAAGTTAGATTAGTTGCTCATAGATTTACTAAAAAACTTGGGATTGACTATGTTGAAACATTTTCTCATGTAGCAAGAATATGTACTATTAGACTTCTTATTGCTCTTACAGCTCAAAATGGTTGGGTTATCCACCAAATGGTTGTCAAGAATGCATTTTTAAATGGTTATTTGGAAGAGGAAATCTACATGACTCATCCTAAAGGTTTCACTGACCCTAATAAATAACATTATGTATGCAAGTTAAATAAATCTTTGTATGGTTTAAAATAAGCTCCTCGAGCTTGATATTCTAAAATTACTTTTTTTTTTTTTTTTAAAAAAATTGGTTTTTCTAACTACTATTCATATAATGGTCTCTTTATCAAAATTGAAAATAGTCATTTAATATTAATTGTTTTATATGTTGATGAATTTTTAATTAGTAATGATCTCACTAGTTTAATTCATAAATATAAGGATAAACTAAGTCAAATGTTTGAAATGATTGATTTAAGCATTCTACATCATTTTTTAAGAATGTCTATCTTTTAGGACAAAAATTCTATTGGTGTATCACAATATTATTATGCTCATAACCTTCTTGTTAAGTTTAACATGTTGGATTGTAAATCATCTTCTACTTATATTAAAGTTAGTGTTAAACTTGATCCAAAACCTACATGTGAAAAAGATAACCCTACTTTATATAGACAGTTTGTTGGTAGTTTGATTTATATATCCATTACTAGAATAGATATTTCATATGTTGTTGGTGTTGCTTCTAGATTTATGTAGGATCTATATTTGATTCATTAAAAATTAGCTAAATGTATTCTTTGTTATATCAAAAGAACAATTAATTTTGGTTTATTTTATTCTTCCATTAAAAATGCTAAATTATATAGTTATTGTGATGTTGACCATGTTAGTGATACTATAGATCATAAATCTACTTATGGATATGTGTTTTAGTTTGGTGTAGGTAATATCACTTGGAGTAACAAGAAGCAACATACTATCTCTATCTCTTCTACTGAAGTAGAGTACAAAAGTGTTATGGAAGCTACTAAAGAAGCCATATGGATGTGAAAGTTATTGGGAGAACTTCATTTGGATATTTCAAACCAAACATATTAAAATTCATGCGCATTTTATCTGAGAAAAAGTCTTCAATGATAATATATATTTGTAGTTCTATTCTATGGATGAACAAATGGTGGATATCTTGACAAAGCCACTTGGTGCTATCAAGTTTTGTTAGTATTGTACAATGTCAGGCCTCTCAAAATTTCCATTGAGGGGCAGTGTGAATAACAATGCCACTTCCTAATGGCCATATTTTGGGAAGTAAGATGTGATAAGAGGTCATAAACTAGAGAATGAGCTCATCAGTTTGAGCGTGGGTTACTTTGACACACTATAATATTTCTTCACTAAGTTTAAATATTTTAGGTTGTAGTTAAAAGAATATGGAATTGATAATAAATATGATCAACTTGTTTTGTCTATACTATCCAAATTAGGTCCAAATTATTTTATGTTTGTATCTACTTTCCATGCCACAAAATGTGTTCTTATAGCCAAATAGAATATGCCTTATTTAAATACATTTGTTACTAAATTTACTTGAGATAAAGATAATTTAATACATATGGGAACAATGAAGTCCTCAAAATATCATACACTTTTTTCTAAGAAAGAAATGACTTCAAATAATAAAGAGAAGAAATAGAATAGAAAAGATCAAGAGAAGGATCCAAATACTGCCTCCTATAATAAAATAATGAGACCTATTATTCTAATTCTAATCCTAATAAAGATTGGATCAAATGTGGGTTTTTCTTGGGAAATCATGATGAAATTAAATGTTTGAAGAATCAGATTGACCAAATGGCTAAGATGCACAAAAAACATAATATTAGTGTCCCTTATTCTACCAGTCAAAATTCATCAACCCATGAATCCCCTAAGGCAAATAAAAATGGTAAATAAAAGGAAAAAGAGGATAGTAAAGGGGAAAAAATGGAAAATGCCTATTTTTAGGTGTACCTCTGACTTTTACATGGGTCATTGACTCCAGTGCTTCATATCACATGGTTTCACATATAGAGTTAAATTCTTTGGAACCATGTGACATGTCCTCTATATAATTGGGTGATGACACTTTTATAAAGTTTATCAGGAGAGGGTTTGTTGAAGTGAGTGGTAAAACATTCAATAATGTTATAAGTGTTCTATCACTTTCAACTAATATCTTATTAGTTTACTAGATCACTCACCTTGGTCTAGGCATACGAGTTGTGTTCTCTCTAGATTCAATATATGTTAGAGATTTTCACTATGATACTATATTGGTAGAAGGAATGGTTGATCATTAGATTCAATTATATAAATTATCACACTTTACTCCTCAATCTCCTTTATATTCTTCTTCAGACTTACCTAAGGTTGATGAAATTTATGAGCCTAAGCACACCTCTAACATTGATGACTTTTCTTATACAAATGACTAAATTAGTGATGGGGACACACCTCCACCATCTCCTTGTCACATTTTTGATATTGAGGAGTTATTCCCTAATCAAACTATCCCCAGTCCACTTTAGACATTATAAGTAATAGGTATACTGATCTAAGACACATCAGACATCAGGTAGTCTATCCCATAGTTTTAGGGCATTCAATTATCCTTCATTGCCTTTGATCCTATTGCATTATCATTTCATAGAATATTTGTCCATCCTACTTTGAATGAGGAGAATATTTATTTATATAGGATTAAAAACTTGGTTGAATATACATCAGGAACTTGGAGAACATAATCACTATTCCAGAGTGATCCACTCTTCACTGCATCTACTTTTGATCCATAGTCACTCTCCTCAACTCTGTTATAGGATACATGATGGCTAGAGAAATTTATTTATTATAATGGGAATTTTTTCCCCAAATTTTGTCTTTTCTCTCTTTTAGGTGAAGAGTTGTATTTTTCTTGGGTACTTTATAAGGCCTTGTTACCGAGACCCAATTCTTTTTCCTACCTACGTTATGATTCAGGGGAGTGTTAGTGTAGAATTTTCCCTACTTTTGGTTTTACCTACATGGATGTTAACTAACTTACTTAGGTTTTTTAAGGTCATTGAGTAAAATACACTTAATTTGTTTTCGAATAGTGAGTTGATTTTTTTACTTTTTTTGTGACCTAATTTCTCACTATATAATGCACCTCCTTTGTAGTTTTTGACTAGTGAATCAAAGAATTGTATTTTTCTTGGGTACTTTATAAGGCCTTGTTACTAAGACCCAATTCTTTTTCCCACCTATGTTATGATTCATGGGGGTGTTAGTGTAGAATTTTACCTACTTTTGGTTTCACCTACATGGTTGTTAGTTAACTAACTTAGGTTTTTTTAAGGTCATTGAGTAAAATACACTTAATTTGTTTTCTAATAGTGAGTTGATTTTTTTTACTTTTTTTTTGACCTAATTTCTCACTATATAATGCACCTCCTTTGTAGTTTTTGACTAGTGAATCAAATAATTAATTAACGAATCTATCTTTTACTTTACATTGTCTCTCACCTAACACTAAGGTTTTTGTGCAATATGTGATGTTAAAATATCTTAGAGTAATACAAAAATAAGTAGGGGAATTTTATTTGGTGCCTTTTTCCCCCATTTAATTTTGTTTAATAGGTAAGTATCCTTGCATTCTTTAAAAGTTATTTTGTAATAATTCCCTCTAAAATTCTAGTCTCAACACCCCCATCATCTCCCCAAATGCCTTTTAAAATAATAATGAGTTCAAATCCTATTTATTCTTATATTTATACTTCACTTACACCTTCCACTAGTGAAGTATCTTCATCCTCCACTCCATCCACTTTAGGTCAAGCCCCCACAACTACTAAGCCATTTATTATCACTTATAAAAAGAAGCCTAAGATTCCTCTAGTTTCACCTCTAAATGTGAAACTAGAAGAAATAACTACATAAGCTCTATTCACCAAAGGAGTTACTCTATATAAGGAATTCAAAGAGGAAAAAGGGAGATCAAAATTTGAAGAAGAAATAATGGATTGAGTTTAAGTATATGATAGTGATGAAGAAGATAAAAGTTGGCACAATAAAGAAGAATGATTGTCTGAAACATACATCGAGCTTGATGAGATAGAATAACTTAATGAAACAATAAATGAGGATTAAAATGAAAATTTGGAGGAAACTAGGTCTAGAGACAAAGATATTAGGAGAAGATGAATAAGGGGAACATAAAGTAGAAATTGAAATAATAGATGCAAAATTTGAAGTAGAATTTGAGCAAGAAAATATTGATTCAGTTGATATTGAATTATTAGAAGAAAAATAACTTGGAGATAAGGCATTAGAGACAGATGCAAAATATACATTACAAGAATCCCCTGCTCTAGGACTTACTCAAGCACTTGCAACTTGAACTCCAAGTTTTTATCCTAAAGTTACTACTACAAAATCATATACTCCATTAGATATACTAGTTGTTGGCCAAATTAAGGATATTTTTAATGATGAATAAAGGTAGGATTTAAATAAGGTAGTGTCTTCTATTGAATCCATCATTATAGTTATAGGGTTTTAGATGGTCAATTTACCATCCACTAGTCTAATTATTACCCTAGTCTCTCCCTATGAGTCATTACAATAATATTATTCAAAGACTAAGCCATTATATCCTCATGCTAGTACTAAGGAGGGAGATAAACAATTTTCTAATCATTTAATTATTTAAACTACAACCCCAATAGAGGTCAGGCCCCAAGACTCCATAAGGAAGGTTTATTTTGAGGATTTAGTAATTGTTTCCATTTTTCATCCCTAAAAAATATCTTCACCCATGAAACCACCTACCTAATTAGGCATATCTATTGCCCATTCCACTTAAATGGAGTCTCCCATTATGATAATTAATAAGACATTGGGAATGATAAAGTATGTGGTGGAAACTACATCATAGAGAGACACCTTAGATATGAGCAGGGTCATTCCCACATTTCCTTAAATCCTATTCAAATAAATGCTTTAATTCTTCCATGAGGATCCTTACCACCTTTTACCTCTATAGAGATTAGTAAACCTCAGGACCATGGAGAACTCATCATCCTAGATTAGGTCAAAGTCTCAAGAATGAAAATGATACTGAATGAGCTT
>JARHVA010006752.1:825000-837859 GCA_037957365.1 Torreya grandis | reverse complement strand
GATTGAGATGGAAAAGGAGATAAGTGAGATGAGGTATAAAATATATGAGATGTTGATCAAGATAGAGTAGTTGTGAGAGATTGTGAACCCACATCTTGGATGGATCATGATGAAGAAGCCAATCATATGGCAAATAATGAAATAGGTTAATAAAAGAAGAATGAATATAAAAGAGAGGAGAGAATTAAAAATAACTTTTTTATGATAAAAACTCAAGAGATAAGTTGTAGTAGTACCATGCCTCATGATAGGCAAGAAGGAGGAAGATTCTAGTCAAGAAAGAATGGAAAAGAACCAAAAGGCACAAGCTATTCATTTTAATGTTATTTTTTATGAGTATTATAATTTTGAAATTAAGGAATATGAGTTGTATGCAATTAAATTGAGGATAATGAATGTGTTGTGGAATGAAAAGTAGGTACAATAGTATATGATGAGGTGTTTGACACATATGAAGGTACAACAATATAAAGGGAAGAGGAAGCACAAGTTGAGGTGATTGACAAGATGGAGTGGTAGTAGGTTGAAGTGTCTTATTTGACCACAAATGGAAGATAAATGTTGTGAAAATGAGTATAAAATAGAATAATAATATATGTGGTAGCATATCATGGAATAAATAGGCGATTTGAGTCTCATAAGATATAAAGGGAGCATCATGGTAGCTAATTTGGAATTGAGATAAATATTGAGTCAAGATGAAAAAGGAGATTTGGTATCCCAAGAGCAAGAAAATAAATAGTAAAAAGATGAAATCCAAGAAACGAATTAGGAGGTGATTTTGATTGACATGTTTTTTCCATGTGAAAGTTATTGGAAGGAAAGAAATAAGCAACAACTACCCATGAATAGATTAAATAATTAAAGAAAAATGAAGAGCAAGAGAGAAGTGAAGTAAAGAGGAGCCAATATAATAAATCATTAAACATGATTAGTTATTTAAAATAGGCCTTGGGACCTAGGTGGATGTGCACTTGGAGAATTATGTTTCAAAGGATATCAAGGCTCAACATTCAATTAATAACTTTCATGTGAAATTTTTTCTTGCTCCTTGGCAGTATGATGTAGGAACATCACCTACCACATTATAAATATTAGTTTATTTATCATTTTGAGTATTTTTTTAGTCATCTTGGGTCATGTTAGGGCTGTAAGTGTCAATTGTGTGTTTTAGGTTCATGTAAAATTTTAATTAGGTTGGTAATGGCATTTTACCCACCAAAACCTTGGTTTGAATTTTTAAATGCTTTTATGTGCTTTAGGAGATCTCAATATAGTTTCAAGAGATATAAAATTTTTGGTTAGGTGGTTAGGTTATAATAAAAGGTTAAAAAATACCCACATGACTCACATGATGAGTCATGTGATGGGTAGGTTAGTTAGTTTTGCCTTTCCTCAACATAAGGAAAGGAAGTTGAGGTAGTTAGGGTCAGTTTTTGAAATTAAAGAACTTGCATTAAATGTTGTATCTAGAGTTAGTCAAGAGAAAATGATAATTAAGGGGTGAATTCAAAGGTACAACTAAACATAACCCCAAGATTTTGAATAAACAAGGATTTTTATTTGAAGGGAAAACTATTGATAGTCCATGTATTCTATACATATAACAATATTGAATGAGTAAATAAATCATGAACAAAGCATTTGGTTAAATAAATGTTTTCATGTTTTGGTAAGTTTAAAATATGATGTTTAATTATGATAAAAATATTTTTTCATTTAGTTTCATTATATTTTGAATGATCAAGGCTACAGTCCCTGTGCATACACAATACAAATTCTATGTTGTTCAATTCTATATTTGAAGATTGAGAGAATGTTTGAGAAAGTGAAAGATTTGGTGTAAGAAGATATAGTTATTTTTTAATAATATTGTTTCTCAACTTATTTAATATTTATTAATTATCATTAATTACTTAGTATGTTCTTGTGAGATGTCACACTAACTTGGAGGAAATATATAGACTATACATAGTCCAGTTGTGCCTAAAGAAACATAGTTGTTAGATTGACCAAAATTGTTTGAAGATAAGTATGAGAGGTTGGTATAATATTTATAAAGACTTTTTAGATTTTTTAAACTTTTATAAATACATAGAATAATAATCTATGTCCTCACATTTATCAATAGTTATGTTGTAACTCACTCAGCCAAACATAGTGTGATGGAAAAAAATGACTCGTTACATCATTAGGTTTCTCAAAATGTTAGGAAAGGATCTGTATAGTAATATAAACCTTAAAAATATTCAAAATATGTGTAAATTTAGGTATAAGTTTGAAATACTCAAAATAAATCCTTCTTGGGTCATTCTGACTATAAACAACCATGTGTTAGGGTTTAGAAACATAAAATGGTATTCTAAGAATTATAATCATTCAATTTTGATGAAATTTTGTCAATAGTTAGTAATTATGTTGGGATAGATTATTTTTGAGTTTGTAGACTGATAGGGTACAAATCCATACCATTATAGCTATTTTTGTGTGGAAAGAGTTAACAATGGCCTAATAAGCCTAACCTGAGACTAAAAAGGGACTAGAAGGGAGGTCATAATATTGAGTTAGAATCTTAAACTTAATAGATAATAAAAAATTCTTAATTGCATTTTTTTAATGGTTTTAGTTTCTAAAATTACCGTCCTACAATTTTATACAAGACAAAAAAACCCCCAAAAAAGGCTAATAATAGAACTCTATGACAAAGTAGAAAATAGTGAATGTCTTAAGTGATTTATTTAATAATTTTTAGATTAAGTAAGAATTAATATTATAATTATTGAGAAATACCTAATTTAAATAAAACCTCTTAAGGCTAGAGGAACCCTACATCGTACGCAAAGTTATATTTCAAAGTAGAATAAGATAATAAAAAATGAATTCATTAAATAGAATGAAGATTTTAATTGGATCATCATGAGAATGGAATGAAAAAATGAAATTAATGATATGAAATCATGAATATGATATGTATTCAGGGTTCTTAGGTAGAGAAACAAGTTTGTAAATCAAAGAGTCAAGAACAAGGTAAAACAAGGGAGGTTGGTGTAGGTAGAGGTAAGTGATGTATGTGTTCCTTGTTTTCATGTAATTAGGACAATATTTATGAATCCCTATGAATAAACTAAAAATCCTATCTTCAATCAACATCATGAAATAACCCTAGTTAGTTCTTATGTTTTCATATTTAATAAGTATAAAGATAAGCAAATAAAAATCTAATTTAGTGCTCATCAAAGCTTGTGGCACAAAATGGAGGTAATAAACATAGAATTAAACATATATAAGAGAATAATAATTAAAATATGTATATATAAAACCCTAATTCATGGATATCTCAATATATTGTAAAGCCATTAATTTTATCTACTAAAATAGAAGAATAAATTTAGAGAAACTTACCTTGAATATAAGCCAATTGAGACTTAATATCTTCCTTGGCCAAAAATTTTTTTTAATAGGTTTTTGTGGTCTATAACTATCACTATGAAAGGCCTAAGCATCCAATAATTTTTCATAAGATAATATTATTATCCAAGTATAAACCCTAAGCACTAACTCCTCAAGTATAATGGTGGAAGAATAGATTGTAATAAGCAAAAATTAATAATTAACTCTTGTCTATCTCTACTAAATGGTGAAATGAATGTGTATATATAGATTAATCTTACCCTAAACATTTCCAAAAAAAATTCTAAGTAAGTTATCCCAATCTAATCTATATCATTTATTGATAAAATCAAGTTAGGTTTAAGTCTATGTCAACTAGAGCTAACCTAGACCTATAATGTGATTTTAAAATTTTGAATATAGGGTTGTCATAGGCTGAAAATGTAATATAAACTATCAAAAAGGGTTGTAAGCCTAGTTAGGGGATAAGTAAGGAAATAATTTAATTGGATGAGTGTGCAAGGGAGGAGGTAAGGCTTTGGGAAGTGTATGGGAAAAGGTTGTACTGGTAGCAAGTGGTAGTATTAGGGACAACAATCCTATAAATCACCAATGGAGTAGACACCACTTTCCTAGTGTACCCTTTAACATGTGAACTCAAAGAGATTTAGACTTGATGGGTTCTTATCAGAGACAAAACATCATTAATTGATAAATTTTGAAAATATTATTTTTATAAATTGTCTAAATGCCTTTGAAGAATATTTTATAATATGGTTCTAAAATAATCGTGGAAGACACCATTGAAGTTAACATTCAAAAAATTGATGATCCTAAATTTATCAAACTTAGAGTGTCCTTAACCAAATAAGAACATGAAGTCATTACAACCCTCCTTAAAGAATTTGTAGATATTTCTGCATTGTTTTATTCATATATTCTATGTTTAGACCACACCTTGGTTGTGGGTTTTCCTATTGTACATCCTTATTCTAAGATGATTAAATAAAATTTGAGAAAAATACACCCTCACATAATTATTATTTTCAAGAAAGAATTGAAAAAATTATTAGAAGTAGGATGCATTTGTATTATTTATTATTCAAAGTAGATATCCAATATAGTCCCCATAAATAATATCCTATAAGGTGTAAATTATAAATCCAAAACAAGTTAGTCCATGCATTATTGGTTAAAAAACTCAAAATAAGTATAAAGGACATAACATACTAAGCTAACTCCCTCATGGGGTTTTTCAAATGAAATATAATATATATTAAAAGAAAGAAAAAAACCATCAAACCTTCTTGAGATCATCCCTCCTCCAAGAAAAATGGAAAAACATAATTTCTCCCTAATTTGGCGCTCCAAGTCTTTATCAATGATGAGTGGCTTACTCATCCATCATATATCACATGCACCATTGAATTAGGTTCATGAATTTGATCAATGTGTTACATTATTTGAATATATTATATTACAAATTCAACATAATAACATTACATGAAAATATTTTGAAAGGATGAGTGAGGACTCTTATATTTATATATTTTTAAAAATAATCAAAATCAACCATGACCATCCATCTTGAGATAAATATTTGTGGTCATGGATCAATTCATGTTTGGAGTCTCAATCCATAAATATCCCCATTAATATTTTTATTAATGGGGAATTAATGAGGCATGGGAGGGATTAAACCAAATATTTATTCTATTTTTGGATTGTGAATCTCACCCCACTAATGATTTCATAGGGTGATGCAGATATTAGAAATGAATTTCTAATTAATATATCTTCAATAACTTCCATAGATTTTCCACTTAAGCTCGTAATTTGGTTTAATTTTCTTAAGTGATTTTAATTAATTTTTTGTAATTATTTATAAATTTGTTGCTCATTTAATCATATCAGTCAAAATAATAATTTACTAAGTCATAATTTGACTGGAGTATAATTATAAGGTGTCAGTTGCATATGAATCAATACCTCATAAAGAGTATTGTGGATGTGAAATAACACATGAACATGATGTGTGCTTCTCAATTAGAAGAATTTAGTGGTTTAGAGCATCATTATAGGTGGTCATAATTTGACTAAAAATAATTTGGGAAAAACAAATAATCACATAAAATGCATTGTGTCATTTATGGATACATTATCCTAAATATAACCTTGTATATGACAATCTCAAACCATTTAGCATATTTTAGTGATTTTGGCCCAAATTGTGAATTATCAAATAATTTTGAGTAAGATTGAAAATTTCAACATAATGGTGAGAGGAATTGGATGTCTACATTTTCCCCCTATTTGAGAAGGTATGGAGAGACATTTTGTCAAAAAAAAATTCAAATAATGAAAAAGTTATAAATAATAATTTTGAAGGTAATAACCCATGATGCCTCATCAAGAGTAAATGTGAGGATGAAAGAGAGGAATGGACTCTCAAAAAATGAGAGAATAGTGAAATTAACACATGGATGAGATTAAATCCATATGATCTAATTCTTGAATGTGTTTATTCCCAATGATCAAAATAGAATAGAATATAATGGGCCCTAAGGTTGGGGGAAATTGGAAGAATGAAATCCAAAAATATAAGAGGCACACTTTATCATAACTAGAAAGGGTGAAAGATGTGGGCTTAGGTAATGATCGATCCCAAGAAAAGTTCTAGATTTTGAAATTACCAAAATGAGGGAAAAATCCACAAAGATTGGAATTAGAAGAAAAATGAGATAAATAGTCCAGATAAAGAAAATAATAATGTACCCTAGTAGATTATATTTTATTTCTTGATAATTTTAGTTTTCCCTAGTAGGGAAAATTTTTATCACCTAATAGGGTGGATTGGATTGGTGATTAGTCTAAAAATTGTGCCCTAGTAGGGAAAATTGGAAATCATTGATTAAGGAATATAATCCAATGCACATATTAAATATGAGTGAGTGTCAACATAGATGCAAAGATAAAATGATTGAAGAAATCCATAAAAAACTAGGCATAAAAAGATACATAAGGGATAAAAGAGATGAACAGAGGAATGAGGGTAGCCAGACTAACCTAAAATACAACATGTATCTAAGTGTATCCTACATAGCCCACATGAACCTCAAGCCAATGTATTTACCCCAAAATAATGAGAAAATAGAATGAGGAATGAATAATAGAAGAAAGATGGACCACTATTTAATTAGACTCATAGTGTATGCCAAGAGATTCACGTCTTGTATAGAGTTATATTAGGTATGGTGCATCGATAAATGATATTCAAAGTGTCATTGAATTTTGGACTTGGGATTCAAATTAAATGGTTCTTATTATATAAAAATGAAATTATAGGTCATAAGTATGAATTCCATATAACAACATTGTATTTATATTATGATTGGCCAGTTCAAATGTGAATATTTATAACTAAGGATAATGATTAAAACTACCAATATTAGAGTTAAAACTCTTTACATCTAAACAAAATCATAATCAAAGGATACAACTATAACTTAATTTAAAATCAATATATGAATAATCAAGACCTAAGTAGAAACAAGAATGCATAAAATCAAAATCAAGAATAACTATAATAAACAACATGAAAACAAGATACAAGTAATCAAGATCTATGTGTATGAACAAGATGTAATTGTAAAACAAAATAAAATAAAAATTTAAATACAAATTGAAACAAATCAATCCTAACTAAAAATATATACTAAAAGTGGGTATAGAATGTATTTGAAATCAAAATAACAAAACAAACACAATACAAGATAAAATAGTAACATGAAAGACCAACATAACAAAACACCAAGAACAAACATCAAAATAATAAAAGGAAACAAATAAAAAAATAAAATAAATCTAAAGATAATAAAACAAAACAAAAAAATAATAAAAATCAACTAAACACACACAAACAAGAGTTAGTCACAATGTGAGTGCAAACATAAAACAATTGTTTGTGTAAGTGTAATAGAGGCATTAATCTCTATGACAAGGTGACCCTTAATCTAATAAAATAATGAGACTAGTATAAAAAAACAATAACAATAGAGACAAAGTAACTCCTAAGTGATAGGAAAATAATAAGACAAAACAAAATGGGGAAAAAAAAGAAAAGGAAGGGGTGGCTGAGCTGACTCTAGATGTACAAGATAAGTAGACACTGCCTACATAGTTCCATGCATGTCATATCCAACATGAAATTGAGTCCAAATGTATTTATCCTAGGAAATGGGATAGAATAAAAGTGATGATAAGAAAACATGATTGATGTTATACAATAAATAAGGAAATGGTATTGTAAAATGGAAAGATCATTCAAACTTGGAAATTGCTCATAAAATGGTGACAACATTCAAACTTGGAAATTTCTCACAAAATGGCAAGAAAGTATGAAAATGGGGATTGATATGACCTAAATGTGAATCAAATATGACCTACGTAGTACCATTATAACCTCAAGTTATATTAGTTCCACCCATGTGAAATGTAGTGAAAAACCCAACAAGTCACAACAAGTTCACAAATAAAGGCAAATAATAATAGTAATGGCAAGGTGATGTGATAATGCATGATAAATGCATTATTCATAATTTACCCATAGGTGGTTACAATTAATAAACAATAAGATAGGATATTGAATTTGATTATAGGTAGTTATAATCAATGACACCAAATGAAGTACTTATTTACCCATAAGCGGTTATAATTAGTGACATTAGATAAAAGGTAAATGAAATATAACTTGTCATATCCACTATCACACTACTTTCATAGACTTCCAATTAAACACAAAATGTTTGAAATTGCTGAAATTGAATCAAAGTCCCCTAATAAAAAATATGGGAAGAATCAAAAGTACCCTTTGTACCCAACATTCCCCTATTCTTTAAAAAATAATGGGGGCATGCTTTCTTTTTTTTGGGACCTATTTGATAAGATTTCTTATTATTTATCTAAAAAATTTATCATATTACTCCTTTTAATCTCAACATTTGGAATTACAAACAATGATATTTTACATTTCAAACTAACCTATTAATGCCCTTCAATAATTTTGTACTTATGTAGGCTTTGGGATTTGGTTTCATTCAGAACTACTTGTTTTCAGGATCTTGGTAGTCACATTATTTGTTCATTACTTATGTTTGGACATTAAGTTTGGAATTTAGTTCATCAAATAAATTTTTTGGGACTTGTTCATTGGACATTTTGCTTCAGGACTTCTTTTCTTAAACTTTGCACTTTAAGACTTAAGTTAAAAATTTATTTTTTGGAATTTTTATTCAAAGTTTTCATATTGAAATTTTTTTTCATGCATTTTATTTTGTACTTAAAGTTTGTATAATTTATTTATCAGATATGTTCATAAAAAATTGATGTAGGTGCATCAAAAAATGATGGGGAAGTTTTTCCCATTCACATGTGAAAAATTAAAAAATTTAAACTCCATTAAAGTAAAAAAAAGTTTTAGTTTGTAAATATTAAATATGAGAGAATTATTGAAATGATGAAGTGGATACCAATCTTTAAATTTGGTTCAAGGAAAAAGAAATAAATAAAAATTATGATTTTGAGGGTAGAGTTATTAGGAAGATTTCGAGAACAAGATAGTTAATTTCTAAGCTTGGTTCATCTTCAACAACATGATAATGTTTTAACTTGAAGAGGAGAAGTTAAAGGAAATAAAAGAAGATTTGAAGCTTTATTAATTTCTACGTTATTTTTTTATAGTCATCGATAAGAACATTAAAATACATGTAAGTTATTGTATGAAGTCCTTTTGACTATTAATAAATAAAAAGATTTAGAGCTGAGTTGGCATATTATTTCCCTTCATAGAATAAAGAATTTTTTTACTAAAGTTTGACCTACTCCTCATTCTATTCTCATGAAATTTGTGATATAAAGTGGTAAGGTGATCTGCATGCAAAGTCTGTCATATCTTGGTGAGTTAATTTCCATGTTTAATATTTATAAATCTACAAAGGCCTATAAATAAAATAAATATTCAATGAAATCCAAGTATATCAATATTTTATTATAAATGAAAGGTTTAATATAATATATATTATATTAATTATAAAATAGATTAGGCACTTTATCTATGTTTTAATATAATTGCATGAAATGGGGGAATTTGTTTTTCTATATTCCCAAACATCTTATATGAATATGGTATAATGTAGATCTAGATCAATCCATAGTAAATAGATTTTAATTAGAGTTTTGTTTTTAAATCTGCTTAGTATTAATGGAAAGAATATTGATCTTTGTGCACTAGTTTAACATCAATATTATATCAACATACATATACGGCCAGGGTTTTATATGTGATGCTATTAGAATAACTAGTTTTATGGTAGTTACAGATGTCTTAATGTGTGTCATGTCAAATTGAAGTTGAATCTATTTTTAGAGGATGATGTATTGATTCAAGTTAGATCAATTTGTAAAACTTCTTGGTTTCAATTTATAATTGCCAAAAGACAATATAAAAGTGTTGATTACAATGCTATCTTAGATATATATAGATGCAACTATTAAATTTTATATGGGATGAAGGATGTCTACATAGTGTTTAATGCCATTGAATAGATTTAGATGCGTATAGATTTGGTATCCTTGTGTGTGGGATTATTTCTAGACAACATTTTTATTAGATGGAGTAAATTTGATTCTAATAGAGAATTTAATTAATTGATTTTATAAATCAATTTCTTTAATTCGAATTTTTTTTAATAGAGTGGTTGATTTAATAATTATTTAAATTGAGTGCATCAATTTGTGGTATCAAATCACTATAGATTGTGAACAATCAAAATATTTGAGGTAAATTCAGAGCATAAATAAAGAAAAATAAAAATGGAAATAAGAGCATGAGGTAGAATAAGGAGGCAACCAGGTCAAGTTGGTTAAATTACATTGATGGAAGAGATAAGGAACCTGAAGATTAGATTGTATGATTTAGAATTAGACCAAAAAATAGGAGTTGATATGTGAGATGTCAGTGATAGAGAAGAAGAATATGAAGATGAAGAATTGGTAGTGAAAGAAGAGAAAATAAAGGAAAGGATGATTATAAAAATAATGAATGTTGGTGCAAATCCCAAAATAGAAGTACCAACATATGATGATATCTTAATTTGTAGAGGACCTGATTGATTGTATAAGTAATATGGATAAGTACTTTGACTATGAAAATGTGGACGAAGATAAGAGAGTCAATTTTATTGTGATGAGGCTTAGAGGACATGCATCTATCTACTAAGATTGAGTTCAAGAGGAAAGAAGAATAAAGGACAAGCCGAAAATAAAAAGCAAGGATAGAATGGTGGAAAAATTCAAATGTGAATTCATTCCAAAATTCATGTTGAATTATTTAGAAAATTGCAAAATTTAAAGAAAAAATAAATATCATTAAAGCCATACACTAAATATTTTTATAAGCTAATAATTAGAGAAATTCATATTAAAGAGGATGAAGATAAGGTGTCCAGGTATCTCAATGGAATGAAATACAACATATATGATGAAATTACTCTCTTAACACCTAGATTAGTAGAAGAGGCTTATCAACTTGTTCTGAAAGCTAAAGAGAAAGTGTCAAGAAAGCATATCCAATATATAAGGGGTAGGGGACAATCTATTGAATAGTCAAGTGGAAGTAAATAGTTATATATATATATATAATGAATAGATCAGTCTACAAACACAAACACCAATTCCAAGAGGTGGTAATGTATTGATAGGTAAGAAACCTTTTGATAGATGTAGAAGTTGAGGATTCCTTGATATATGTTTTAGATGTCATAAATTTTTACATAGGTCTTATAAATGTCCATAGTATGCATCTAATATCTAGGGAAATGTTCACATTGCTCAATCTACTCAAGATGAATAAGATACTACATCTACGGTTTTTGAAAATGCTCCTAAAATTGGAGAATCCTTACTTATGAAAAGGATTATAATTAAGATAAACAAGAAAGCTACAGAATAACCCCCTCATAGGAAGGCATTATTCAAGACAACATATAAAGCACAAGGTAAAGTTTGTAAGGTAATTATTGACATTGGAAGCACTAACAACCTTGTGTTTATAGAAATGGTAAATAAATTATAGTTGAAGAAGGATCATCAAATTTTAGTGAATGAGCAGTGTAAGGTAGAATTTTAGATAGAAAATTATAAATATGTAGTAATGTGTGATTTGATGCCAATAGATATATGACATATTTTGTTAAGAAGGCCTTGGCAATATGACATGAAGGCCATTCATGATGGAAAAATAAATACATACACATTTGAAAAGGAAGGATATACACATACATTGCTTCCATTAAAAGATGGAATTATAATTGTTGAACATGATTTTAATGTGTTGATTATAGTTGAAAGGGAGTTTTTATAGCAGTAGAAAGAGAGTGAATAAAATTAAATGACACTTGATCAGCCTAAGGTAATTAATACACTTGATGGGTAAGGTAGTTTGTCTTTGAAGTTTGAAATTTTACCATAGAAATATTTTGAAAGGTTTTTTCCATATTTGTCTAATAGTGTATCTTCCATAAAAACTATGGAATTTTTTGAAGGGTTTGTTAAAAAGGTGAAGTTGTTGAGGAAAATTTCCATGAAAGGTAATGTGATCACAAATGTTTAAGGGGAATAGGAGACAGAGAAAGGAAGGGAAGTTGTCTTGAAAGAAAACAAATGAGATTTCAAATTAGATGATGGTAAATAATTGGTGGCCATCCATGAAGATGAAAGAAAGAAGAAGAAAAAGAAATAACAAGGAGTGTAGATTGGTGCACTAAATGGAATCTTTGTAGAAGAAATAGGTGGACTTCAAAGTCCAAAGGAAAAAGAAGAAACTTTTTTTATTAACATTTTTGTTTCTTTTGTAGGTTTAATGAAGGGTGATGATAGTATTCAAAAATTGATAAGAGCGAACCATAATTTTAAAAAAAAATCACTTTCAATCTATTGAAGGTGAAATAGATTTACCATCAACATATAGAACATGGGATCCAGGAGGTCACAGATTTGATGTAGGATAATGAATGTTTAAGAACACCAATACCATAAAATTGATAAATAAGAATGAGAAGGAGCTCATGAAAACTTTTATCCAGGTAGTTTGATGCAAGTGCATCAGAAAATGATGAGGAATTTTTTCCCATTCACATGTGAAAAATTAAAAAATTTAAACTCTGTAGAAGTTTTAAAAAATCTAGTTTGTAAATATTAAATATGATAGAATTCTTGAAATAGTGAAGTGGACACTTATCTTTACATTTGGTTCAAGAAAAAAATAAATAAATAAAAATTATTATTTTGAGGGCAGAGTTGTTAGGAAGATTCCAAGAACAAGATAATTGATTATCAAACTTCGTTCATCTTTGACAACATGGTAATGTTTGAACCTACAAAAGAGGATATGTTTAAGGCAGTAATATAATAT
>JARHVA010006752.1:772500-822500 GCA_037957365.1 Torreya grandis | reverse complement strand
TTAGTGGTTCTATTCAAAAAAAAATTTGAACATTTTTCTAAAGGATTTAGTATTCATACATTTTTATTAGTGTTTGTGTTTTAATCCTTAAGTTCCCAATAATTTTTGGCTCGATTATAACTCAAAATCCAACTCTTTATTCCCAACTACCAAAATCCTGCTAGACTAGCTAGTAAAGTAGAACTATTTCATGACACTTACTAAAGAATGTAAAGACATGGATTGAAAACCAAATAAAATAACCATATTTTAATTTTGTATGTAAAGAAAATATATGAATATTGGACATTAAAAGTATACAAACTAGAATTGAATTCAAAATTCTATATCAACCACTTGTGTCTATCGATGTGTTTATTTGATTACAAGAAAATTTTGAGCTCACTTGCTATTCTATGAGAAAATCCTTAGTCACATGTGAATCCATTATAAATAAGAAACCAAAGGAAGGGAATTTTCATAGTACATGAAACTAAATTTTAGAATACTAGACAATTACAATGGTTTCATCATCTTAGAGCTTCATAGGAGTACTAATACCATCCTAATTCTCCATTAGGGATTCCATAGAATATATAGACACCATGTTTAATGAAAAAATATTAAATGATAGGTATGATAACTACTTATAATTATGGGATGGCATTGATGATGTCAACTCATTTTATCATGAAGGATATTTATACCCATCATAGTGCCAATTAGTGATAGACGTAATCTCTCTCAAAAGATAAGGCCTGATCTTTATGACAGCCAACCCCAAGGTTATACCCTACATCTACCTAATATAGGAATTGTTCTTTCTTAGCAAGGTGACACAATATGTCTTATTACATCACATGTATTAGTAGATAGTCATGACTTACATCTCTAGTGATGATTTCTAAATGTAATTATCTTTTTGATTCTAGATGCCATATTCAATAAGCATAGCGTGGTAACATGGAATAAGCATAATTCTATTTACTAAATTATAAGTTCATGGCTTCTTCCTAGGGAGTATATGGTACTAAAAGGAAAACCATATCCTCATTAACAAATTCAAAATGGGGGTCCACATCAAGATGTCCCTATTGAATAGAATATATGGCATGCCAAGTATTTATTTTCTTCATCTAGATTGGATTCCACATAAGGAGGTGTTGATGACCTCCAACATGAATTTTTCCCTAGGGGAGATTATCATATCCAAGTTAAGGGAACAAGTTATATATAAAGGCCAAAATCCCAATTCAACAGGCCTTTTTTATATGATGTCATGCCTCCTAGATGTAATAATGTGAATGGTGTACAAGGTCTTTGGGGAGCTTTGGAGCTAAACCAAAGACTGAATAAAGAATCACATCTATGATTATTTTCAATTCATGCACATATATGTATATACTAAACATATCACCTAAATTATATAGGTCGTATATCCATAAGTGTGGTAAGCTATTCATAAATCCCCACTACCTAAGATATCAAAGAGCATAACATATACATTGGCCCCTCACGGTGACTACTAGTTATACCCATACTATACGGTGATCATGGTTGTTGGTAATAATGTCAACCAGCTATCCCTCCCTAAGTATGTACTAGATAATATTTTAGATCAACATATTTCATTATAGATTTAGTGGAGTGTAGAATAAGATCTCATAAAATAAAAGAAAGAAATGTTCTATGGGTCTTATATGATATTTGGTCAAATGTGCTATATGATGAGGAAGTACTTGAGGGACATACATAATAAGAGGAAGCATTATAAGTTGGCCACCCTTCCTCATAGGGATTAGGACCTTCATGGTTAGATTTGAAAGAATATCCATGTCTTTGGTATTCCATATGAACATGTTCCCTATGACCATGATTTTTTTCTTAAATGTAAAAGATGACACCCAAGTAATGGAAAGGGCACAACTTCCAAGACTTAAATAGGATCATTTGAAGATTATTCAAGGAGAACCTTCAATTTCAATGTAAGAGATGAATATAAGGATTAAAACTCCTATAAGATGGACTAATTCAAACATCTAGGTAAACATACCCCAATAATAAATAGAATAATAAGGGGAGCCTTCTCAAGAAGCTCACCAAGTATTGAAGGTTATAAAGATAGTGCCTAGTCTGAGTGCAATTAAGAATAAAGGAGCTCAAAAGTATCTAATTTACTTGGATTTATTTCATGTAGAAGGCCAATATCACCCATTCGCACCACCATTGTAGACATATATAATGCAAGAGGTTTCTACTACCTTTATTAAGTAAGGCTCCTCCTCAACTAAAAAATCCACAATCTATTACAAAAGGAAACCAAGTGCTCTTCCCCTCTCAAGAAACATAATTGTTAATGAAATTTCATAATGCACATCTTAAATTCAATAAAAAATAATGGTAATATAATAAATATATGAAGAGGAGGAATTAGAAATAATAATGGTGTTAAGCATTTCATCTGATAAAGGGAAGTCACCAATTAAATATGACCAGTTATGTAAGAAGACTCAAACATCAATCATTTCTTCCCAAACTCCATATTTTATTCTCATTTTTGGTTTAATTCCCCTTAGTGATATCTTAAAAACACCTTTACTCACTCCTAAAGTAGAGGATGTCACATTTACCACTATTTTTTCACTTTCCCCCATAATTCCAACCATGTATGTCATTGCTACACTATTTACATTCCCTTCAAGACTACCCCAATCTAACCTAAGACTAGAAAGAGGGATTTTAAAAAGGTTGAAAGAGCATTATCAATCTCACAACTCCATATTTAATTAACATAGATTAACTTTCCAATTCCATCCACCATCTCTTCCCAAGATACTACCATGACATCCTCAAGGAAAGCTAATAGGGGAAAATAAGTATATATAGTCCACTCACTCCCCCAATATGGAGGTTTGTATTAGTCAAAACTCATATGGCCCTCACTTATTGAATTGGTGTTCAAAGTAACTTCAAAGTGAAAGTCAAAATATAAATTGGTTGAGGCTATAACTAAGGATATATAGTGAATAAACCTAGCCCAACTTGTCATCCCTATCTGGGTAATTGATCTTAGATTGAAGGCTTCCCAAAAGCCTAATTTCAAAATCATAGTATTACCATAAATAACCTCCTTGTTTTATAAAAACTTATGAAGCATCAAAAGAGGTAGGAAGATAAACTTCAAGGATAAATAATGGAGGGAGATCATACTTGAAGAAAGACAAGAAGTATTTGCCTTGTCCAAATACAAGAATAGATAATTGGGGTGGTCCCCATATATCGAGGACTCAAGTCCCTTTCTAAAACTCATAAGTATGTTATGATAGCATTACATGATGGGAATTAAATGGCTAGACATGAACTTAAACAAGAGATAGAACAAATAAAAGAGAATAAATAAACAATCCATATCCCTCAAGGGATAGAAACTGATGTTTAATATGCCGCATCAAAGTGTTATAATGATCTTGAGACCATTGAGTCAATGAGGGAAGAATTATATACCCATATTATAGAGACTTTTAAATTATTTAATATTTTTAAATAAGATTAAAATAAATTTAAATTGATTATTATTTACTCTATTAATAAGGTATATAGCCATCTTGACTTAATGACACCATTGGAATCTTCAAATGCCCTCAATCTGGTAGTAATCAAAACTCAGGATACTAGAGACTGGATTACAATAGTTAGGTTAGTAATTCCCAAATATCAAAAACATGAAGCTCTCATTTTGAAAATCCTAGAATAATTGAAACTATCTTAGGCAAGGGATAGTAAAAGTAAGCTTATTAGTAGAATAAATTTTGGTTAACGCCTTCAAGAAGCATCTGAGAATTTCAATAAAAGTCTTAAGGGGTTAGTACTCTAACACATTGAAGATGAGTTGGTTTTTTCTATAAAGGAAGTGAAAAAAGTTGAGATCTTTAATATAAACTTATATAGTACAAAGGTGGAGCATGTCAATCTCCTAAAGTAGGTGAAAAAGTTACATAGATCCTCATTACTCAACTTGGACATCATCAAACAATAGCATGATGCAAGACATAAGTGCTATCTAGAGTTAGAGGTGAAGAAGAAGACTAATGCTGCAACTTATATTTAAACACTAGTATCTTTAGAGACAAATCCAATAATCAGTGCATCTATGAAGATTCCCACCTAGCCATCAATAAAAATTCTTAGATTGCTTAGCCATGTTTATGTGTGTGTGCATCAATTTCTGTAAAGAAACATTAGTTGTAAAAGCACTTGTCCATAAATAATATAGCTTGAAAGGTAATTCTTGTATTCATAGAGTCCCTTTTTTTCTCTATTATTTCCTCTATTTTTGAGTTTATTTATGATATCTACCCACTTTAGATTAGTATCCACCCATCCACCAATTCACCTAGTTTTAAATTTATTTTAGATATCATCCATCCATACATAGTCTTGGTTAATATCCTACATGCTATACCTACTATTCCATCATCTGTTATTAAAAATCCATACATTTAACTCATGCCCTTGAGTGGAATTTACCTTCATTGAGATCCTAAAGTGTTAGAGGATACCTCATTATGAATTGGTGTACATTAAAACCATATAAAAATTTATTCTAGTGTTAGAATGAGGGGTGGAACCTTTCAATAAAAAAGGTTATTTTCTACATTGAGTTTCATTAGAGTCACCCAGGAGAGTAGCCAAAACCAATGTTTAGTCTAGTCTTCTAGTCTCACCTTTGTCAAATCATATAAGGCCTAGATCTTTACCAACTTCCCTTATCAATAACAAACCCAAAACACCTTCCCTAGGAAGGAACACTCCACCTGTTAATCATAATATGATAGAATTACCTTGGTTTTTTAAATATTTTATTGCCATCCCATTGGATGTGCATGACCTACTAAAGAATCTTGAAAAGTATCTACCATCTTTCTCCCCTTTAAAAGGAAGAATATTAGAAGAGCACATCAAGTCTTTCAAAGTTGCATTAAGATTGATGAATTATATTAATGAAGATATTGCATGTATAATTTTTTGTTTCACAGTAATGGATGTTAATTACAATACATCAATCTACAGGAGAATTATATTACTTCATAGAAAGAGTGTCAAACTACTTTTCTTACATAATTTTGGGAGGTCAGTAGCCCCAGTTTGATATACCAACACTTTATTAGTATGAAGATGTAGCCCAATGAAACAATCTAACCTTTAATGCAATATTTTATAATATGTATACCTAGTTAAGCCCTATGTATAAACCAAAATAAGTTTTGGCATTAAAAATGTACAAGAATGCTCTAGATCCAATTAATGCAGTCTTTTTGCAAAGGTCTACTGCTATGAATTGGCATATGAAAAGGCCATAAAAATTTATAGACAACATAATCCTTAGGTGTATAACACAACTATTATCAATAGCAATCTCTTAGATTTGATTCAAGTTCCACGTATGAAGTAAAACATACCTATATTTAATCAAAATTAGTTATACACACTACCTCCTCTAACATAGATGTCACATCCAAATGATAGTTTATTGAAAAAAATGCACAAGGCAATGGTTACTAGTAGAATCAATATCCATCTAGATCCTCAATACAATTGTTTAAGGTATAGACTCTACTAAAGTAGAGATAGATGCCATACAAAATATGGTTCATAAGTTAAGCAATGATTTCTTTGGCATGTAAATGAAGATAGGAAATGCTAATGACCTAAATAATAATATGAATTTTGGGTTGTAAAGGTATAATATACCCTTCAATACGCCTACAAATAATATATTAGTCCATCAAACCTTTTGAAATCAATATAGTAGAGACAGCCTTGCCCAGTTGGTGAAAAATTCATAACACATCTCAGCATGGTGAATATGATTGTGTTGAATTTTGTGTAGCTTTTGATATCTTTCAAATAACGGTGGTGAGGCAATATCTGATGCATAACCCACTAAAATTACACTAGGACTCTATATCTTCAAGCACTAATATGTTCTTTGTGACTCAAGAGTTTATTTATTTAGTGAAGATGACAACATACTATAGGACAACATCAATGAGATCCATGATTTCCAATAATTATATAAATATTGATACAAATTGAGTAATAGGTATCCATTCAAAACATCTACTCCTCTAAACAATACAATTACTCCATTAAATATGAAGGCTGATAATAATCCACCTCCCATAAAAGGGAATGATCATCCTTAGAATAATGAAGAATAAAGAAAAAGAGGGTATAACATTATTAAGGACATGAAGAAAATAAAATCAAACATCAAACTTCATGAATTAACCTAGATCACTTAAAAAAAAGAATTCCTATGAAAGTCTATCATAGGGAAGGCCCCTATGAAAAACATAATATCTCCTATAGAGAAAATAAAGGCCTTTAACATGAACATCATATACAAAATCAAGTTGAAGGTACCACTTCTTTTTATAAATATTAGTGCATTTGGTAAGAATATTCATAATTACTTAGTCAATTTTAGAGATTTAACCACTATGATGCCTACTTCTATTTATCAAAAGCTTGGCCTAACTCCAAGCCTTTGAAAAATAATAGTCTCATAGTTATATATAAAAGTGGTACTAGTGATTGGAGAGATGACTAATGTATGTATCTAAGTAGAATTTGAGACATGAGTATATATGAATATTTAAATCCTTATAATATATTTATCTGAAGGGTATGTACTATCATTAAGTAGGGATAGGTCTAAGACAGTCAATGGATATCTCTCTAGAAATTTATATCATATTTGGCTATATTGAGAGAGGCCTTACAAACCAAATATAGATTGATTGAGAACTAAATATGAAGTATCCTATCAAATACTATAATGTCAATAATTAAGAGGTAATTTATGAATCCCCTAGCCTTGGTATTTATAGTTTCACCACAACAAATGATACAAGAATTAGAATCCTATGACCCTCCCTATCTATGGATTCTCCACTTTGATGGTGCCAAATGCAATTAAGGATTAGGCATATGAATTTCATTTATTAATCCACAAGGAAATAAGTTCCTTGTATCATATAGATTATATTTCCCTTGCACCAATAGCAGAGCCAAATAGGAGGCATTGATTTCAAGATTACAATTTTCCCTCAAAATCAATGTCAAATAGTTATTAGTGTACGGGGATTTAAAGCTGATAGTTAATTAGGTAAAAAAAAATACCAATGTAAATTATCATATCTAAAAAGTATAAACATAGAGGATGGGATTTGATTGAATCCTTTGAGGCTTTCAATATAATGGTTGTTCCTAGGGAGAAAAATCAAGTTGCAAATTCACTAGCTACTTTGGCTATTAATTGAGAGCCTCTGCAATAATCCAAGGTAATGAGATTCTATATTGAGATAGTACCTTTTCATTATGTTTTGAACTACATAGATCATTTCCATGTCTTTGATTATGACAAATATATAATCAATTTCCTAACCAACTCAAGGCAATTTGAGTCCCAAATCATTGATGACAAAGGAGTTAGTTATATTGGTCAAGAGGAGTCAGATGAGGAATGTGTTGTCCCTAAAAAATAAAATATTATCCCCCTTGTAATGGTTTCCTTAGAAAGGCCATTTAATATAGATACCCAAGCTCAGTAGTGAAGGAAATCTAAGGTTAGTGAGTCTAACTTCAAAAATGATAACATAGGGGATGAGAGTAACCCACACTACTTCAACATTGGCCTTAGTTGCACTACAGAAAAAAGGCAATGAGTGAAAGATTTTCTTATCTAATACAAAGAAATGATTTCATGGACATATGAGGACTTACAATTTAATGACCCAAAGGTCATCACCTATATAATTCCATTGAAACCAAACCTTAAGTTGTTTAGACAAAGACAAAGGCCATTGAATCCTATCTTAGAACATCTCATTAAAATATAAGTATAATAGCTATTGAGTGCGAGAATAGTCTTCCCATACAGTCATTTTACCTAGGTGGCCAATTTAATCCCAGTCAAAAATAAGAATGGAAAAGTTAGATTATGTGTTGATTTCATGAAATTAAATAAAGCTTATGAGAAATACAACTATCCATTGACCTCCTTGGATGAGGTTATTCATATAGTCAATAGCGTTTAAATGATGTTCTTCTTAGATAGATTTTTAGGTTATAACTAGGTGTTGATATAGTTAGAAGATAAAATGAAAACTACATTTACTACAAACTTGAGTACCTATGTGTATAAGAGAATGCCTTTTGGTCTAAATAATGGAAGAGCCACATTTTATCAAGTAATGGATCATACATTTCAAGGGTCGATATGTACATGTTTAATCATATATATGGATGACCTCACAATTTTCTCTAAAAATAGGAATGATCATGTAGGCCATCTACAATCAATATTCAAAAGATGCCAAAGATTTGGCATCTCACTAAACCCAAAGAAGGGAATATTTGGAGTTATTAAGGGTAATATTTTGGGACATCTCATTAAAAAATAATGGATCATCATTTATCCAAATAGAATCTAGGGTATTTCAAAGATTGCATCACTAAATAGTAAGAAGGAACACAAGTATTTTTTTAGGAAAATAAACTTTGTAAGAAAGTTCATCTCAAGATTTGTAGAAATTTTGAGACCCATGAAAGCAATTCTCAAACAAGATTCAAAAGTGGAATGGACAGCTAAGGCCTAAAATTATTTTTAAGACATCAAAGATTTTATATCTCAAGCCCTAGTACTGATTATCTTGGATTTCAAAAAGGATTTATACTTATACTCATTTGGCTCAAAACATATAATTATTATTGTTATAATGAAAAATAAATATGAGATTGAACATCCCATTGCATTAATGAGCATCAATTTGAAGGATACAAAACTATGACACTCCATGATTGTTAAATAGATCTTTAGTATTTTGAAAGTGGTGAAGAAATTATGACACTACATCTTGAGAAATAAGACTATCACTATCATTCCTGACCCTGTTGTCAAGCTTAACTTGTCACAAAATAAAGAGGCAAATAGATGTCAAAGCTATAAGAATTTGATATAGAAATCAAGCTTGATAAAAAAATTTGGGTTCAGGGAATCATCCCAATCATGATTGAGCCTAACCCATGCATTAATATTGAAGAGTTTTTTGAGGCCCAAGTATGTAGAGGGGAATGGTATACTAACATAATTCAATATCTTCTTACATCCACTTTTCTCATAGAACTCAATGGAGAACAAAGGAAAACTTTGAGACTCAAAGCTACTCACTACATGATTAAGAAAATAGTTATTGATAGGGAAAATTATGAAGGCATATAACTTAGATGTGTATCAATAGAAGAGGATCAAGATATTTTGGAAAACCTACACCAAAAGATAGGCAATGGTCATCCATCTATAAATACCATAATTCACAAAATCCTAAGAATGGGCTATTATTTGCCAATAGTCTTCAAGGATGCCCATGCCCATATAAGGACATGTCATGAATTCCAATATTTAGAAAAAATATGAGTACATGAATAAATTCCCCTACAACTTATTATTGAGGGAAGGACATTTACCTAGTAGGGATTGGATTTAATTGGTATCATTACCCCAAACTCTTTAGCAGGTCATAAGTTGTACTCACTACCTTAGATTATTATACTCGATGGACTAAGGAAGTGACCAAAAAGAATTCTAGAGTGAAATATGTGATTTAAATCTTATAAGAACACATCAAAAATAGAATCAACACTCTCATCTCTCTAGTTTGTGATAATAGGCCAGCATTCATACCAATTGAATTCACTAAATGGGCTCATGATAACTACATCACCATTAGGTCATCTTCTAATCACTATCCGTGGGGAAATGGATTAGCCAAATCAATGAATAAGAACTTGATATATGTAATTATGAAATTAGCTATGAATAAGACTAGGAACTAATATAATTTACTTACATATTCCCTGCGGGTAGATCAAACAAGATATAAGTAGGACCTCAAAGGCTCACCCTATTTGTTTTTGTATGGATAAAGGCCAATATTCCTAATCATGATGATTTTTTTGACTTATAAATTCATGTAGGATTATATATAACTAAATGACAAGGTAGAATATAAATTAATGGATATAATACAAATGGAAGATTCAAGGACTAAGGCCCTATATACTTTTAGTAAACATCAAGATGTGATCAAAATATGGTTCTAAAAAATGGAAACACTCAAATCATTCTAGATCTCCAACCTAGTGCTTCTTTGGGATAAATCCCATGAAAAGAAAGGGTAGCATGATAAATTTTACCCACTGTGGATTAGACCATACCAGATTTTTAAAATCCTAGGCAACAATGCATTCCATATAAGGGACCTTTAGGGTGATCAACTCATAGCCAGTTAATGGAAAATTTTAAAAACATTACTTCATGATTATGCCATCTGAATATTCCCCTAATTGATGAAGAAAACATGGTACATGTAGTAGTAGTTTTTCCTACTTTCTAGTTTAGTTTTCTTACTTTTTAGTTTAGCTTTATTGCTTTCTAGTTTAGTTTTCCTACTTTCTAGTTTAATTTTCTTTCTCTATAGTTTAGTTTTCCTGCCTTCTAGGTTAGACATTTTGTTTTTTATTATGATGATATAAATTTATTTATCTTTACATAACCAAATTGACATCTTACTAGTTTTTCCCCTATTTTATGCTTAAGTTGATATGTATGGGAAAGGAAAACTGTAAAGGGATTCACAACTTGGGGTCTATACATAAACTAGTTATAATTTTATGTTTGAGGTCTTTAGTAATTGGGTATGTAATGATAATATTTTAGGGTTGTGTCTCACAACTTGGGGTCTATACATAAACTAGTTATAATTTTATGTTTGAGGTCATTAGTAATTGGGTATGTAATGATAATATTTTAGGGTTGTGTCAAAATTGAATATTTTTACCGTGTATCTAAAATTTGATCTCAAATACTCTATATGAATTTAAAATTTTTTTTCACTCCATTAGACCAAGCACACTTTTCATACTAATACTTATTTGGAGGTTGTAACATTAGTGTGTATGTATATGCTAGGGACATTATGGTAAATAATTTGTTTTATAACTACACTAGCTCACAGAGGTTTCAACTCTCATTCTTCCATTCATAAAAATGAGAGAGAAAAGAACCAATGTGTTAAAAAAGTGATCAATAAAACCCAAAGAAAATAAAAAGGGGATCAAATGCTCACATGATGAATTAAGTTCAATGTACCACTCATCATGCTAAAATAAGTGAAGGAAGAGGAGAGAAGGAACCCAAAGGTATCTCTATCAGGGCTATGGTTGCTTGGCTAGTAGTAAAGTAATGCTTAATATTCCTTGACTTAATAAGTTTTAAATGAACCAAATTGAAACATATAGATACTACAAGTCCTTGAAAATATCCTCAGAATAAGGATTAAATAATATCACTTTAGTACAAAGATCCATGGATGAGAAGGCAAGCATGTTGTATGATGTATTTCAGAGTCTCTTTCATATCTCTAATTGAAGTATTTTTTTGTGACAAGGTTCATGTCTAGTTTAAAATTGCAAACAAAAGTTATAAGTTATTAAATACTTAGAAGCATTCCCCCTATAAGTTGCCATTTTTTGTACCTACCATTCCCTTATTCTTTAAAAAATAATGGTAACTCACTTTTTATTGATTTGGCCCTATTGGTTAAGCCTTCTTCTTATTTATCTAAAAGTTTTATTAGATTGATCCTATCAATGTGAACATTTGAAATCATAAACAATGATATTTTACAATTTAGATTAAATTATGAATGCCCTTTAGGATTTTTGTACTTATGTAGGGTTTGGGACTTGGTTTCATTCTAAACTAATTTTTTTAGTTAGATTACTTATTTAGTACTTAAGTTCGGACAACAAGTTTAGAATTTTGTTCATCATAAAAACTATTCAGGACTTGTTCATCAAACATTTTACTTTGAGACTTCTTTTTAGAAACTCTATGCTTCAGGACTTAAGTTCAAAATTTATTCATTAAAATTTATGTTTGAAGTTTCTATATCAAACATTTTATCTGGACATTTTGTTCAAGCATTTTATTCAGAGGATTTGTTTTGTACTTAAAGTTTGGATAATTTCTTCCTTGGATATGTTCATCAAAACTTGTGTTCATGACTTGTTTGTCAAAAATTTTGTTTGAGGTTTCCTTTGTTTACATCTTAGTTTTATATAAGACTCATTTAGGATTTTTATTGTTTAGGTTATTGTTAGGACATTTTGTTTCGACATTTGTTTAAACTTTTTTTTGAAGGATTTGGTCTTCAGATATTTTGATCAAATTTTATGTTCAGAGCCTTCAGTTGATGATAATTAATGGTTTAGTCCCAAGATGAAACCCAAATCCTAACTCTTGACTACCAAAATCCCATTAGACTTATCCAATAAAGTATAACTACTTCATGACACTTGCTAATGAATGTAAAGATGTGGAATCCTGACCAACTAAACTAATGAGATTTTAATTATGTAGGTAAAACAAATATATGAACATTGGACATTAAAATCACATGAACTCAAATTCAATTAAAAAGGATAGATCAATGAATTGTATCTATAAACATGTTCATTTGATTACAAGAAAATTTGGAGCTCAGTTTCTACTCTATGAACAAATCCCTAGTCACCTGTGACTCCATCATAAGTAAGGAACTAGGAAAATGTAATTATCACATTACAAGAGACTAAATTTGAGAAAACCATATAATTGTAATGTCTTCATCATCCCAGAGCTTTAGATGAGTACTACCACCATCCTAATTCTCCAATAGGTATTTCACTAAGTATAAAGACACTATGTTTGATGCAAATTTATTAAATGATAGGTATAATAACTACTAAGAATTAGGGGATTATATTGATATTATTGACACATTTTCTCATGAAGGATATTTATCAAAAACATAATGCTAATTGGTGATATATCTACTCTCTCCCAAGAGTTAAGGATTGTAATTCATGAAATCCAATCACAAGGTTATGCCCTACATTGAACTGCTATGAGACTTTTTCTTTTCCATCAAGGTGATAGAATATGCCTTCTTACATCACATGTATCACTAGATGGTCCTATCCTTCATCTCTAGTGATGATTTCCAAAGGTATGTATCTTTGTTGATTCTAGATGCCATATTCATTAAGCATAGGTTAGTAATATGGAAAAAGCATAATTTAATTGAGAAAAATATAAGATGATGGATTCTTTCTAGGGAGTCTATGGTCTTGAAAGGAAAACCCTCCACCTAATTAGAAAATTTAGAATGGGGGTCTGCATTGGGATGGCCCTGTTGAATAACCTATACGGCATGCCAAGTATCCATTTTATTCCCTTAGATTGGGTGTAACTTACAGACATGATGATGACCTCCAACATGACTTTTAATCTAGGGTAAAATTATCAACTTTAATTTAAGGGAGCAAGTTCTACATAAGGGCAAAGGGCTCAATTCAACAAGCCATTTTTATATGATGTCATACCTCCTTGATGTAGTAATGAGAACAATGTATAAGGACTTTGGGTATATTTGGAGACCAACAACAAACTTCATAAATAATCATATCTATGATTATTTTTAATTTATACATGTATATGCATATACCAAACATATCACCTAAATTATAGAAGATGTATATCCATAAGTGTGGTAAGTTATTCATGAGGCTTTACTACCTAGGATATCAAAGAACATAGAAAACAAATTGGATACTTAGGGTGACTATTGGCAATAGCCAAACTATATAATGATCATGGTCACTAGAAATAAGGTTAAACCCTTATACCTCCCTAATTCTATACCAGATAAGCTTGAAAACAAAGAGATCACATTCGAACTTTGGTGGAGTGTAAAGGAAGATCTCATAAAATAAAAGAAAGGCATGTTCTATGGGTTTCATATGATAATTAGCCAAATGTGTTATATTATGAAGAAACACTTGAAGGATGTATGAAATAAGTGGAAGTATTATCAGTTAGCTACCCTACCTCATGAGTATTGGTACCCTCATGGTCAAATTCAAGATCATATCTAGGGCTTTAGTATTCCATACTAGCATGTTCCCTACGACCATGATTTCTTATTCTTAAATACAAAAGATGATGCTCGAGTAATGAAAATGGAAAAACTTGTAGATCTTAAAGAGGATCATTCGAATATTATTTAGGGAGAACCTTTAATTTTAGTGCAAGAGATGCATATAATATTGCCACCCTTTGGAGGATGGATTGCTTCAGACTTTTGGGGCAATATACCCTAGCAACAAATAAATGAATAAGGGGAGCCTTATCAATAATCTCCCCAAGTATTGAAGGCTATGAAGATAGATCCTAGTCTGAGTGAAATTGATCATAGAGGAGCTCAAGAGGATCTAATTGAGTTGGAATTATCTAATGCAAAAGGCCAAGATCACCTAGTTTTACCAAGTGGTTTATCTATCATTAAATGTATCCTTCACCTTAGCTTTTATTGGCCAACCCTCAACCAGGACTATTACAATTATGTAAATAAATGTGTTAAATGTCAAAAATGTGATAATTTACACCACACACTAGCCCTTAACCTTCAAGTATCCGAAGATTATTTGACCCTCTCATAATGGGGAATCAATCTCATTAGGGAAATAAATCCTCATTCTTCATAGTGACACCAATCCATCATCATCACCATCAAATATTTTACCAAATGGGTGGAGGCCATTCCTCTCATCTTGACCAAAGTCAACAAGATATTCAACTTCATCAATCATCATATCATTTATCATTTCAGTGTTTCCCATAATATCATCACCACTATTGGTAAATCTTCTAAAAACAAACAAGTCCAAGGTCTTTGTGATGCACTTGACATCATGTTAAGCTTTTCCTCACCTTATCATCCATAAGAAAATGTATAGGTAGAAGCCTCTAATAAAACCCTCAACAAAATGTTAACCAATTTAGTTAGTGCTTCATGCAAATATTGGTAATTGCACATTCCTTTCACTTTATGGGCCTATCACACTAGCATTCAAACATCTATAGGTACTATCCCTTTCTCTCTAGTCATTAGAATAGAGGCAATCTTTCCTCTTGAAGTCCAGATTCCTTATCTTCACATATCCTTGCAAGACATCATTTTTAAGAGTGACTATCATCATTATAATCTATCACAACTTGAGATACTTGACAAGCATTTCCTAGTAGTGCTTAATCATCTTCATGTCTACCAAGAATGAATAAAATGTGCCTATAACAAATACCTAAAAGAATGAGAAATCAATATCAGAGACCTTTTCCTAAAGGAAACTCAACATGTAACCAATATGGAGAAAATAAAAAGAAGAAATTTTTATTTTAATTTAGTTAGACCCTACATCATAACCCATAAGTATGGATCAAGAGCTTACCATTTGTCCCCTCTTAAAGGAAAACCAAAAATTGAGCCTCTCAATGCTTCACATCTACATCCTTTTTGAAAAAAATAGGGATCAAACTCACCTTCTTCTCTAACTTAAGCTCATCCCTTTATTTATGAGATTTTCACCATCACTTACCTATCACTATCCCTTTAAGGACAACCAATTATAACATATGACCATATGATTAAACTATCACAGTTATAGACTACTTTTAAATATGGGTACCCCAACTCTATCCATAACATGGTTCCCATGGATACCTTTTATCTCTAATTAGATGGAATACCATGGTCATTGTCTCTCAAAACCACTCCTTTCACCTATATTTAACCTTTTTGTGACAGAAATTTTTCCCTCCTAAAGGTAAACCTCTATGCCTATATAGACTTGTCTATGTCTACACCTAACATCAAAATAATCTGGGATACTAAAAATATCAATTATGTCACATGTCCCTAGCATTACTAATTACTCCCTTGAAGGATTGCTACCCAAAACTAAATTACTTAAAATATAGACTACTCTCTTGAAGGATAGTTATGAAATAAACAAACCCAAAATTAGACCACTCCCTTGAAGGATGGCTAAGTTAAATTTGTCAAAAGTAATCATTTGAAGCTTTTTGCATCAATTAGATTCACAAACCTATCTATATAATAGAAATAAAAAAATAAATTATATCAAAATCATAACAAGTTATCCCAAGAAATCTACAATCATCTTGCATATCTAGCATTAGTAGACTTCCTGCATCGATCAGTCTACACCTTGCATGAAGACATGGAATTATCTATTATAGTTATTAAGTAACCTATTGAAGGGGAAAACTAACCCACATAAGGTTACCTTACCTATCAACCCATTTAATTTTAACCTACCACCCATCTCCCCTTTATACAATGTACAAATCAAAGGATTATGAGCTTACTTGACATATTGTGATCAAGACACCTTTTTATCAACCAAAGCATGCCAATGCAAAGAATTTAAGAGGCTTATGTTTCCTAATCCAATATAAATTTAGTTTTCATTTTTCCTTACCAATGAAAAGTCATCATTATTTTTTATTATCCTCGTCATTATTTTATGTAGACATATGTATCATGATTCTTATCTCTTTTCCCACATCTAGTTTATTATCTAACTTACTCTATGTGATTTCACTAATATCATCACCATATTTAAAACATCAAATCTATAATCAATGAAATAAATCAGATCAATAAACCATGAACATAAACCATATCAATAATAATAAGCATCAAACCATCTATAGTCATAAAAATCATATCCATGAACACAAAAAACCATTATCCATAATCATCACATGCTTAAAGCTATTGAGTATGCATCTTATAAGCCTAAATAATAAAATATCAAAACATTTAAATCATGAACCATGAACCATAAACAACATCTATATATCATCATGAACATCATAAACATCATATACATCATATCATCAAAATAAATATTACATGTAATAATGTATATATATCTCTCTTTCTCAAAGCATGTACATCTCGCTCCATTAGCACACCGATTGGTATCAAAATCATATACACCTATATCTATAAATCCTATCATATCATATCATTCCCATGGGGTACCACTACCACTAGCCCCACCTACAATACCATTATAATTTGGTACCTATCCTCTTAGGATGCCTATCTATCCAATCAATGAAATGGTCCACTAAATTGGAGTCACCACAGCTCCCCCACTTACTAAAGTGGCTCTACACTCACCCCATCAAGGTTACTTAGGACACTGCTAGCAATATGGCCTCATAATTCTCAAATCCTCGATTATGGCTAATACCATGCCATAGGGATGGTACTTGGTGGTTCTATTAGTGCTACCATTACTCTTATCCCTTGTCTCAAGGTGTCCCTCTCCTTAGTCACCAAGCCTAGTGAAGTACTAGCTTAAACCCTCTCACTTATAATAGTGGCAACCTAACCCTATAAATTCATAATATAGCCTTAAAATTTGGCCACCTATCCCTATAAAACTATAATTTATTCTTATGTAGCATCTAGTACTACTCCTACCTATCCATTAGGGCCACCACCTTGTACCTCTACCTATGGATCCCCACCAATTGGATGCACATCCATGGCCTATTAGCCCCTATGATACCACATAGAATTAGATGCTGCATAAAGGGACTAGTACCATGTTTCATAGCCATCACCAACATTGAAATCATCAACCCATACCATAATAGGTAGCTTCTCATGATCTAAGACCACCTCCTCTATTTATGGCTTGGGTAAAAAAACATAGTATCTTCCTTCTTGTACCTTGGGAATGGAACTAGAATCCCTTGTATTAAGAAAAAATACCTCTAAACTCTATCAAATTTGATGAGCTTAGTCTCACCCTCTCTTCTTTAATATATCCATCTCTAGCTCTACAATGATAATGTGTGATAGTTATAGAAGGTCCACCTAAGAAAGCCAATATATGGCCTCCAAACCACATTACCAGAAACCAAGCCATCTAATGCATCTCTAAAGGAATCAATATCCCTCACTCCTCCTCTAACTCTTATGAAGTCATAGTCACCCCTCCACTATATGAAACCCACTCTAAAATCCATTTGGGTATAGCCCTCCCATAGTAGCCCCAATGGTATTATAACCCTAATGTGCTCATATGCCTAATAATGAAGCACAAACCCCACACTAATACCATATCTCTTATGATATTAAAATTCCAAAAACTCCCTATATATCTAAACTAACAAAATTGGTGCCCACTAAAACATTATCCTACCAAGAAACATCTCCACCAACACTCACAATAGTAGATAAGGACACTACCCACTACTCAAAACATGTAATGTAAAATAAGACACTACCATCATCATGATATCCATCAAATTCCTCTCATCTGGATCCCTTTAGTATAATGTCCCGTAAACAAAATCATTGGCATGACACCTAGCAATGGCCTGATCCTCATTTCATAGGAGCTCCATGTACTCATCCTTTTCCTCTCAATATGGTAAATTTCCTCCCCTCAAATAGGTAGCCATGTAATCCTATGAACAACCTCTTATAAGATGGTCATCCATCCTATCGACAAGATGAAGGTGTTCATGGTTGGATCCCATCTCTCAATGAGGGCTATCATCATAATTGTATCGCATAGAAAGTGTTGATAATATCTCATAACCACAAAGCTAACCTCTTTCATATGTGTCTAATCATCCCTGGTCATCCCTCCCTATATCTTCATAAAGATCCTAGGAACTTGATCCCTCATTTGGATCTAATCTCATGCCTATAAAATTTCAAGTTAGCACACCCACTTAGTTGTTCATTACCATTGCTCGTTTCCATTTAATTCATTTATTCTACCCAAATCTACCTCTTTATCAACCTAAACCCACCTAAATTAACCTATTCAAATACTACCCTAACCCACAAAATTTTCAATACCTACCCTAACATATCAAAAAAACACCTACTTATTTTAACCAAAAACATCTACCCTAACCCACAAAATTTTCAACACCTTACCTAAACCTATCAAACCAACACTCAACTCTAACTAATAGCCATTTCAGCAAATCACTCCTTGTAAATTTCCCTATCCTAACCTACACTTGGTATTTTAACTCCTCTACACCCCTAAAAACATTTTAAAATAGTTTTTTTCTATATCTTTTATTAAAACATGCATTCCCTAATCCTTCGACCACTAATGATCACTACAACCATTGATGATTAAGTGACCTTTGTGCTTTAGTGGTCAACTATGAATAGTCATGTCTAACCATTGATGATCAAGTCAAACCATTAAAAATCACTATGTGTGACCACCAATGGCAAACCACCTAACCCTACCTTCCTAAAACACAACAAAACAACATAATTCAACAACTAACATACCTAATTCTATCATATACCCTACCCCTAACCCAAATACTCTTTTAATTTCAAATTTCATCAATTAATTTTTCAAATCATAACTAAAACCTACATCTAATTAAAACCCACCAAAACCTTACCAACATAACCATAACCTACTCAAATTCAACTTTAAAACAACCAAATTAGCGAAACTAAAATTTTTGAAGCACCCGCTACCTCATTCCTCAACCACTGTCAAAGATGGAGCCCATGTCCCACTACTCAACTATGTCCTTGTTCATCCTATATAATTAGTCCTATCATATCACCTCAACACATGCCTCCAACCAATCAACAATCCTTAGGTCATCAAAATGCTCAGTCAACCCTCTCACACAAAATGTTAAATCACCAAATCAGTAAAATTCATGGAACACACAAAAATCAAATAAAAAAATGTGAATATGAATGTTCATTTTCACTTTTTATGGTCTATGGTTTTAGGGTTTCCCCCTTGACTATTGATAATTAGGGTTACCATCGATAGTTGATCTTGAGACCCCTAACCATTGACGGTCAAGAAACCCACATTTAAAAAAATTGAAGCACCCACACCTAAGTGCCAAATTTTTGGAGATTACCCTTATCTCACCTAAAATTTTGGATATTACCCTTCTCCAACCAACCATTAGACCATGTCCACCTTGATGTTGGCCATTTTTTGACCCAAACTTTCTCATATTTTTGTGATGACCTTTATTGGTATTTTTGACCATATTGACCAACCTTGCCATGTTAAACATTTGATATTTAAACCATGTCATGCACAACCAGACTATTTATGTTTTTTAAAGGAGAAATTCCTACCTTAGATACATATCAAAACAATTAACCTATCTAGGAGACTTGATAAAGATAACTTGATCAACTATGCCTAACATTGTGGCCTAGTTACCCCATCATCATTCCTTCTAGAACTAACATTATTTTTAGCAACATTGGTAACCTTTATCTATGTGTGATATTGGATATCACATGTAGTCACATTTTATGTGCATTTTTGTGCTTCAAATTCCCAACCACCCTCGTCACTAACTTTGTGACTTACCATACACCACTTATCAAACACCAACTCAATTTTAGTTTCACCTCTTCAACTCCTAGTTTGATGGGGAACACCTCCTCCCATACTAGAGGAAACTAAACCTTCAACAAAGAAATTAATTTTTATTTTGTATCTTATTGATTCAAAGCCACATAATAAAAAGGGGGAGAATGTAGACAATAGAAAACCACACATAATGGTTCTAGATGTTGAAATGCCTCAATATTCCCTAGGGATCACCTAACCCTTCTTGACCCACCAACTAACCCATCAAACCCACAGTCAAGTAAATTATTAATATAATTAACTCACTAACATACTAACCCTTCACCCATCCCATTTTAACTCACTTTTACCCTTTTCCTTTAGACACTCAATTAGTGATGGTCAAATTGACTACTGATGGTTAGGTTGATCATCAATGGTTAGGTCTTCCTCACTCTTACACAAATACTAGTTGTGTGAAATATAACATGACATAATTAATTATGTCCACCTTGTCCATTGCTAATGAACTCCTAGGAATTAAAATTAGAAATCCAACCTACTAGGGAACCTTCTATCCCCCATCTCTCTTTTCCTATAAAAGGATGGGAGTAGGAGGTAAAATGTATCTAGTTTTGTGTAATCAGAATCACTTTCAAGTGTTCCAACACATAGGTGATCTAGATTACAACCAATCAACCATTATTTTATCAATCAAGGAACTAAAAAAAATACTTGAACCTCTACCCAAATTTATTTTTGAGGTAAGGTACCATTACTCTACCAAAATTTCTCCAACCATTAACTATCAGCCATCAAATGATAGGTACAGTTTGTGTTTTAGTTATGTTTGGTTTCTAACTTCTAGGACTGAATTAAACCCCCTGCACCTATTTTTTGACTTCCCTATCCCTAACCAGACCCTTAATAGACCCTTATCTAATCAATAAGCCATTTTATAATGCATTTTTGGACACTTTAATAATTTCACAGGCAACTACCAATAATTAGCATAACCACCAATAGTCACCTCCAATCATCAATGGTTACCTAACCACTGACAGTCAACTTAACCATTGATAGTCACCCTAACCAGTAATGGTTACAATGGTAAGAAATAATACTAAGTTATCTCCAACCTTTACCCCTAACCAAATATGACTTTCTATGTCCCTTCCTATTCATAGACCCCTACCTAATTTTTTGAACCTAATTTGATTTATTTTAGAATTAGTATTGATCTAATTTTTCTATATTTAGTTATTTTATCTAACAAGCACTCATCTTTATTGTATTTCATTTTAGTTAATTTTTTATTTGATGAAATTATATCAATTTTATCTCTTCAAATTAAATTTTTATCAAAGAGTGGATTGATAGCCTCATAACAAGCTCACACTAGGCAGTCCACCTAACTATCTTTCTAACAACCCCTTTTGTTAGTGCTTTCTTATCTATAATTTATTCCTTCCAAGATAAAGAGGAAATCTCCATACTCATTTATATTACACATGCATATCATCTACGTTATTCTACCACACCCTTATTACTAGTTTCTTATCTTCTTCCTAAGTTAAGAAATGAATAAAAATTAAGAGAAACAATCAGAACTCAGGAGGCTAAAGAGTTGATTAAAATAGTTGGGGTACTAATGCCCAATTATCAAGAACATAAAGATCTTATTTCACAAATCTTAGAAGAATTTAAACTATCCAAAAAATGGATAATATAGGTAAGTTGATTATTAGAATCAATTTTGATCAACTACTTTAGGAAGCATCTAGGAATTTCAAGCAAAATATTTAAGGATGAACACTCAAAGACATTAAATCTGATTTGACTTTTGATAGAAAAAAGGTGATGAAAGTTGAGATCTTTAAGATAAACTTATAGAAAATAAAGTTGGATCATGCCAAGATCCCTGAAAAAATGAATAAGGTGCATAGATCCTCATTACTCAACTTGGACATCATCAGACTATATCATGAAGTAGGACACAAGTGTTATTGAGAATTGGAGGTGAAGAAGAAGATTGACGCTTCAAATTCTAGTTTAGCACAATTATATCTAGTGATGATTCCAACAATCAGAACATCCATGAAAATGCCCACCCAACCTTAGTTCAAAGGCCAATTTTTCATACATCTATATATAAGTGTTAATTATTACACTCATATTATCTTTTTGTTATAACTTGATTATGAAATTTACCCAAATTATTTGTAAGCATGCTAATGTTTCATCATATTATAAAGGACAACTTTATTTTTGTCAAGTGTAAAATAACTACACACACACACACACACACACACACACACACACACACACACACACACACACACACACACACACACACACACACACACACACACACACACACACACACACACACACACACACACACACATTACATATAAATTTTATACTACAATTAGAACTAAGGTTCTAATTACACCATGTAATCACAAGTTCTCATTTCCTTGGAGGATGAGGCAACCCCTCCCCAAGTCTATATATGTGTCTAGAACCCTTAATTTGAAGGTCATAAAATCAATATAAGAGTAAATCAAATTTTTATTATTACAAATGTGTTTTATTTTCTTTCCATATTCTATGTAATCACATTTTTATCTTTTAGGTTGTTCAATTTATTAATTCTAAGTGTGTAACATCTACTAAGAATTCTTCTTCTTATGATTAATATGTCAATTTTAGATGTGTAATAGCTATTGAAAATATATTAGTGATTATTGATTATTTCCAAGTAGGTTGATCGTCTCATCTTTTAAAGTGTGGAGAAGTGTTTACAATGATATAGTCTTCTGTGTATGTGCAACATCTCTCCTAGATACCTCCCTAGTCTATGTCATAATCTCAAAAATATGGGTAAACTACTCTAAAAGGAGCAACATTTAGCTTAGGTCTTTGAGTTTCCTATATTAAACTATCCTAGACTACTTGACCATGTTTGTGTGAATATGTACAATAGATGCTAACAATATACATTGGTTATAAAATCACTTATCCATAAATAATCCATCTTAAAAGCTAATTATTCAAGTCATAGAGTCTTGTTATGCTCTACACTTACATCTATTTTTGAGTTTATTTATAAGATATACCCACTTTAGATTAGTATCCACCCATCTACTAACTCACCTAGTTTTAACATCCATTTAGATATCATCTATCCATATATTGTCTTAGTTAAAAATCTTCATGCTCATCCTACTATTCCATAACCTGGATGTTCATACCACATACTTACAACTTGTGCCTTGGAGTGGAGTTTACCTCCATTGAGATCATGAAATGTTAAAGGCTACCTCATTACAAATTAGTGTGCATAAAAACAACATCAATAGAACCAATATAAGAATAGGGTGAGTAGGGTAGCTACGAATAAGTTCTGGTCAATAGTAAATGTATGGTAAAATAAAATAATAAGATGACACTTGGATAAAATGGCAAAAGGTTTTCCCATAAGTGATGATTGATCAAAAAATAATGATAGTGTGGGTTTAGTTTTATCTTAAAATGGTAAGAGTGTTCTAACTTAAAAAATTCTTGTAAAATTGTGAGAGCATGGTTGATATAACTGAGCTAACCTAAATAGAAATTAAGTTCTACCTACATTGTCCAAAAGGACCTCAAGTCATTGTAGTTCAAATGGCGTGGTAAATGTAACACAATGGTGAATTATTATGTTTTTCATGTTGGTATGGAGATGCATGCCCTAATCAACATATGAGACAACTATCATAAATAATAAAATAATTCTAGCCCATACCCTTTCTAAATAGTTTCTCTATCAAGAACTTGTTATAGATTTGGAATCCAGTAATGTTGTTGTCATTCTCATTGGTTGTTGATTATTTTTCTTCCAAATATTGAGACAAGATATCTTTGTATCCTCTACAAAGGAAAGTGTAGCTAGCGATGGTAGATAGGGATAAATATAAGGTGATAATTTTGATTTGGAAATGTAAATGTGTATGACAATGGAATTTATAATGGTTAAGAAAAAAATGAAGATGAATATTTTTAGGCACACATAATGTTATTTATTCCAAATTTGGTAGGGTTGAATACTTCTAAATATACTCTCAATAGGACCATCAAATTTTTTTATTGCTTGGGCTCGAGAGTAGATACCATCTAATTATGTTGCATATTGGAATCTATATTAATGTTATCTTTGATAATTTATTCATAAAGCATGAAGAACTATTATGTTCAATTATTAGTGCCTTGAAGAGGTTTTTACCAATGAAGTTGTCTTTATTTTCCCATAATGACTTTGAGAATATTTCACTAAGAAATGTTGAATTTTGACTTTGATCATCTTCAAATGCCTCAAAAAAGGTTTCACCGTAAGATGTTGTGTTTGGCCTTTGATTATCCCCTAACACCTCTAAGAAGGTTTCAGTAAGAGATTGTCATTATTATGTATGAATGTGTTCTAAGTCCCCCTAATATTCCTAAATTGATATGTCTTCATAGATTTAGTTCAATATGGTCTGATTCTTTCTATCCCAAATGACACTTGTGGGAGGTAGAATGTCAATATAATTGCTATGTTAGTTGGTGGTAATGGAATAATGAAAGGTAGTATAATCCTCTTAGAAGATACTATGATAACTAATGTTAAATTTGAATTAATCATCCTCAAAAATAATAGAAGGATCTTAAATATATTCAAGATCTGCAAGGCAAGTGTAATCAATGTTATAACAATCACAACTATATTCTAATTCTAAAGTTGATTCCATCCTGAGGGATTCTAAATCTAATGGTGAGACTGATGTTGATTTTGATTCTAATGTTAAATCTCATGCCAGTTAAAAAATAAAACCTCACTTCAATGTTGATTCTTTATCTGGTGTGAATACTACTATAATAATGTCTTATTGAATGCTTGGTATCAAAAAAATAATGCCATGTGATGGCATAATGAGCTCTATAAGAATAGATTCATCTAAGAAGGGTTCAACATAGATTGGATAATCTAGGTGAAGCCCCTAAAAGAGAGGGAACCACTTGAGGGGTGATTCCATAGAGATTAGCATGTCAAAGTGAGGCTTTTCAACAACTGGAAAAAGATTAAAATATAAATCCATATAAATTGGCTTGTCAAAGGGAGGATCTTTAAAAATAAGATAATATTCAAGCTAATGATTTTCCTAAAAGTGGTTATAATTATTAATAAGTGAGTCAACAATGACTAGCTTGTCAGAGTGAGATTATTTAACAACAGGTAAAGCATCAAAAGGTGATTAATCATAGGTTAACTTATGGAAAATGGGTGTTCAAGAATAACATCATGGATTTCATTTATAATTGGCTAAGAAATACCAACTTGAAACACATTTTCATCTTGAAAAGATGGTTCTTGAAGAGATGATGGTTGGTTCTCTTGTGGCTCAAATATTGACATAGAATTTATAAAGTGAGAAATGGTTAGCATAAGATAAAAAATGGCTCATAGTTTAATTATGGGCTCACAAAAAATTATACTATTGAATAAGGGATGAAGAAATACTAGTTGATCTAATTGACATTCCTCAATAATAGGTTCAATAAATATTGGTAATGGGTTGATAATGATAATGAATAGACATTGTGAAGTGTGGTTGATAGTGCAAGCCAAAGGAGGAGGGCCCAAAATAGTCACCCTTGGGTGTTGTGAAGCTTGGTTGCTTATAAAATACAAAGGAGGATTATTCAAAATGGTAACCTTTGAACATTGTGGAAGTTGGTGGCTTGCATAATCCTAAGGAGGCTAACCTATAATGGTAACGTACGAACATTACGAAGCTTGATTATTCACATAAGCTAATGGAGGATAACCTAGAATTGTAACCTTTGAGTGTTACAAAGCTTGATTATTCATGCAAGGTGAGGAAGATAGCCTAAAATGGTAACCTTTTAGTGTTTGGGACCTTGATTGATTGTGCAGGATAAAGGAGGAGAATGGCGTTGACGTATGCAAATAGAAATGGATTGGCTTGGTAATTACAAATTAGTCCTAAGGAAGGTAATATCCTCAAACAAGGTGGAGTGATCATGTCCATCATAATAATTATCTTCCTTATAGCTAGGTCCATAAGATATCCCACTACAAGTATATGTTTGCATCATGATTCGAAGATTATTCTCTACATTTGCTAAGATGTGAAATGTGTTTTGAAAACATTAAAAAGGCATGTTTTGGATGTATTCAAATAAGTGACAAGGTAATACAAGACTAAAATAGAATAAGTGGCATAGTACAAAATAATTATAAGAAATGTAAGCAAATTTACTCAACATTGGTGGTTTGAAATCATCAAATTAAAAGAGGGTATGATAATTTTGAAACCTAAAGTGAAATATAGCATAAGAAACTTAGGTCAAAGATATTTCAATACCAAAAAATATATATAAAACTATAATTAGTTTTGACTAGAAAATTAGAAGAGGGTCTTTCTAATTAGGAAGATAACAATGTGAACTAAGAAACTCAAAATATGAATTAACACAAAAACTCCTAAGCATAAATCTAAAACCAAATGGGAAACTCAATACTAAAACATGGTAATATGATGTATAATGTTCCATTAACTTAGATCATGAATGAATTCAAGATAACCTTAGTTCATAATGAGAATATCATGAGTCTATATAACATCCTTCAACCCAAACAAGAAATAGTACCCAAGTTTACTCAAACCAAGTGCCAAACATCAAGTTGATAGCACCTTGGCCTATAACTTAGAAAGGTGAGATTTTAAATTTATATCTAAAATGAAATAATTTTATATTTTACAAAGTGGGAATTGGTCTAGACTCAAATGGACAAAATAACAATGCTTTTTAGAAAATACAAACACAATATTCTAAATGGTTATATAAACAAGGCAAAAAATGATTTTGACTTGGTTAGAATAACACCTCCTTGTTAAAATAGAATGGTGTACGACAAAGGTGTTTAGATTCATGACATGTTATTTTTTACAAATAATTTTATACTTGAAAATACCAAGCAAGTAAAGGATAAAATGAAAAACATCTAAGCGAAATGCCTAAAATCCTAAAACTATCAAGGTTACATGATACTATTGAATTCCATCTATATACATGTTCTTGAGAGGATTTTAATTGTTAATATAAAAAATAAAATTACATGAATAAGGTAATTATTACACCCCCTCCCCCCCTTACCTCAATATATTTTATGGCAACATGGAACTTTTGGCTACTCACCTTGCATCAACAATATGTCTATAACAAGTAGTGTTATAATAAAACTAAATTTTCATACATTTATATATGGTCCCAAGTGTAGCTAACACTAGAGACACCTCATGTAATTTATATCCATGTCAATCATATTTTTATGAAAAGATCTTGTAATTTTTGCAACCACAACATCTGTTTCTTACTTAGTATAGTGTGATGTTTGAATTGATCATATATTATGAAGGTAATAATTGCTAACAGATGTAGTTTAACTACTCAAACTACCATAATAATTATTTACTAGCTCAATTTATATACCCCACCATAGAGTGGGGTTGAAATTATATTGGGAGATATAGCCCTAGGTTAACATTTACCTAGAGAAACCATGAAAAGGTGATGAAATCCCATTCACAAGCCAAAATGCATGAAAATATATGATAAGTGAAAAGACTTTAAGGTCACATTTGGATCACTCAATTAATATGGATTTGGGAAGGGCCTTGATGATGTTATTTTCATTATTTTTAGATTACAATCACAAGGCAAATAAATATCACTTTTGGTCACCAGAGATCCCTAAAGGGGATGGGAGAGATAATATAGGAATTAATCATTTTATGAAAAAAAAATAATTTTGAAAGAACTAACATAAAACAAAACATTCTTAAGAGTATGTAATCTAATGTGAGTGTTAATTTTAATTCACAAAATTGAGATGTTTATGAAGTTTTCACCCCTTTACATATTTATTTGAAATCTTGAAAGAGAATGGAAACTATTTAAACAAAAATATTCTTAAAACACCAATTGGAAATGTGAAAATTGTAAGTTATAAGTGTTTTAAATGTCTCCTTATTGACTTTGGTTCTTGAAAAAGTGTTATGGGGTTTTAAATATTTTGTAAAACATTTATGTAACACGAAGGTAAACTAATAGCATATTATTAAAGTTAAAGAGAATACATATGGTTTAAAAAAAACATCAAAAATGGAATCCAGATGATCACAAATGAAGTTTCTAAAGATGGCCTATTGAATTTTTGTTTTAGGCCATAGGTTATTATGTAAAATATTGACCTCTAATGAGTTCAATTCATGGTTTTATATTCAAGGCTATGGATTTTAACATAAAAAACTGTGAACCAAATTTTGAAACCTATTTAATGAAAATGAGTCCAATTAAACCAAAAATAAGAGCAAATAATGGTACACAATATTCTTAAAACTCATTGGATAGATTAGTGAGGTGTATAAGTCCCATAGGGCATGCCAAAATATAAATTAGGAATCCAAAGCAAGTTAGTCAATGCATTAGTAGTGAAAAAAATAAATAAATAAATAAATAAAGGACATAACATACTAATCCAACTCCCGCTTGGGGTTTTTTAAATTAATTATAAGAGCTATTTAAATAAGGAATACAACATAAAACCTTCCCAAGAGTGTCCCCCCTCCAAGAGTGGCTCAAAAATGTGACTTTCTCCTAATTTGGTGCTTGAAGTCTTTATTAATGATGATTGGTTTGATTATTCATCATATTTCAATGCACTAATTAATTAGGCTCATGAATTTGATTAATTTATGCTAATAATTGAAGCTATTCTATTAAACATTTAGCATAATAACATTACACAAAAATAACTTAAGAGGACGAGTGAGGACCCTTATATTTATAGATTTTTACAAATAATCAAAATCAACTATGATTTTCCATATTGAGATCAAAATGTGTGGTCATGGATCAATTAAATTTTGTAGGCTCAATCCATAAATATCCTTATTAATATTTATAATAATTGGGCATTAATGGGCATGGGGGGATTAAAATAGATATTTGTTCCATTTTAGGATTATGGATGCCATCTCACTGATGATGTCATAAGGTGATGTAGATATTATAAATGAATTCCCAATTAATATATCTTTAATAACCTCCATGGATTTTCCACTTAAGCTCTTAATTTTGTTTAGTTTACTTAAGTGAGTTTAATTAATTTTCTATAATTCTTTGGAAATTGGTTTCCCATTTAATCAAACTAGCTAAAATGTCAATTTACTAAGTCATAATTTAACCAAAGTATAATTAGAATAAGGTATCATTTTTGTAAGGAGAAATACCCCATTTAGAGTATTGTGGATGTGAAATAACACATACACATGATGTGTTCTTCCAAATTAGAAGAATTCAATGGTCTAGAACATCATTTTTCATGGCTGTAATTTCACTCTAAATGACTTGGAAGAAAATAATTATCACATAAAATGAATCTCTCCATTTAGGGATATATTAGCCTAAATAATAACTTGTATATGACAAGATCAAACCATTTAGCATATTTTAGTAATTTTGGCCCAAATTATGCAGTCACTAAATTTTGAGTAATATTGAAAATTTCAAAATAATGATGATAGGAATTGGATGTCTACAAAAGGAATAAAATTATGTACCAACATTATAGATATCAATAAATCATGTCTAAATCATGAGTTTCCTTTTCCAAATATTGATATGATTGTAGATTCTATGGTTGGGTATGAGATGCTATCTCTCATGGCGGTTTATAAAGATAAAATCAAATCAAAATTGAACCTAAAGACAAACATAAGACATCATTTACCACTGTATTGGAAAAATTATTTTATCAAGTGAGGAAATTTAACCCTAAAAATGTTGGTGCCACAGACCAATGTTCAATTATTATCATTTTTCATGACATGATGCATGATATTGTTAAATACTACATGGGTGATATATTAGGTGAATCCAAGACTAGATAAGGACATCCAAATGTATTAAGAATAATATTATAAATGCTTTGTGAATACAAGGTTAGGATTAACCCTAAAAAGTGCATATTTATCATTACTTCAAAAAAAATTCTATGTTTCATTATTTCTCTCCAAGGCATTGAAGTTGATCTAGCCACGGTTAAGTATATTATATAAATGCCTAAAAATTTATAATATCATACATGCATACATATATATATATATATATATATATATATATATATATACACACACACACATATACATATATATATATATGTATATGTATATATGTATGTATATATGTATATATATATATGTATATATATATATACATATATATATACATATATATATATACATATATACATACATATATACATATATATATATATAAGTAAAAATCCAATCTATCAAATGATTTATTTCTTTGTTGGTAGATAAATTTCATCCCTTTAATCAAGTTTTAAATAAAGGCACCACCTTCTCATGGAATGCAAATTGTCATAAGGATTATTAATAGATAAAATAATATCTATCTAATCCACTGGATCTATCTCTACTTACACATTAAAAATTATTACTTATTTATATATCCACAATAGACTATGACTTGAGGGAACTCCTAACACATTACAATGATCAAGGAAAAGAAAGAGTAATGTAATATTAAGCCAGACATTGGTTTCTTATGAACATAACTATAGCTTATTTTAAAAATCCTATTTATTCATGGTATTTTCAACTCAAAATTTGTGCCATTATATTCTCAAAAATAAGACCATTCCCATTTCCAAAGTGGACCGACTCAAATATCTACTTTCTAAGGTAGTTTTGACTTGTCACATGACTAAGTGGATGGTGTTACTGAGTGAATTTTAAATTTAAGATGTCCATCAAAGTCCATAAAGGCAAATTCACTTGTAAATAATCTTGTTGAATCACCCTTGTCAGATACCAAATCATTTTACCCTAAAAATGTTGGTGCCACAGACCAATGTTCAATTATTATCATTTTTCATGACATGATGCATGATATTGTTAAATACTACATGGGTGATATATTAGGTGAATCCAAGACTAGATAAGGACATCCAAATGTATTAAAAATAATATTATAAATGCTTTGTGAATACAAGGTTAGGATTAACCCTAAAAAGTGCATATTTATCATTACTTCAAAAAAAATTCTATGTTTCATTATTTCTCTCCAAGGCATTGAAGTTGATCTAGCCACGGTTAAGTATACTATATAAATGCCTAAAAATTTATAATATCATACATGCATACATATATATATATATATATATATATATATATATATATATATAAGTAAAAATCCAATCTATCAAATGATTTATTTCTTTGTTGGTAGATATATTTCATCCCTTTAATCAAGTTTTAAATAAAGGCACCACCTTCTCATGGAATGCAAATTGTCATAAGGATTATTAATAGATAAAATAATATCTATCTAATCCACTGGATCTATCTCTACTTACACATTAAAATTTATTACTTATTTATATATCCACAATAGACTATGACTTGAGGGAACTCCTAACACATTACAATGATCAAGGAAAAGAAAGAGTAATGTAATATTAAGCCAAACATTGGTTTCTTATGAACATAACTATAGCTTATTTTAAAAATCCTATTTATCCATGGTATTTTCAACTCAAAATTTGTGCCATTATATTCTCAAAAATAAGACCATTCCCATTTCCAAAGTGGACCGACTCAAATATCTACTTTCTAAGGTAGTTTTGACTTGTCACATGACTAAGTGGATGGTGTTACTGAGTGAATTTTAAATTTAAAATGTCGATCAAAGTCCATAAAGGCAAAGTCACTTGTAAATAATCTTGTTGAATCACCCTTGTCAGATACCAAATCATTTATCTTTAATTTTCATAATGAGTTGATGATGAATTTGGATGACACTTTTTATATAACTTAACATTGGACCCTTTATTTTAATTTCTCCTAAACTTATAATGGATCAAGATTCAATATATTTTTTTTTACACCATCTATGAATATCTTTCCCAAGGAATTCCACATTGGTTTCAATTTTACTAAAAAAATTATAGAATATGAAGCACTCATTATAGGGATTCATCTAGTTATATAATGTAACATCAAGAATTTTCATGTTCATGGAGATTATTATCTAATTATTAACTAGGTGTTAGAGTAATACCAAAAAAATATGAAAAAATTATTCAATACAAGAAATTGATTTATAGTCTAAAATAAAACTTTGATCATATTCAATTTGAACAGATTCCAAGAACAAATAACAAAATTATTGATCTAATGACAATAATTACTTTTCTCATATCAATTGTATATCATGTTATTGATTAAAAGTTTCTTAGTGAACATATTTTATATAAAAATTTATTCCTTCCTCCACATCAACATTATTCATTCCAATATTTCTCATAACAAACAAAATCCTTTATCCATTCTACTTAGTATTATATCATTATCACTGCTATTCTCTACCATAAAGGATATGATATAAATATAATTTATAATTAGATATAATAGAGTCTAAATTTATTCTTAAAAAATTACATGAAAGTATTTTTGGGGAAAATAGTGGTGGCATGGTCCTTACAGAAAAACTCAAGTGTGTAGGGTATTAGTAGCCAACTATGTAAGTTGATACATAGGTGAAAAATGTGTGGCTTGTCAAAATAATGTCAATCTCATTCATTAATCAACTATGATGCTTCAGTATCTCACTAAACCATGGTCATTTTCCACATGAATACTTGATGTCATATGGAAAATCAATCTAGCTTCATCAGACAACCATAAATATATCATTATTACAATTGAATACATTACTAAGTGTGTTGAATCCATTACCCTTGTTTATATAATACATATGTAGATATCCAAATTTATCTTCAACCATCTCATTTACCACATAATTATTTCATCCAATATCCTTTAAAAAAAACAATGGTAAATCCCTTTGTTCCAAATACCAAATCACCAAAAAAGTTTTATCCACCTATTTTCATCAAAGTTATGGCCAAGTAAAAGCATATAAGAAGACCGTAATTAAAATTCAAAAAAATAACATTAATGGTTTTGGTCATGATTGGAATTTGTAATTGTTTCACACCCTTTGGGTGTACCATGCCAATACCAACACCTATACATAATCCACACCATAATCCCTTACTTATTGTACAAAATCTATTCTTTTTATCAAGTCAAGTTATCCTCATTGTGAATTTCACTAAATAATGCCATTGATGATGAGGAATATAGAGTTTATTAACTATAGGATTTATACCTAATTAATGAAAAGAGAGTATCCAATTTTAATAATATTCAATACTATCATAATATATTGTATCATAACAATAAAAACTCCATCAAATATAGAGATTTTGAGTTTGGTGACCTAGTTATACTAGAAAATCAAAATAACACCAATGTCAGCCATGAAAGTAAGGGTAAATTTGAGCCTAATTGGCTAGGCCCATTAATTATGACATCAAATAAAGGATATGGAACATATGGATTGGCCACATATGACAGAGAAGTGATATAACTTTTAAAGTATTTAAAGAGTTTAAATCCCTGGTTTAATAAAGATCTAGAATAATAAATTAGGGAATAAATATAACAATATCAACAATCATAATTTTGTAAAATAACTAATTTAACTAATTATCCTATAAATAAAAAATGGATTTACTTAGTTAGAAACTGATTGAGACTGATGAATGATGGGAAAAAACCTAGTACAAGGATTGTGTAAGGTGTCATCAATAGGAACCAAGAGTTAGAAACCCTCCTAGATAATACATGGTCCTCTAAATAGTAGCACGCCATGTTAGTTCTTTTATACTAAGGTAATGTTATTTTTAAAGCAAAGATAATTAAATTTTGGGTGTACCTTTACCTAGTTCTAAGGAGTCTATGCCTATATACATGGATGTTTATTTACTATTTATTCCTTGTTTTGACTAATTCTAATTCCAAACCCTAGGATCTATATTTGTTAGGTTATTTGAGAAGCACAAATAGAAAAAGAGTGGAATTATTAGGTTATTCTAGACATGACCTCAACACCACATGTGTTGATATTTTCCCATATATGAATCCCTCAAAATGGGATCAATCCTAATGCAGTTCTCCCAATCTAAGTGATGGTGCAAGTACAAGTGAAGGCTAGTAATATTTTTATCTTTAATACTTTGAGTGTGATTTGAGACTATATATATGAGTAATATAAGATATAGGATATTGTAAATGGGTATATGTATAAGTAGGGTAGAATAGGTATCAATGACCTCGATTTGCACAATAGTTTTTGAGTTTGTTTATGAGTATTTGCATATGATTTCCACTTAGTGAATAATTAAATGAAAGTGGTCTATATAGATAATTTTATCTCATGTCAACATGTGAAGTAGGTCTAGGCCAACCCTTAGAAATATTTAAGTAATAAAAAGACATAAGTTGGTGGAGTAAAGAGATAAGGGATAGAAGCATGGTCCCTAAGTCAATAACATAATGCACTAGTGTCTAAAGGGACATTATAATGTCCAAGTCATAAGTGATGGTGAATAAGGTCCCTTGATGCATAGTGGTGGCTCAGTTCTACTTTTGGTATGTCTAGGAATGGGTTGAACTTACACAAAAGATGGAAAATGATCAAGAGAGCTCCTAGTATAGGTATACGGCTAATCTAAAGACAAGTTGATCTCAAGTGACACTCATTAAACTCAAATGTAATATAGAACAAATACATTCCCCCCTTTATTCTATAAATGTATAAAAATAAAACAACTAAGATAAAGGAAAAGAGACATACCCAGACATACTGAAGAAGTGAATCTTATGAATATGGATTTAAGTCTATGAAGTGTGCTCCATTATATGTCTTTAAAATGAAATGTGCATGGATCAGTCACTAATTAAAAACATCAAAATAAAAGACATAATTGAGTAAAGAGATGAGATATAGAGGAAAGGAATGAACATACCTTATTATCTATGTGAACCAATGTTAAAACTTGGTGACATCTCATGTGTGTGCATAACTGGTGATCAAATGGTGAATAACTTATACTAGGCTCATGAATTGACCAATACTCACATGTGAGTGGCTGAAGAACCTAATATAGCCTTAAATCCATCATTTGCCACCCCTACTCAATGGATCATAATCTGTGAATAACTTAGATTAGACTGATGGCTTGTCTAAACCTCTTATGTAGGTGGCTCAAAGACTCAAGCTAGCCTTGACTCCATCATTGTTGACCCTTGCTATGTGGATCATAATCGGTGAATAACTTGTATTGGAATGATGTATTTTCCAACCCTCTTATGTGGGTGGCCCAAGTATTCAATTAAATTTATCACTCAATCATTATATAACGATGTGTAGTAAATAGATCTATAATTGAAATTTTTTAATGTAATTGAAGTTATGTAATGTAACTAAAACTATGTAGGATAGATCTAAGACCACCTATAAACTCTGAAATCAAAAATATCTTAGGGGTCACTCAAGCACTTAGGAATGTATCTCAGGGACTAATCAATAATTCTAACCTAGTGTGAACTTGGTGTCTAAAGTAATAATGTAGAGAATGACATGGAGCTAACTTTCCATATGAGAGTACTCATGTCAAAATAAACATATGAGAATAGTGTGTCATGAACATTCCCCCAACTTTGATATTTATTCATACAGATTCTGGATTAAGTCATAATAATATTGTTTGAGTTCTGAAACTAAGTTAAGAGTGATCATACCATGCATGATGCCCCCAGTCTAAGATAACTTGTGTAATATGTGTAAAAACTAACCATATCTTATAATATGTGACTGATTCTATACAAAACTACACTATACCTATTTTAATTTTATAGTAATTCTATATATATTTCATTTCATAGGCTACTAGATAGTAGCACAATTTTTTGGTTAATAACACACTATACTAATGTCTTCTATTCCATGCTGTTGACCAACTATGATGTTTTTATTTGAAACTAAGACTGATCTATAGGTGACAATTTTTCAATGTGTTTTCTTAAATTTGTTCTATATAATCTACATTTACATGTTAAAAATTATGTTCCAAGTGTATTAGGATGGCATGATATCTATTAAAAACCCTTATGAATGCCCCTTCTTTTGAGGGGAGTTTTTTAACCTATGTACTAATTGTCCTCAAAATAAAATCTATCATATTTGTTAGACTAAAAATATATGATATCTACATGATAAACCAATATATTGTGTATGCATGACATCAAAATGTAAATTATTCTAAACATAAGCTGGTAATGTATGATGTATGTTAGATTTAACACTCACAAGGTTGTCAATATAGATATAACAATGTAAGCTTGTATATCAATTAAAAAAATTGAGTATAATCTAAGTAAAATACTTAGGTTGATGGGGCATGATGTCCATAAATACACCCAATGAGGAAGGGGAGATGCATGAGGTCCCTCATGGCATCATAAATTAGATATGCAATAAATAAGGAATAGATAAGTTTCATGGCCATGATGCATAATGAAATCATACATACAAACACATGAGCAATTAAATGTAGGCTAATGGGCCACAATACAAGGGACATGGTCACATGTCACTAAGTATTAGAAATAAATACATACAATGACATATTCAAATGTCCACATACACAAAAAAATCAAGGTTGTCTTAGAGTGACATGGAATGACATGTTCAAATGTTTGCATAAATGATTAAGAAGGCAACCACAAAAAGACATGGGCACATGTCCAAAGCATACACATAATCAAAAATGTGGATTAGATCCATAAAAAAAAATTGTATATTCAAATTCCCTTGAATATATGTATAAGGAAAGAGACACAATCAAATCTAAATTAGGAAGGATAAAAATGAAATTATGCATGAACATGTAGTACAAATCCATATAAGAACAAAGATGTGCATAAGCTAAATCTATAGTGGTAGTAGTTAAAAAAAAAATTAGTTTAGTATAGGATGATGGTTATCAAGATATAATTAATTATAAATATAGGATATGAAGTATATAAATATGTAAGGAAAATTAGAAACTATGTGTATGATGCACCCAATGGGTAGATATTAGCAAATCATGATCTGTGTAGAGGACTTGATTTTTTTAATGATCTATAAACACTTGAGGAGAATAAATTAAGAATGTATGTATGATAAACTCATTTATAATATAATAAATGGCATGCAAGGTACCTTTTAAGTAGAAGGACTGTAAACATGGAAATGCATAAAATCTAAAATTTGTATTTTATGAGTAAATAATTGAATGTTTTTTTAATTTTTGAATAATTTATTTTATTTTTGTGTTTTCTAAGTATAAGTAATGTACAATAAATGTGAAAATTATACCATATACAAGGAGCAATGTAAGATTAACTATATACAAGTAAACAGTGAGTTGTTTAGATATAGAATCTCCTTAGATTAGTAATGTTTAATGGATTCTTTACTACCTTACCATCAAGTGAAGTTAGGTGGTATAACTTGGGGATAATATTTTTTATAATTATGGTATAAACAAATTTGGTTTTTACTTTCCTTTTGTCTCTTCTTTGGCATTGAAGTTTTCGAGGTTCTCTTTGAGAATGAGATCATTGACTTGAAATTCTATGCTATGAAAATGGTTGTTATATACTTTATATATTCATTTATGGTATGCTTTGAGGTGATCTATGATTTCGATGGGTGTGCGATCCAACTAGTCTAGCTCATGTAAACATTTTTATTTGCACTGGTCATCTATGATAATCCCTTTAAGGTAAACTCTTAGGGATGAGATTTATAATTCTAATGGAATAATTACTTCAATCCCATAAACTAGTGAATAATGAGGAACTCTTATAAGTGTGTGAATATTGGTTTGGTAATCCCATAGTGCATAAACAATATAATTATGATAATCATCACTGAATTTGGTAATTATTTAGCTTAGGATAATGTTGATTGAATTTTTTTCAGATTCTACTTGACTATTACCCTGTGGGTAGTATGGAGTAGAGAACATATGTTAGATATTGTATTTATAACAAAATTTCTTCACTATTTTATTCTTAAAAGAGGTTATGGTATTTGTAATGTTGGTCATTGGTAGGCTAAAATAGGAAATTATGTTCATCATGAGAAGGAAACATATTCTCCTTTTATAGATCATAATGGGACTAATTCCATCTACTTAGTAAAGTAATATGTAGTTATGATGTTAGATTTGTGTCCCTAATAATTATAGGTAAATTTTACCAATGAGATCCAATACCCATAGCATGAATGGCCATGGGGAGACAATAGGTTGTAATTTTTTTGAAGGAACATGGTGTAAATTTATATGTCATTAACATTAATCACATAGTCTAGCATATTCTGATCATTCTAGTGTAATGATGGGCCAGTAATATCCTTGTCAGAGTAATTTATGTGAAATTGTTTTCTCACTAAAATGGTCACCACATTCACTATCATGTACTTAGATGATGGCCAAATTACCTTTATCAAATGTAAAATATCATAGTAGGTGTCTTTCAAAAGATCATTTAAATAAGTCCCCATCGATGATAACCTAATGGAGGGCATCCTTATCTAATTTAAGCTTATTTTTCTTGATGAAAGTATTTGACATGATAGACTTGTGCAAAAAATTGTATATATCAAAAACCATTTGAACACTATTATACTGCATGTGGTGGACAAACTTGATAGATATATGACGTCAACCTAAGATATTGATGGTGATTATAACCATTTTATAGTAAATATAGTCTACTCATAATTGATGTGGATGGGGATAAATGATGTACTTACCATTGCATCGACATGAAGATTGTATTTGTGAGGGATATTTTTAATATAGAGGTATTCGAATTGAGCTTATAGACATTGAACCATATTCTTGTATGGAATTAAATGTTATTCCTTAGTTAAGTAAACATCTATACATTTATTTATGACCAACTATAAATCTATGTAGACCTTAATAGCTTTTATTTAGAGAGCCGGAGATGCTTAAAAACCATGGATAAGTGCCTAGTATTATATGATATTATTTGTACATAAGAAACTTAACTGATATGCAAGTGGTAATACATGCCCAAGTGGTTTGATAAATATAATTCTATATCTAGAACTTGATGCACATATAAACCATCAAATAACATTGTCCATGTGGCAGAAGTAGTTTTTTAATATTTGGAATCATCTTAAAAATCATCATTGATAGGATTGTTATCTAACAATGATGTTGTTGGCAATTAATCTATAATTATCCATCCTTTGTCATTTTTTTAACTAGATCCTTAGATCTAATTATTTGATTAGGATTACACATTTGGTGATACAACTAGAGAGATGTAATTTGGACATGACAAACTTTAACATATTTGTTTTTTTAATAATAGGTGTCTGATTATTGATCATATACTATCAAATCTTGTGTATAAAATAAAAGTGATAAAAAAATGTTTTTATATTGTTGAATACTTTTTTTTCATATCAAACAGTGTGTGATAGATGATTTAAATGGATCATTCTTTTCTTTTGTTATCATTTTCTGTTAGGAGTACACCAAATGCATGATCAATCATTGAAATGTAAAGGAGAAGTGGTATATTATGTATTGGTGGTATCAGGAGAGCTGGATTTAACATGTATTATTTGAGTGTCTTTAATATTTCTTGACATGTAATATCCCATTTGGATTTGGTATCTTTCTTCACTAGTCTTGTGAATGATTGAGTCTTATCTGATAGTTATGCCATAAAATGATGTATGGTCTAAATTTTGTCTTGTAAATATTGAAGTTTCTTTAAGTTTATAGGAGGAAACATATCAATTATAGCCTTAACTTTATTTGTATCCACCTCAATGTTACATCAGGATTGTAAATCCAAATAAATTACTATTTGTGACACCGAAGATGCATTTTTTTGGGATTGAGCTATAAATTATATTTTTTAACCTTTCAAAAATATATCATAAATTAATTTTTTGACATTATCACTCTTTTGATTAAACTAATAAGTCATAAATGTAGTCTTCAACTATTTTATGAATTAGATCATGAAAAATGTGGGTCATAGTTTCTTGGTATGTATATCCAATGTTATTCAATACAAAATGCATGACTATATAGTAGAAGGTACCCCATGGGGTGGTACAACAAGTATTTTCTTGATCCTCTTCAACTAGCTTCATTTTATTATAACTAGAAAAACCATCCATGAAAGATAACATCTAATATCATGTTGTGGAATCTAGTATCATATCAATGTTAGTTTGGGGGAAGTCATCCTTAGGACATGATCTATTTAAATCTCTAAATTCATATCAAAATCAAATTTGGCCATTAGGATTAACCACTAGCATAATGCTAGATACCCATTTGGGGTGAGCAATTGGTTGAAAAAATCTTGTATCAAGGAGGCAATGGATATCATCTTTGACTAAAAGAGCCAACTTAGGTTGTATTTTTTGATTTTTTTGTTTTAATGGATTTACATTTGAATAGAGTGTAATCCTATTTAATAAAATTTATGTATCAATTCCTGATATATCTAAATAGGACAATACAAATGTTTCAAGGAAGTTCTTTAAAACCTATTGAATATCTACATCCTCTTTTTCATGTAGGGTGAAAAATAATAATAATATGCAAGAATCAATGTCTGTGTCATAATTGAATTCAATTTTCTCTTCATTAACCAATGTAGATTGATCAGTGGTGTAGTGTGTTGTATGTATGGTACCATATATGTAGATTGGGATATCATCTAAAATGTCTAAGCTCTAACCAAAGTATTCTTGGGAATTTATGGAATGAGTAAATATATTCATATGATAGAAGTAAGGGAGATCCTCATATGCCCCTATGAATTCTAAGAGAGCATAATCATTAGAAAACTCATCAATACTGGGTAGATCTGGAGAAATGGTATCATCAATAAGGTCAGGGTAAACCACTAAGAGTGTAGATATGTTATTTATTATATTTTCTATCCCTAAGACATTGTTGAGGTTGGATATATTATTTTTCAAATAAGATATGCTCTTAGTCCAATTCATAGTATTGATTATGGACACAACATAAGATAGAATTATTATACATAGTACCTTAGTATCATGGAGTAACATATACAAAACATATTAGTATGTGTAATAATGTTATAGAATATATAAAATGGAAACTATGGTTGGAATAACATTTATATGATCAACAAATCTATAACCATGGGTTGGGATAAACTGCCATGATTCAAGACCCCTTGTGGACATCATAACCTAGACCATAGGTTCAACTATGAGTATAGAGATAATAGTAGGAGCGATATAGTATATAGATAGGTAGGGTCAATAATTATAAAGGATAAGTGAACCCACTGATATCATCTTATGTCTAGAAGTGATGGGTAAGGAATCAACATGGAGCAAAGAGAAAAATGCATCTAAAGGATATTTGTTAATTATAAGTAATGTGTTGTTTATATTATGTATTATATCCTCTATGTGTGTGATGATATTTTTATTGATTAAAATCCACATAAGATAAATAAATATTATATTGAAATATACTCTAACCTATATAAGACATCATGTACATATGTGTTTATAGCTTCTTTGATTTGATTCCAAAAAAAAGGAAACAAGCATGAAAATAAAAATAAAAATCTTTGTAATATAAAGTGATAAACATATTCTATAATTATTATCATGACTAGATGAAAATAAAAATTACAAGATACAAAGATCTGAAATCCAAGTTTGAGTTATAGTAGGTTATAACTTAAAATTAACAAATATCCCTACTTTGACTAATTCGATTATAAAACCCTAGGACTCCATGATTGTTAGGGAATTTGTGGAGCACAGGTAGAAAAAGAGTGGTGTTAACACGATAGGTTGCATGTGATCTCAACACCCCATGTGTTGAGATTTACGTAGATACGAAAAAATAAAAATGGGATAAAGCCAAATTTATTTCTCCCAATACAAGTGTTGGGTAAATTTTAACTAAATTCTAGTATGACTTTTAGTTTGAATGTTTTGAGTGTGATTTGAGACTGGAAATCTATTTGATTTGAGCTTTGGGATACTATATATGGGTGTATGAAAAATTACAGTAGAATATGGATACCTAAAATTGAATTTAATAAATGTTTATGAGTTTTCTTATGAGTATTTGCATTTGATTTAAATCTAGTGGATAAGTGAGTGAAATTGGTGTATATATAATATTTTTTTGCTCATCAAGATGACAAATAGGACCAGACCAATAATATGAATGATTTAAGAAATGGAAATCTATTTATTGGGGGAGTAAATATATAAGGGATAGTAGTATTGTCCGTATGTCAATAACACTTTTCTCTAGTGTCTAAAGGGTCACAGTAATGTCTAGGTGGAAGGAGCTTATTAACAATGGGACACTCATTTCACTAAATGGAATTTTAGAATGATATAAGAAGAGTTGGATGAACCCATGAATATTATGCATCTCATGCACTTTTACACTTGATTTTATTGAACATTGTCTATGAGGACCCATACTTAAGGGAATAACCTGGAACCAATTTACTTTCATCCCATTTTATAGTTGAGTGAGTGTATTTTTATCTTATTCCCTCATCCTATTACCACTATTTGACCTTGATTTTAGTTTACCAATATAATAGATAATTCTAGATGTCATATTTGATGAGAAAGTCTTTAATATAATATTCAAATTTAGTCACCATCAACACATATAGGATGAGTGTTATATTATAGTAGATTACACATGATTCACCTAAATGATGGTTTTAGAAACTACATCTTTTATCTTTTTATTTAACTTTGCACCATTTATTATGTTCATGTGTCATTCATATGTCATTCATGTTTTCAACCCTATTGTTGATTCATAGTAGTTTATGCTAGGGTTGAATTGAATTAACATAAGGTCCATTTAGGATATGTAGTTAGCACTTAGTTTATGAGGTCATCTTAGTAACCCTTTTTTCACACTCTCATCATTTTTTGAGCAGCCTAACCCATGCTTTAACTCTTTTGTGAGCAACCTAAGCTACAATCTCACTATTTCACAAGAAACCTAAGCCACACTCTCATTATTTTATGAACAACCTAATCCATGTTCTCACCATTTTATGATCTTTACCCTTTCTATATATTGTAATCCTCCATTTATGAGATGCCAAAAAACCTAAAATTTTGAAAAACCCAAAATAACCTATAAATCAAAAATATTAAAAAATTGTTTAAAAAATCCATGAGAGATATTAATCCCTAAAATTTATAATTGATTTGTCATCCTATTTGAAAATTTATTTACCTCTATTTTGGATGGCATGGTTTATCATATTTACTAGGTGGGAACCTCTTATCCAACCATGACCACTTCAATTTTCCTTTACCATTTCTTGATCATGTTTGATCCCATTTCTAGGTGAACTACATCACCCTAAGGTCCACACAGACTATGTAGGTAATAATTAAATGCATTGGACATCCCAAATCAGATCAATCAATATTATTGATCATTCCTTATTGACAATTTTTATAAAAAACACTCATCATTTTGAGAGTTTGTCCTTCCTATTTATTTTTCAATCAAATCTCTTACATGTCATCACTTTTTCTTCTATCTAATATTCCTAGGAGAAATATACTCAAAATGAAGTCCTTATGAATATTTAAGAATCATCCAATTTCAATGGGGCATTGGTGTCATCTTGGTCAACCCTTACTTCTTATTTTATTCCCCCCTTTAACAGAGGGTGTCATTTGTCCTACCAATTGACCTCTAGAACTTTGGTGAAAAATACCCAAGAGTAAATCTTTACATTAAAAAATGCACAAATGATAAACATAACTACTTATGGAATTTTTGATTGATGGTTCATCATGCTTATCTTTATTTATTCTTGGTGTGTTTTTTTGAGTAAATGGATGTTTTATATTTCTTTTCTTTCAGTTTGTGTTTGATTACTTATTTGCATTATTTTTTCCCTCTTTTTCTATTATTTCCTCAACTTAGTCCATTGTGTTTGTAGGGTCATCATCATGGTGCTTATTTTCATGTAGTTGTGTTTGAGTCCATCCATTGGAATTTAAAAACATTGTCATCATGGTTTATCTCACTAGTGCATTATTTTCATTTTTATATTGAAATTAGGGGCTAGTCCTTATGCACATTATGGTTTGGTCATCATGGTGATTTATATCATGGTGCATACCATTTTGTGTTATATAAAAAATCAAGATATTGAAATTATAAAATAGGTAATGTTTAAGTAAGATATCTCCTTATTTACTATCCCCCAACCAATTCATCAAGTGCCTAATTATTATTTATTGAAGTGAAAATATACCCTCCTATCACAAATAATTGAGACTAATCAATTATCAAAATTATCCTTAGTATGGAACCTCCTTATATCCATGATCAAATTATCCCTATTGGGCACATTATTGTGATTAAATATTATTTCTTCTTATCTTCTTAAAGGGACTATCTATTTTAACTTCTTCCCTAACTATCTCGTTGAGGGGGCATCTAGGGCTAACCAAAGAACCCTTTGGGGAATCAGTATGAGTTTAATGACTCATAAAATTACAAAAAGAGAAGAGTGAAGACATCATTATTCAATCATTTTAAAAATTTATTATTGATGAATTTTTAAATATTTTAAAAGAGTTATTGTGACTAGTGTCTGACAAATGCCTTCTCAAATAGGGGGAAAATGTAGACACGTCATTTTAACCACTTCCCTATCTAAATAAATTTTGGAATGAATTTATGTAATTGTATGTAAGTTTAACTTTAAACATCCCACTATACCTAATTTACATACAAAACTACTATTTTAAACAAAAATCACAATGACACATCCCTAATTAGGGTAATGGATCATCTTGCATTGTTTACATTGCCTAGTGGATCTTGAATTAAATCATCCCTCTGCAAGTGTCTTCATAGGCTAATTAAATGACTAATTGATTAATAAATAAACATTGAAAAATTTAAATTAATTATAATTGACAATTAATCACCTTGATTCATTATCCTAATCATTCATCTAATATGAAACTCCATAGATTTAGAATAACATATTTTCCTAAAATACAAAATTAAATTATAGCCTCACATAAGTGATGACATAGGGGAAATAAATGGATTTGAGTGGAGTGTGGGAGAGATGGATTATGATGTGGAAACTTACACACACTTTTATATCTCTTACAACTCTCTTACACATTAAAGGGGATAAATGACCACACTTTATTCCAATATATCTTCAACACTCCAAAAATACCTAAATGGCATATATACACACTCTAAAGGTGCAATCATTGATATAAATATTGATACTTAACCATATATATTAGGATGATATGAGGGGTTCATATTAGTTCAATGAATCTATAAAATGAACCCTCTCACCTTTCATTTCATTAATATTCCTAATGTAAACTTAATCTAATATATTATTCCAAAAATATTCATCAATTCTATTTCTCTCTGATGTCAAGACAAAGCTAAGATCATGTGTAGACAAGTGGAGGTTTTCCTCATGCAAGGATTCAAGCATTGATGAATACTTATACATATACAAGCAAAGATCAAATAGTTTTGGACTAATTTTCAAGAATATATTCAAGTGAGGTAAAGTGTTTTTTTTATCATTCTAATTTTCGTTTCTTATTTGATCATCATATCTCAATGTAGGGATTGGGGTTGATTCATTATGTATTGAAGTTTTTTTTTAGATATTAACTAAAAATTAACTAACCTCTCTTGGATTTTTGATCTACAGACTCTACTCAAGTAAAGTGTTATTTTGAATGAGTAGAGTGGGATTCTAAATGAGTAGAGTGGGATAGCACTGAGACACAAAGAGATAAGGACCAAGATGATTTGGTTAGATTATATATAAATTAAGATAAAGTTGTATAAATTTGACAAAGATGGAATTATTTTATAATTTTGAGGAGAGCCTTCAGGTTAAGGATGAGGTTGGTTATTATAGGATCCTCTATGAGGTAGAAATGCCACTTATAGTAAAGGGTACCATGTTTTTGATGTATAATTCCCAGAGATGAGCATTAAGATTAGACCAAAAATAGAGGAATAATACATAAGTTATATATGTGGCTTAGATACCTCATTTTTCACTAGCTATGGGATATCTAACACACCATGCCCCATCTTAGGACAAGACATGAGATATTTTTCCATGAGATGACACACAGGGTAGATTTGCGAAGGATGGGCATAGTCAAAGCTAGTTTTTAGATGGATATATATAGTTTTGATCCATTGGATTTATATATTTGTAAGATATACTCAAATTATCTATGTACATGTGGTTTCATTTATGTATTTGACGCATTTTATTTATATATGGACCTTGAATATATGATGTATTTATATAGAGAGATCCATGATTTTTACTATTATATCATGTGATGTTTATTTCATTTTCTTATGTATCCTTTACTTATATAAGACATGGTTGATATTATTTTGATTTTGGGATTGATGAGATAGATGTTATGTTTAGTGTTCTGATGTAAATTATAAGTAGGTAAATTAGTTTTATGATTGGAGTAGATAGAGATACAGTATACTTAACATTATTGTGTGACTAGAAATTTTTAGACTTGATATTTAATATTTCACATGATAATATCCATCATATAATATAAATGAATCATGAAAACATTTTTTTTTTCAAATTTCATAGATTAAAATTCAAAAAGTAAATGTATACAACTTAAAACAAGATATGGAAAATCAAGCTTTATATGTAAATCAAAATTCACTTAAATCAAGTTCAATTTAGATGCAAAATTTCATAGCTTAAAATAATAATATGAATAATAAATAATTATGTGAAAATAATAATGTATTAAATTAAGTCAATCGAGTAAAAAATCAACATAAAAATAAGAAAATAAACAAACATCACACAAACATAGAAATGAAAGCAAATGGACATTCCATTAATAAATGAGTGTGTGTTACAAATAAATTTCTACTTTTAAAAAGAAAAGGTAAAACAATATGACTAAGGATTAGGAATATAATAATAAGGAAAGGTATGGTTAATATGACTCCAAATATCTTATGCAAATGGATGTTGCCTATATAGTCCTACTGAATTTAGGCCAAATGTAGTTCTCCTAAGGATTAGGAAAGAATAAAAGGTGATGACAAGTAAATAAGATTGATTATAGTCAAAAAATAGGAAAGGGAGTAGTAAAAATATGATTGTGTATAAAGGATGAGATCGCTAAAATGATAGAGATACGATTGAAAAATGATGAGAGTGTGTATTGATTGGTTATACTCACGAGGAGACATAAACAACCATAAAGTACGTCAACATGTGCCATATATCTATGAGAAAGTGGAAATACAAGTTGAATAACATGGTTATAAATAATCAATGATGTCATATTATAAATGGGCATATATGGGGAAAATTGTCGGATATTGAGTCATGCAACTTATTTAGGGTTTTTATGTAAGCAAATATTTAGATCTTTAGGGGTTTTTGGAAAATGTTATAAAATGATTGTTATAACCAATTAGTATATAATATATAGTAAATTATAGTCTCATAAACATATATAAAATGTTATGACGTCTATCAGTATTAGGACTCAATAAGAAATGTGAACACCATCCTAATACTGATAGACGTCATAACAGTATTAGCAAATCAGGGAACACCATTCAAAAACTTGGAATATGATACAACTTATCTTATAAAAATGAATATGTATGTAAAGGGATTAAATAAGGTAATTTAAAATAATAATGGTAGGAAATAAATTGAGTTATAAAAGTCATACAAGCCAACAAAAAATTAGGACATCTAATATTATAACATTTTTCTTGCAAAGAGATTTTGACATAAAACATTCAACAACTCTAATATGATCCTATAGAAATTTTTATGGATTAACCTATTATACCTATTTAATAATAATATAATAATGGTGGTATTATGAAATAAAAAGAGATATAAGGAAGGTATTCCCCACATAAGGATAAAAAGGAGAGAGAATACATAATGAAAACTAGATTCCGCAAAGTAGGGACACTTGTAAATAAGAGCTCAACAATGTAAGTATAAAAATTGTTAAGATGCATAATTTTTGTTGGCTCATCTAATTCATACCCATATAGAGTATCCATTCTATATGCACCTAATCCATAACTAACTATGATAATGTAGGGGCCCAACCAATTTAGTTCAAAATTACCTTTCTTTTCCCTCTTGGCATTAGTGTTATTTTTATTTTATTTTAACACCATATCATGAATATAAAAATTTATAGAGATAATGTGATTTTATAACCCTAATTTATTCAATTATTATAAAATTTGATGTGATTTAAGTTTCTAACTATTTCTCATCTAGGAGCTCTGATTTTTCTAATCTAGCAACTTGATAGTATTCCTCATCAATAATATCCTATAATGGAATATGAAATGAGGGAAGTTTGATATCAATATGAAGTATTGATTCAGTTCCATAGTCTTGGGAATATGATTTTTCCATAATGTGGGTTTTTACATTACTATGGTAAGCCCACAAGGAACCGAATATTTTCAAATGCTAATCATAGCTAAATTCATTAACAATCTTTTTGATAATTTTCAAAAGAGTTTTATGGGATGCATTGGATTGGACATTACCCTAGGGGTAATAAGGAGTGGAAAATGTGTGTTTAATATCAAATTTGGAACATATGTATACAACATTCTTATTTTTAAAGGACATGCCATTATATTAGATGATAACAGAAGGGATGACATAACAATAAATGAGGTGGTTCAATATTAATTTGGAAATTTTCTTACAAATTATATAATTACGAGGGATTACTTTACCCATTTAGTGAAATATTTAGTAGAAATGAGAATATGTTTATGTCCATCTAAAGAGGTGGGGTTAATTTTTCCTATGAGATCAAGATACCAGGTAGAAAACAACCAAAGATTTGTAACTAGTAAAGTAACCTATGTTAGAGCATGAATAAGATCACCATGTTTTTTACATGTTACACATTTAATGACATAAGCACATGCATATAATTACATAGTGGGCCAATAACAACTAGTTTGAAAGATATTTTTGGATAGGACCATACCATTAGTATGGGACCTAAAAATCCCTTTATGAACTTCCATAAGTCATAAGTCATATTGTCATAAATGTAATGTAAGAATTAGAGTTAAATCATAACACTTATGATAGATCATGTTTTTAAATATGGTGTAATGAGATCTAGTTTAGATAAAATATTTCATATGATTGTTTGATAGGTCAATGGGAAGGATTCGATCATGGAGATAGTAATAAATGTCTATGTACCAATGGGAATAGGGAATATAAATTAAACATATCATGTCAAAGTTAGAATAGTTTTATGATGGAATGATAAGGTTTTCAATTAATAACTTATCCTCTTTGATATTAGGAGAAATTAAATCATGGAACTAATGGTATCCATAGTGTCAATGAACTTGTTGTTGGTTTGAAGGGCCTATTTAGATTGGATGACTTAAAATTTGATTTTGAGTGTATCTACCATTCCTT
>JARHVA010006752.1:677500-767500 GCA_037957365.1 Torreya grandis | reverse complement strand
CAACGATAGGGACTACCACTACAAGTGGTGTAAAAGAAATGGAAAGTGGGAAAATAGTGTTAGTGGAAAGAATGGATGGATATGGACCCTTTTGAGATGATTAAGGGGATGGTGGAGTTAATGGAAGAGATGCAAAGGAAGCTTTTAGAAAAATATAAAACTCACCTATATATCTATTGTAAGTGTCTAGTGAGGTACCAAAGAGAATATACTCTTTTGTTTGTCCTAAGGAGGTGAAATTCCTTGAACTATAGTGGTTGTGCCAATGATGGCAGTAGGTGAATAGATATAGGTTAACTAAGGGACTAAGAAGGCATATAATAATATCCTTTCTAATATGGTTTTTCTTCTCCCTTTAACCACTGAACTCTCCCTCCTGTAGATTGGTCACTCCTTATGTAGGGGAGTGAATCTAGTCTTGTTATTGAGTTGGAGGGCATTGGTGACTCTAATATTATTATACGTTCTTCACCATCTCATTTTATTGATCTTTGGTAATGTTTGGGTCATATTGAATGGCTTGGGAAATAATTGATGATATTTTATTGTCACTCATATGGTTCCAAACTTTAGAAGAATAGGATGCATTTATAAAAATAACATCATGTTCATACTCTTGGTGACCATACATATTGGTCACCCCCTTATCCTTGGAGAGTTGGAGATATTTTTTATTTTTCCTTTGGGATCCCCTTCCCTGAATTGGGACACGTTTAAATTTTAGTGGGATCTGATCTTCCCTAATTAATTGAAATGTGTTATCAAATAAAACTAGAGTTACCCAGTACTTAGACTAGTGTTATAGTAATAGGCATGATATTTAAAGATATTTTATTCTTGTATACTATTGTATAATTTATGGGGTACCTCTTTTTATACAATCTTGTCTATAATATTTCATCATAAAAATAGAGGGGGTGCCCTTGTTTCTTCAATTATTATTATGGTATAATCTAGGTCATACTAGTAATACCCCATTTTAACTATGCATCTTCATAAATTATCAGATATTCTAGGCATCTAAGTGCCATGAATGGCTGGGTAAATGTTGATCATTTTTTACCACATGTCAAAATGGGTCAACTCCCTATAGTAAATACTTTATATGGGGGTATAACATGGTGTCATAGGGTGTGTTTTGGTCTATTTGATGTAATCTAATGCCATTATAACCTTGGTCATGATCTAGTTTATTCTATGTCATTTAGATTCATCTAAGGGGTCAAACTGTCATGGCATGTCACACAAGAATGAATAGGACAGTCTAGTTATACATTTTAGAAATGTGTTTAGAAAACTTGTCATGATAAAAAGGACTACATAGACATGATGATTTTGGTGCTATGATCATCCTTTAAAAATTTCACATCTTGATGAGTTTTTTATCTCAAGATATAAGCATTTAAAGTTGAACTAGCATAGATAGATGTACATAGGGACATTAAGTTCAAGCTTTGAAAACTAACCATTTAAGTTCAAAATATCTAAAGGATCATGAGTTTAGATGCAAAACTACCAAGTGGTGAAGTGAAATTCAATAAAGATAATATTAACAACATACTAGTGCTTAAAAGGGTAAAAAATTTAAAAAGTGACCAAATCATAGATCGAAAACATGCATTGAGTCATGTAGATAAGATCAACAATCTACAGTTCAAGACTAGGACCTAGATCTAATGAAGTGTTTTAAATCATATAGATAAGATCTAATAGTGTGACAGAGGTTCAAAAAGTCAAAATATCTTGAGAGTGAATATGATCATACGAAGTGTCACAATTTAACTAAACAAGTAGATCAAAAGTGTGTATTTGATCTTACAATCTAGGATCAATGACACACATTTAACTAAGAAAATAAGATTAATGGTGAACATTGAGTCAAAGGACAAGGATCCTAGATCTAACATGAGACTGGCAAGTGGTATGAGGGAACTAACCATATGAGCTAACAATAAGATTTGAATAAATCATGTAATACTACCAGATGCAATATTCTTGAATGCCTAGGTAATAGATCAATGACTGACATAAAAATTCAAATCAAAGAGACTCAAGAGGAGATTGATAGAATAAATTCATCTAGATTCTAGATGTACAAGATGAGGCTATGTGTCTAAATGATGACATGCATATTTTAAAATGGAATGAGTAATGCGTCAAGGTAATAACACATAGGCATCCATGTAAGATCAAAGGATTCTATAACATATCAAGAAACTCAAACTCATATGATGCCATTAAACCTCAATCAAAATCTAAGATGAAGAGTGACTACCAAATGTGAAGAACAAAGTCTAAGAGACAAATTAATGACTATAGATGGTAAATACAAGTGTTTAGGAGACAGTTAGAAGTTAATAAAATATATTATGACTATCATAAAATGTTTCAACTACCGTTAGATAATACATATATGTCAGTTCTCCCAATTTAGTTTTAAATTCTTGAGAGATGATCTAAGATGCAAATAGTTTCTTGAACAAACACGGAGAACCCTATACCACATTTCATGAAGTTTTATGCTTTGGAGGACCATTTGTCATATCAGACTATGCATGGTATGTTTCTCACTCCATTCTCTTGGAATGTAACTAGTTTTCGTGCCTTGACATGTGCCATAGTGACCTTTGGACTTCTTTTTTCTTGCTTCCTTCTCTAGTTCTATAATTAGCTACCATTTTGGCCTTCATAGAAAAAGACCACACCATATATGGTGAGGCCCTACTAGTTTTGACATTGTACTTTTCCTTACAAAAATAAATCCAATCTATTTTGAGTTCATTAATTATCTTGATAAAGTGTGTGAAGAGATGTATAGTGAACAACTAAGTGATATCAATCTATCCTTGCTTTCTCTCAATCCTTTAATGTTTGATGCAAGTGATTTTAGCCTAACATGTCATATGAAGTGTATTCAAATGTATGAATATATATTAAGTGTATAGTGATCCTTATTATCTACAACTGATCAATGGTTTTACTTACCTTAAATAGTCTATATGCATCTCACCTACATATTGAAACACTAATGCTAATGTATTATATGACTCTTAGGCTAGTGCTGTACCTATTGTTTCTTTGTGAAAGATTTAAAATGGTCATGTGAAATACATATTGGTGCATCACCCTTTTATAATATTTTTATTTCATGAAACTTATATCCATTTCCTCCAAAAATCAAATAGTTAGCATAGGTGAAAATACTTCAAGATTTATTGAAGAAGAAAACCCTTAAATCTAGAGGCTCACTTCCACTATAGGTACACCCACATACCTACAAGTGTTCCCATGTTTCCTAAATTTAGAATAGGCTTTAACACCTTATTATAGGGTTCAATATCTGGTAACAACAAAAATGGCATGTCTAGTGGGACCCATTGTCTTCAAGACAACTTATCAAGGTGAATGTTAGTCTTGACAAAATTAGTTTCAAATTAGTGCGCTACTCAACATTTGGTGAATTCATCAAGGTAAATCTAGTTTAAGTAAATTATTTTGTCATAAAATTTCTCTTATAATTCATTGTTCTCACTAAGTCATCATCTAGTAGAGTGTTCAACCCCATTAATCCATCTATTCAGCTTGAACATCCTTTTGAAGTTTATTACCCTCATCCTAATCTTCCCTTTGAGGAACTAATATATTTTGATAGAGAAGAAGAGATTGAGGAAATTGAATATCTTGAATAAAATATGGCTATGCCTCATGCTTTTCCTACCTTAAATACTAAAAATCCAATCCATATTCAAGTTTATGATAACATTCCCCCTAATGCCACTAAAGGTGTGACTACATTCAATGGTGAGAGTCGTATTATAGCTAGTGAACACATTAGGGATGTTTCCAACTTTTTTGGTTTACATAATGTTACTCAAGAACATTTCTAGAAGGATCCTTGCCATGTACCTTAGAAGGAAAGCTATTGATTGGTAGAGCACTCTAGAAGGTGGATGTATCACATCATGGGAAGATTTTGAAGTTTTTTTGACTTCTATATTTGAAGATGAATGTGACCATACCTATATTATAAATCATCTTAATTTTATAAAAAGAGGACCTAAAGAATAAATTCATTACTTAAATAAGAGATTTTAAAATACTTGATATAGATTATCTCCTCTCATGAGGCCACCTTCTAGTTTTATCTTTCCTACTTACTTGAGAGCCATTGGTACTGAAATTGCTATCATGTTTTAATTCATGGGTGGTTCTACTCTTCCTATAAGCTAGAAGGTTGTATCCTAAGGTTTTGATGCCTCCATGTCATATACTTATATTAATACTTTGGATGTGGCCCAAATTCCTAATGGTAACACCAAGCCTAGAGTTATTCCTAAGAAGGAAGATAATGTCATGGATAAATATGAAAAAATTTAAATGCTAAGAGCTTAGCTTAGCTTAGGTAAGAGAAAATATAACGAAGTGTGTATCAAAATACTTACCTCGATCATTAATAATATGGTTAGCAATTTGGAATAGGAAGTGGTCGATTCCAACCTAACTCTAACATCCCTACCAATGTGTACAATCCTAACTCCACCACCAATGAAATAGAGATGATACATGTACATAACAACATAGTGAAGGGAGAAAATTAATAGCAAGTCCAATTTATGGATGCTAATGAGAATAGAGAGACTTTTTTTTTGGCTCAAATAGGAGTTACTCCCCTCTTGTTGGTTGAAGATGAAGTGATTATGTAAGTTAATGAGGGTTGGTAGCATCAAAGCAAAAGATTTTAAAAATTATTGGTAGAAGACACTTTCATACTCAATCAAGGAGACTCTATGATATATAATACCATAGCCAAGAGTAAGGATCTAGGAGGTGGAAGTAACATGCCCATAGGCTCATCTAATTTTCCTATAAGGAAATAAGGCACGGCAAGTGTGATAGTTCCAAAAGATCCTACACCTCTATCAAGTAAAAATGTGGTAAGGTCTATTTAAGGTGCATATATTCCTCAAGTTCCAAGTAATTATTTACCTCCAAGTACTCAAGATAATTTTATTAATAATTTTATAAACATAGTGGATTCCTTGAAATGTGTGAAAACATCTATCTCCTTGTGGGATATCCTTCATATGCCTAGCTAAAAGGAGTTGTTACAAAATTAATTGTCTACTATTCCTGCTAGTCCTTCATCTTCAAATAAAATTAATAGTCATGTTGTCTTTGAAAATTATACTAACACTATTTTTAAACCATCTACTAGGACTGAGAAACCTCTACCATTTTACCTCACTCTCATAATGGGTGATAAATTGGTTCACAATTTCATAGTTAATAGTGTAGCCTCTATCTCAGTCATGCCCACACTTGTAGATGATAAATTGGGCCTATAATATGAGACTCATATAAAATTAGTGATCTAGATAGATGGTACACCTACTAATACCATAGGGATGATAAAAAATTTGAATGTTTTCTTGCATGAATGTCCTAACTTTCCTATCATTCAAGATATAGTTACTATTGACCTCCAAACTCACTTTGCAATCTACCTATCAAGAGAATTTATAGCCAATATTGGTGACTATCTCTCATTTTTTTGATCCCTCTTAAACTTTAAGACAAGGTATGGGACTAAAATGACCATTATAACTCATCCTATTGCAAGGTTTCACATTGAACCTTACATTGAAACCAGTTCTAACTTCAATTGTGTTGTTCATGAAAAGGAGGAATCTAATGTGGATGATGGTGCTTATAGAGTTGAAGGAATTTCTAATATATTTTTGGATGAGTATGGTGTAGATGCATATGGGAATGATCCTTATGCATACTTTGATAAAAATAATATATGGACTTACATAATGCATGAGGAGTTATTTCAAGGAGTTAAGGTAAGTGTCAAACATTCTCATGTTGTTGAGTGTAACTATATGATTCATGAGTATGATTATCATAGGTTTATGAATATAATTAACCACCATAGTGGGAATAGTGATATTTTCATTATTTCTGTTGATGAAGATTCTTTATATGATAACACTCATTAAGAAGAGGAGGATGACTTATGGCTAAAATTTAAAGCCATATGTCATGAATTTATAAAGATTGGTAATATTCCTTCCTCTCTTAGGAAATGTATGCTTTATGTGTTTATTGATGAAACTATTGAGCAATATCTCAAGTTTTCTATAAAGGATGAAAGTAAAGGGTATGTTTTTGAGGAATATGGACATCAATCTACTGTAAAAGCCTATAGTCCTACGTGGACCTAATGAGGTCAAGTTAGAAGTTATTGTGCCTAAAGGATAGTTAGGAGATCCATATAGTATTGAGACATGTTTATAGGGGTTGTATAATAAATAATAAGAACTTAATACTCCCAAGCATCAAGTATATCCTTTGTAATAAGATAGAAAGGTTGAGGTAGTTGTCATCATTCATATTATTCAATATATGGAATGCATATCAGATATCAAAATGATCAAGATGATTATAGCTCTAATCAAGGATCTTACAGAATAATAAATATCACTAATAAATTTCATAGCCAATTCACTTTCATACCTAAGAAGATTCAATGGTGATAAGCTTCTTGATCACCTACATATGCAAGTGATTGGTTATGATCATGATCCTCATGATAGGCTACCTTAACAGAGTGATAAAGATGCTAGGGGAAATATTTTTTACTATAGAGGAGGTATGATCATATGTTTCACCTCAATATGAGGTTTTGTAAATAGTATAATAGGTGTGTGTCTTGTCTTTCAATTGTGTTGTGTTCCCTAAGTGTTATAGTTGAACACATGTGTGCTTCTTTTGAGTTTATCTCATTTTGTGTGCCTTTACATTTCATTTTAAGTGTTATCAAAGGAAATTTATGTTTCAAACATATGTACATGTTATTTCATATCCCAATGAATATGATTAGGTAACTGGTCATGGCATAGCAAGCATGCCACCCTTGGGAAATTGCCAAGAATGTTGACCATTTTTTACAAGTCAAAATGGGTCAACCCCCTATAATAAAGATTTGATATAGGGGTAGAAAATAGTTTCATAGGGGTTTTTCTAGTATATTTTATTCCATTTAATTCCATTCTAACCTTGGTCATGATCTAGTTTACTCTTATTTCATTTAGAGTCATCTAGGGGGTCATACCATCTTGGCATGTCATATAAGAATGAACAAGGAAGCCTAGTTGTAAATTTTACAAGTGTGATTAGAAAATATTTTAGGATAAAAATACTATATTAACATGATGATTTTATTTCCAATATCATCCTCTACAAATTTTGTGTCTTGATGAGCTTTCTATCTGAAGATATAAGAATTTAAATTGTAACTAGCAAAGATAGATTTATGTGGGGATGTTAAGTTCAAGATTCAGGAACTAACCATTTAAGTTTAAAATATCTAAAGGATCTTCAGCTCAAACATAAGGATTTGAAGTGGAAATAATGTCATTCAATTAAGATAAGATCAATGACATGTATGTTCTTAAAAGGGTCAAAAAGTAAAAAAGTGACCAAATAAAATATCAATGACATGCATTGAGTCATATAGATAAGATAAATAATCCACATTTAAAGACTGTGACACAGATCTAATAGAGCATGTGAAATAATGGAGATAAGATCTAATGGTGTAAGTGAGGGTCAAAGAGTTAAAGGATCCTGAGATTGAATATGTTCATGTCAAGTGGCATAATTTAACTAAACATGTAGATCAACTGTGTGTGTCTGATCTTTCAAGCTAAGATCAATGACATTCATTTAACTAAACAACTAAAATAAATGGTGTAAATCTATTCAAAGCTCAAGGAGCTGAGATCAAACATGAGACTACCAAGTAACATGAGAGTTTTAACTATATGGGATGATAATAAAATCCATAAAAATCATGTAATGCTAACAAATGTCATAATCTCTGATGTTTGGGTTAAATATCAATGAATGGTGATAAAAGTCAAATAAAAAAGACTCGAGATGAGATTGATGGATCAAATTTGACCATATTCCATATGTATAAGATGAGGCTACATGTCTGAATGATGATAGATATATTTTAGAATGGAATGATAAACATGGAAATGAAATGCCACCTATGCATCCATGTAGGATCAAAATATTATATATAAAATCAAGCACCTCAGACTCATATAACTCCATTAAAGATTAGTCTAAATCAAATATGAATAGTGACTACCAAACATGAAGAACAAAGTATAGGAGAGAAGTGAATGACTGTAGATGGTAAAAATAGGTGTCTATAAAATAGCTACCAGTTAGGAGAACATATTATGACTATCATATTATTTTCCAACCTACCTCTAATAGTACATATGTGTCAACTCTCCTAATTTAGTTTCAAATTCTTGATATATGATCCATGATGAAAATAGTTTCTTGAACAAGGAGAGACCTATGACATATTTCATGAAGTTTCATTCTTTCTAGGGACATTTGTACTATCAAACTATTTATTGTTTGTTTCTCATTCCATTCTCCTAAAATGTAACTAGTTTTCATGCCTTGACATGTGGCAAAATGACCTTTGGACTTCTTTTTGCTCGCTTCCTATTTTAGTTCTACAAGTAGTTTCCATTTTGGCCTTTGTAAAAAAATGCCACACCATGTATGGTGAATCCCTACTACTTTTTACATTGTACATTACCTTATAAAAATGAATGTAACATTTTTTAGTTTATATCTCATCTTGTTAAAGTGTGTGAATAGATGTATAGTGAATAGCTAAGTGATATCAATCTATCTTTGTTTTCATTCAATCATTCCATGTTTGATGCAAGTGATTTTAGCCTAGTAGGTCATAAGAAATGTATTTAGGTGTATGAATATATCTTAAGTGTATAATTAGCTTTAGTATATTCAATTGATCTATGGTTTTACTTACCATAGATAGTCTTCATGAATATCACCTTCATATTGAAACACTAATGGCAATGTATTCTAGGACTCCTAGGCTATTGTTGTAGGTATTATTTATTTGTGAAATATTTACAATGGTCATGTGGAATACATATTTGTGCATCTCCCTTTTATAATAGTTTTATTTCATGAAACTTTTATCCCTTTCCTCTAACAATCAAATAGGTAGCATAGGTGAAATTACTTCAAGATATATTTAGGGTGACAAACCTTAAATCTAGAGGCTCATTTACATTATAGGTACACCAACATACCTGGAAGTGTTCTCATATTTCTCAAATATGGAATAGGATTAAACACCCTCTTCTAGGTTTCAAGATTTCGTGATAATAGTAAAATTGAGGATAAACTTCCTAAAAAATTATTGTAATATTATTTTTGTATCCATAGACAATCTTACAATAATAATCCTCAGATTTTGTTATGAACATATTCTATAGATGGAAGCCATAATTCTCCATGGGCCCTATGTACCATCCCAAATATTTTATCCAATAGATATGACATCATACAAAAATTTATGTTTGTTGGCCTTTGCTCATGTTTGAACATCTATTCCTATAATCTGACACTAATAATCTATCCTATGATAAAAATATTGTAAAAACTTATGAGATTTTTTAGTAATGGGACCCATTCCACCTGTACATAAGTAATGCTAGAAAATCCATATATTTTTTTCAAAATGTCCATGGTTATTATGATACTAGTCATAAATTACTCCCTTGCGGTTTAATCTCTAGCCTTTCACTAGCCACTTCTTAAATTTTCCCTCTAGAGTGTTATTCTTGAACTATAAATTAGCTAAGACTTGGTTAGATTAAACCTAAGGACATGAAAGTAAATTAACCCCTAAAATTCCCTTCTAGAAACATATGTAATTGTATCTTCCCCTTTTCTAAGATGTACGCAAAATCCAAAACAATTACCATTGAATAATAAATCATGAAGCAAATTGATATAAGGTAACACCTCTAGTTTTGTATCTGCTTGATGGAGTCCAATGGTTTTGATTGGTATCCAGTCATCAATGTAGTGTTTATCCTCCTAAGATTGTTTATCATGTGAAGATTAGGATGATCTAGACTCCACTACATTCTAGAGAGTTGAGTAGTAAATAGACTTTAAATTTAGGGCACATTTATCTAATAAGTGTCTATGTACTCATTGTTCCCAAAAATGGAGTACACATAAGGGGCCTGAATGTGTGATATTTTCATAGAATCCATTTCAATAATATGGGTTTATGAAATTCCATTAAAATTTTATTAAACTCTTTTTATAAATTTTATAAAAAACTAAGGATTTTGGTCACTTAAGAGGTCAAGATTATAATGTCCAACTTGTAGATTAATGGTAAAGTGACTTGCCTTCACTTGGAATTTTCATATACTAGTAAATCATGTGCCATAAATTCATAATATCTATGCCATCAATATAAAAAATTGATTTTTATTTTGTTCTCATTTGAATATAAATTCTCTACTCAGCTTTGGTGGGTTCTTTTTTTACCAAATGGTAAGTTTTCATCAATTCATTCATATCCAATCACTTCTTCAAGATAGTTATTAATATCTCACTTATTAGTTTTGTTTATCTATCAAACATATTTATTTCCATACATATTCAGATTGTGACACTTGACTACTTTTTAACCTAGGTCTTTAACTTATGATCATAATTTATATGTTTTGGGGATACGAGTTAACAAATATATGCCATATGGAGTGCTCTCAACATTATGGGAACTCAGAGACTCAAGGCCATGAATATTTGAACTTTTAAAATCCTTTAAGAGGGATCTAGGTACTAATATGTTGATGTGTGGTATGATCTTAGAGATAAAAAGGTTGGAGGCTTAAAAAGCTAGATTCCTTATACTATTAACTTTGCTTTGACCTTCCATGGTTATAGTAAACAAAATTTTGCAAACTATCAAACCCTCAGAGCTCAAAACCTTAGGTAAATTATAATTTATAGACATAAGGCCATTAGTATTTGATTTGACCTTCTAAGTTCTAGGTTAATAGAATTGTCCCAACTATCAAACCCTAAGAGCTTAGAATCTCGAAAACTTAAAACCATTAGAATATTAACTTTTATTTGAATTTTCATGGTATTGGGTTCATGATGTTACATTACATGGCATGTTTTTATAGCTCTAAGATCCTAGAACACTTAGAATTTTTTTAATGCTAAAGGATTCTGATTGACTTGATTCTATTACTTTTCCTAATCTTAGAGCTCAGAGAGTTTGTGTAATCATAATGAAGATGGGTCTTAGACATGAATAATTTGTAATTATTTGAAAATGGTCTTGAAAAGACATGAAAATAATAGAGATATGAGGTTTTGACACATTATCTCTATTATCACATAAAATATAAAGTTAATTTTCAATAATAATTATAAAAACCCAATGTTTAAAATAAATCAACATTCATATCCAAGCTTTGATTTTCATAATTTGAAATTCTATAAATTTAGAAATTCAAGGACAACCTTAGACATAGTCATATCAATATTAATGTCACATAATTCTAAGTTTTAAAGGACCTTGAATAAGTATATTCAAACAATAGTGGCTCTATATTCTAATTTTGAAATGGGGTATGTTAGGGCATAATAAATGATGACTCAGTGAGTAAATAATCCTGAGTATTTGAGAACATAGAATCTTAGTTATGCATCATAACATACTTTTAGATTTGGAAATAAAAGAGTGAGAAAAATAATCCTTGAAAAAATATTCCTTCCCCATACAAAATATTATCCATTTACATTCATAGGATATGTGTGTGTGATTTTGTGAGATTTATTTTCCCCTTGTTATGAGAGTTTTTTAAAAAAGTCATGGATAAAAATTTTATGCTTTTTTTTGACTTCATATTTTGTAATTAAATAGTAAGGGATCTTGGGAATTTTTATACTATCATCCATGCATCCATAACCCTAATAATGATACCTCTAATTCCACTTTAAGACTTTTTCTACTACCAACAAGACATATGTATCCCTAGTAGAGATTTATTGAATTACTCATATTCTATAAATTTGCATGATGGGTTTTTTACACATATAGAATAAGGGTTGGGAATCAACATTAGATAGATGTATATATTAGATAAAAATTATTTTACTCGATACATTTGTGTCACTTTGCATCCATTTCTATGTTTATTATGTCCCATCCATGTTTTGGAATTGGAATGTATTTCTAAAATTTGCATGAGTATATCAGATTAAATCCCAAAGGTCTATCAAACTCACTCATTCAATTTATAACTTAATTCAGTCATAACACCTACCTCAATCCCATAAATTCAAGCACTTCCAAAATAAATCCTTGTGAATACCAATTGTGCTTCTTTTTATATTATCCCTTCTATTTTTTTAAGTCTTTTATAATTATAGCATATGAAATCATATGTATCATTATAAAATTTTAGGAAGACTAACATAGAAACCATAAATAATAATCTACATAAAGCTAATTCAGAAAGAAGGAAACATTAATCTAGTAAAATAAGAAAGATTATCCTAAAAAGTAAGAAATATATTCTAGAAAGTAGTAAATATATTCTAAAATGTAGGAAATTTATTCTACTCCTACATTTACATATTCACTTAAAATCATTCAAAAACATCTCTAGCTGGAGTATCCATAAAATTATATTTTAAAAACTATCCATTGACTAGAAAAGTCAAATCATTACCTTGAAGGTCATTCAAGTGAAAGGAAATGCTACCTAGAATTTTAGATTTTTTATATAGGCCATTCCATAAAGGAGTGAAGTTATCATGTTGTCCTTTATTCTCATGTTATTTATTACATAAAATTACTAGGTTTGAAATCTTCAAGGCTTTGATCTTAGACCTTTTGTCAAACCATATTCTGACAATGTCTTAGTGTTTTCTTGTGTTATGCAGTGCTTCAATTTATGCATCTTCTAGATGGACTATATCAAGTAGTATGGACTAGATTCTTTCATCTTCCCCTATGTACACTTTTATAAATTGGTGAATTGTAATTTTAAGAGTGATGTGGGAAAATAGTTGTTTTAGATACACTATCAAAAGAGTTTAATCCTTCAGGGATTACTTGTGCCTTTTTCTCTTTGTCCATAATGCAAATTTCAATAATAGATGCCACTCTCTTGGTTTATCTTATACTGAATTATTGATATCATCCATCAAATTATTTTTTGTAGAATCATCTAATGAATTCCATTATGGATAGTATTTTGATGATAAATTATTGGTAAATTGATTTTTATAATCCCTTTTAGTAAATTTAGTAGATTATAGTGATGGATGATTATCAAAAAATAAAAAAATTGGAGTGCCAAACTTGGTCAGTATGTTCTCTTATAAAGATTTGATAATATCTAGTGTTTTAAAATTCCTAGTGGAAACAAATTATATCCATCTAATGTATATAGTCCTTTATAATTATTAGTGTCCATATTTCCTATCCATTGAGTGCAATAATCAGTGGTTGTTAGGACAAACGTGTGTCTTACTAAATAAATTTAGGTTTATTACCCCAATGAAGAGAAGACCCCATTTAGAAAAAGGGTGTCCTTCAGTGACTGATTGAAACGGCATGAAAGCATTAACTTTAATTTTCCAAACACCTAACATTCATGGTAGGCTACGACATGATTATGTACATATTTTAAAATATTAGGCTAGTAGAATCCAACATTTATTTATTTTTTGGCCATTATGTTTTCTAAGGGATGTTCACTACCTATCTTCTAATTTAAGTATGTTAGGATTTTTTTAAATTCTTCTCTTGAAACACCTCAAGTAGATGCCTTCATAATCATTCTAGAATAAGAATCCTTTCTTTATCATATAATGGGTTGATTCAAGCACAAGGGTTTATCTCTACTCTTTGTCTAGCTCAAGGAGACATGTACCCATGAGTATGTAGTGGATAATTTGAGCATACACTTCATTTACATCTACCTGAGTCTCATTGATTTATTCAATATGAATGTGTGGATTAGTCTTAGTCATGAACTAGATGATTCTTTACCCTCTCACCATTTTGGCTACTTTGATTTAAATATAAAACTCTTGTAAAATTTCCATTCATTTACCTCATATTTCACCTAATTCATTATGGTTGAGTGTGAACTTCAAATTTGGGTCAATAATTATGACATATGTGTTTCTTCATAGAATATAATGCATAAATTTGTTGATAGATTTGATTAGTGTATACATCTATTTTATTTATTTATCATGAAATATTTAAACTCTGCATCTTTAAGTTTGGTACTCTTGAAAGTAATTGGATTTTCATTTTTGTCTACCTTTTATGTGAATACATTTTATCTATTATGATATGAGGCAAATGAATAAATGTATAAATCTTTAGTGAAATCTAGGTTGATAAAAATTGGAGCTTGGGAATGGAAATTTGGATGTCCTAGAAAGTTTTCTTGGATTCTATTATCCATTCTATTTTGGAATCTTGATTCAACATGGAATTCACTGGATTGAAAATCTATACAAATCTAGAAATGAATTTATTTAATTTTTTTATTTTAATAAATAAGGATTTCAACTCTTTCTTGTTATTAGGATGTGTCAACTTGGAAACATCATAGATTTGTTCCGAGTCAATGGAAATCCCATCCTTAGTAATGAAATGCCCTAATATTTTCTGTTAGTGAATCTAAATATGTTCTTCCTTGTATTAAGTGATAATCCATACCTTATAAACCTATCAAATACTCTCTATTTATTATCTACATGATCAACTTATCTTTAGAAAACACTATGAAGTCATACATATATATGATGATGCACTTACCAATGAGTCCCTAAAATTAAAAGTTTATAGCTCATTAGAAGGTTCCTCCTATATTTATTAGGCCAAAAGGCATCCTTTATATGCAAAATTTCCCCATTTGGTGTTGAAGGTAGTTTTCATTCTATATTTTGATTCTAATAGCAGTTGATTATAGCCAAAAAATATATCCAAAAAGCACATCATCTTAAATCCACTAACCATTTGAATTACCTCATATAGAGAGGACAATAAATAGTTATCCTTTAATGAAGCTTGGTTTAGATTTTTTAAGTCAACATAGATCTTGATTTATCCTTAATTTTTCCTGACTAGAACCAATTTGGCTACCTGGATAGAATTCTTTATTGAAAATACAATCTTGGCATCCTATATCTTTTACACTTCTATCTAGATGAGAGGTTCCAAAATTGGATTCACTACCCTTTGCCTTTGCCTAAAGGGCTAATGTTCTAGCTTAAATAAGATGGTATGTGTGATGAATTTTAGGTTGCATAAATTAATACCTTCATATTCCTAGGTGATCATGTATATGTATTATGTTAATAAATCCCTCTTTCATTTCTCACTTTCCATGCAACTCAAGACAATGTTCACATATTAGGGATGTTGGTGAGTGCCTAGATTCTCTTTGACAAAATCAGAATTAATCTCTTTGAGATTTTTTTCCTTTTGAGATTATGGGTCAACATTGAAATATTTATATAAGGAAACCATCCCCATGGGAATGTGGTTCTCTTGTATCTATAATACACCATCTTCTCCAAGTTCTATGCTCATAGGTTCAACATCCTTCTCATCCATTACCTAACATTCAAAGGCTCTAAAAATTTTCATAAATTGTACAATATAATGGTCATCGTAAAAAAAATATAAGTTATCCACATTGTCTAAGACATAGGGGAAAGAAAATAACTAATAGTTTTTCAATATTTTATATTCTTGGAGTGGTGTGAGATTGGTAGCAAAAGTTACCAGTGAATTTGCATTATAATTTTTTTCCATTGGGATGGTCTTAATGTTGAATGATTTAAAGGATTTTATTATTTCACATGCTTAATGTTTTTACTTATTTAATTAAGTTATTTTACATTGACATTTATGTCCAATATATTTAACAACTAGATCTGACTCACCAAATATTTGTAACTGATTCAATGTGAATGATAGGTCAAGGTTAGGGCTTCATACTGATCTTGATTATTAGTGCAAGTGAATTTTATCATTTAAGTAGATATATATTACTTCCTATCTATATTTATTAGGGATAAAACAACACCTAAACCTTGATTTGATTGACTCTATTATAATGGAGAGTCCATAACTAAGAATAACCTTCAAATTCTTATTCATAACATTCTTTCTTGATAGTAACAGTGTACACACCTTCAAGTGAGGCTAAAAATTCAACCTTTTCATTATTAAAATTGTACCCTATGATTATATACTTCATATTTGGTTCATTTTATACTCAAATCTAGTTGGATATTCATTTCAAATGTATCAACATGTGTGATAAATGTATAGCTATGCACCCATTCAATGTTTTTGGCCAATCATGACTCAACAACAATCCAAAATCTTCTATAATGTCAATGAATAGAGTACCAATGTATTTTTGTACACATGGATCATATGTGATTTATATTTTCACATTTTTTAGTTCTCCAAAACATGGGATAGAAAGCTTGTTCAGTTATAAGACCAATCTTTTTAACTTATCTTGGGTCAAACCTAGTTTCTTGTATATAGTTGTAGGCATCACATTAGATGAGGCACCTAGTTCAACCAAATAATTATGCACATTATTTAAAAACATTATAATAGTTAATATAAAAGGTTTTACCATTAGATTGTCCTTATAAATAACCATATTTAAATGTGATTATTTTGATTTGTGGGTGGATGATATTATAGTCAAAGATTTGAGTAAAAATTATTTTTATTTGATGATACGATATAGCTCACTAATACTAATATTAACCTTGATATTATCCATGTCTTAAAAATTATTTTACTCTCCTCTTATTTATTGCTATGTATTATGCAATTGGTCATTCCTTTTTTGAGGGAGTATGTTATTTCTGGCCTTAGGATTTGATGGATTAGTAGAAATATTGTTAAGGGGCATGCAAGTAGTAGTAAGATGGTTGTTCCTAAAATTATAATTGTTTCTCTAGAACTATTTGAAATCATGCATCTCATATGTGTTATCCTTAGGTTTATTCTCATCCTCCATTGGTAATGAGAAGTCATGTGTCTCAAAGACCATGGTTATAACAAGAGGACTTATAACAATAGAAGAAGATGGTTTTGGCTAGTTTACAAAACCCTCGTGTCTATCCATTTCCTTATGAAATATCTAAAATGTAGTATGTAACTCTATGCAATCTAGATGAGCATGTTGTGTTGTGTTATGGACCCGAAACCAATTAGGAAGGGTTTCTTCCAAGATTTTAGTCTGTGTAATCATGTTTGGTAGCTACTATTTTGGATTATTTTTAGGCTTATTAAAATGCCTAATGTGCCTTTGATATATAATATTTTAAATAAAATTACATCCCATGGTGTTTCCTATCCATTTTTTCATCCTTAATAATTCATTCCTTAGCTTCTAAACCATTCATTGAATGGCATCCAATTATACTTTTTTGGAATCAATTATAATAATGTGTAGGATCAATATTAAGTGGTATCAAATATTGGTTTTGATTTTGATGGTTGGATGTGAACATAAGATTTTTCAAGAAGTTAAGGTGTTTCTTAGGTGGAAAAAAGGTTAAAGTTAATTGGGTGTACACCTGGTTCTGATTCTAAGCCAAGACATTCTAATTATCATCTAGAATTTCATTGAGGGATGGAAAATTAGGTCCAATATGAAGTGGAGACAAAGTTTATAACTGAGGATTTAGTTTTATATCAATGTTAATAGTTTTAGCATAATCTAAAGGTATTGTATCAACATTAAGCACTTTTCAAATCAAAAAATATATCTTAGGGTCTATGGCATTATTATACATTTTGAGGGTTAATGTGTCATTAGGTTTATATGAAGCTTCAAGTTGGTTTTACATTTTTTAAAATCTAATATTAAAGAACCGAACGGGTTCATTCAATTATCTCTTCTTGATTTTAAAGGGTTTATATATGATACTTGTGTTGGTGACTTGTCCAAACTATGACAAAAAAAGTGTTTTTACATTGGTCCTAAGTCATAATTGAACCTTCTACGACATTAATGAACTAGTCATAGGTAACATATTGTAGTGTAAAGGGAAAGACCCGACAAGACACATCTTCATGGACTACATTTAGTATCCTTAAATCAATATTAAAATACTTAACATGCTCTTAAATAGTCCTACCTCATAAGGGATAAAAGGAAGGAATATAGTTTTGGGAGTTTATAGTTAAATCATGCATGCCTCTAGGGACATTGATAGTAAAACCTATTAGTTATGTTTGGGACATTAGGCATAGAGGAAGATGGGGTCATTAGTTTGTATAATATGATTAGGTCTAAGATATAAATTTTATATGGATTTCAAAATGTAGGTATAAAACATTATTATCTAAGGTAGACATTGTTAATATTTTGGGTATATCCAATACAACTCAAGTGATGTATTTCAATAAAACAAATAGGGCCCTCTTTCTGGTTCTAGATAAATTCTTATTGATGAAGGTTTATGCACAACATGAAACCTTATGAGGTAGTCTACAATTTTTTAGGATCACTGAAGAGAGATTCAATCCAAGGCATGAGTTGTGGTTTATTGGATTTTTTAAACAACATATTGATGGAATATAGGTGAGTAGAATAGTTGTTTACCGCAAATGGTTAGATATGATATGAATATATATCTACTTGAGATCTATGGATTGATTATATATCCAACCTAAGGTAGGTAGGATTAAAATAAATTTAGAAAAAGAAGGAAAGGTAGGGAAAGAAAAAAGGTCTGTGGATCAGACAAGATGAAACCTTTATAATCTAACTCTTGAACTAATGGTTGGATAATCACTTAAGAACCATAGTTTCCTACAAGATATTGTAATCATACAAATAATAAAACATATTTAAGATTAATAGGAAAAAAAATACATTAAACTTTAGAATATATAATACAATTTTTTTGCATTTGTGAGATTTCTATTACACATATACAATGGGAGATTATGACTATTACACAAAAGGAATTCAAATTAGAAATAACACAATATGAATAACTATATTTAAAATAATAATTATGCACAACTAATATATTATGATACCAATTTGATTAAACATCTTGAAATATTGACAAGTTTTGGATAAGTACAATATCTGCACATCAAGACTAATTTTAGAATAATCTATAGATTTTCTTTTTAATCTTAACATCCAAAATTATCCTCCATTTGGGTTTGAGAGTATAAAAATATTTAAGCTTAGGGAGGGGATGACTCATTCTCCAATTTAATTTTAAATTTAAATCTCTAATAATATCTCTATATGTCAAAATCATCGAGAGAACACATGTATAAATTTACATCCATAAATATGATCCCTTGATTAAAATACTTTTTATTTGATCAATTAAAATACCTAGTTCTACAAGGACCAAAAACCATATAAAAGTGTTATAAAATAGAGTATCAATCCTCAAATTTAAATACAATAAAAAATATAATACCAACAAATAAACCCCTCAGGAATAAAAAACAAACCACATCAAAATAAAAAAATCAAGAGGGGGACCCTCCAATAAATCATTCTCTTCTTTATTTATCTTCTTAGGAGCACCCTATTTTTTCTTGGAAACCTTGGCCTTTGTCCTACTATTGGGTCATTAAATTTCATCTCTAGGGAGGATCATCTATGGCCTTTTGTATCCCTATTCCTATAGAGGTGTTTTCTTGATTGGAGTCATGCTACGGATCTTAGATGGGGGTTCTCATTCACCATCAAGAGTTGTTTAACAAGAGTCATGTTCACCATGTTAGAATGGATGAAATATTGTATATTCAAATATTCTTACATGTTTAAGGTATTCCATTCTTGAATGAGTCTTTCTAGGTTCATCTTGACCTCATGTAACTTGTTGTTGAAGGTTTCTAACTTTTCTTTGTTGTTTTTCATTTCTTCAGACATGAGAAGTTTACCTTTCTCAATGACCACCATAGAGGTGTCCTCATCCAATGAAATAGGTTTGGGATTAAGGAAAAATAGCTTCAGTGGGAGGTCATCATTGAAGGCTTTGTAAAGGCTAGCTTAGGGGTATTAGTAGAAGGGTGGTATGATCCCAAGGTAGGGTCTTCCTCTCTAGAGTCCTCCTCAACTAAGGATCCTATAAGAGAAAACTCCCTATCCTAAAAGGTTTGGAAATGATTTATGAACATCAAGATGAGACCTTGGTGCAATACAAATTATTATATTAATTAACTTTATGGGTGAGAGTGGTACTCTCTAGATACTTTAAGAGATAGAATGAGAGACTAATTTTATATCCATGGAAATTTTTTTATAATAAAAAGTGGTGGGAGAAAATTAAAGTATGCTTACCTTTGAGTGTCAAGTATTTCATCAAGAAGGCAAACCTCAAGCCATTTCTATGGTAGGTTATCATGGGGGAACACCTTTTTATACATTTTGATAAACATGTTAGTGTTGAAGAACCTCTAGATAAATTCTTGTTTTTTAGATTGGTCCTTGTATGCCTTCAACCCATCATAAAAAATGTCTATGGATTCTCTTATAAACTCCTCCATGAATATAATTTTAATTCCTCTCATCTCCACCACTCACTTATTCCAACCATCAAGAAAATCCCTTGCAACATCAGTATCATGCTCAGTAATCCTTAGCATCATTTCTATGAGTCCACTTTGATGTAGCTTCTTCAAGACTTTTTTTAAGCCTTGCACTTTAAAATAGGAGGTTTTTTCAAAAAATTACCTATCACCCCCATTTTATCTATGCCAATGGAGCATAGGAGTAAGTTTAGCATATTATAGAAAAGATTTGTTTGAATGACTTGAAATAAACTTGGAAAATGCACTCACTTACTCCTTAAGCAATAAATCCACCTCACTTTTTCATAATGATGATTCATGAAATTTTAAACCCATATCTTGATGAGAGATATTCATACATGTGTCATCTTGATTATCATCCTACACCACTATAATTTTGTTACATATAGTTGATTGGATGCTTTTGGGTATGTGGCCCACTTTGTCCTAGCTAGTTAAAAGAGGGAGGTTTACTCATATATTAGCAAATAGATCCACCACCCATTCCCTTCATGATAAGTGTGTAAAATTTGGAATTGTGTCATACCCCTCAAATTTTTCTTGGCATCATCAATGATATGTTTAATTGTGTGAGAGGGGGTTATTTTTCCCTCTATGGAATTTAGAATATTTAGATAGTCTCCTTCTATAATTATTCATTCTATCTTAAGTCTAGAGGAAAATTGGATGCCCCAAAATAATGCCTTAACTTAAAAAATATGATTTATCTATGTTTCCAAAGGTCCCACATACGAAGCAATTTATATCTCCTTAACCTATATTGTGTCTAGGTATATGTGTGGCTGACTTGTGGCTTACACATCTTAATATTATCTTGTTGCATGTATTGATGTTCTTAATATGGTTATCCCATGGAATAACCATGGTTAATTAGAGTATAAATAAGAGGTATTGGTTAGTATTTATCATAATATGGTTAATTCTATCCTTATTTTATTTTTGTGTAGGTTGCCCCCTTGAAGTGGTCCAGTCATAATATTGAAGTATTTGAATCTTTCACCCATTATTATTATGGATTTGCTTATTATACTATTAATTTTACCATATATTATTCCAATTTTGTGTGTTGGATAATTTTCATTGATGTCATGGAAGTTTCCATGTGAAGTGGACAAGGTGTCTTGTGTGCCCAAGGGTCAAAGTGAGTAAATGACAAAGTGTGCAATATGTGTGGCTTAGGGTGCTTAGAGTGTGCCTTCTTATGGCTCAATTTTTGCATGTTTATGGATGTTTATGGATGAATATAAGGTATTTATCATGTGTTATGGATCATATTATATTTATTTCATTCTTTGTATCAGAGTGTGCATGGGTGGAATTCATATGGTGCTTCATTGTGTTCATCTAGGCATAAGTGGTCTTGTGGTAGAAACATTTGAGTGGGCATATTGGTGACGTAAATATTGGCACATGTGGATGAGTTAGATAAATTTGGTAATATTTTTGTGTTAAAAATTTTACCTAGTTTCTATGTTCCAGGTTTAAGATCTTGAGGATGTGTGAATCAAAAGATATGGTAGTGAAAATTTGGTCTCTCAAGCAGATTTTGTTGTTTTATACTTGGCCAAATTTGCATGATCTAGTGAAATAGTCAATAGTGTTTTGAATCATATTTTAATGAAGGTTTAATTTTAAGGTGAAGTAAAAATAAAAATTTTATATGAATTAATTTTAAATCCATTAAATTTTTTTATAGGTCTTGATAGTCAATATAGTTGCATTTATTGCTTGAAAAAGTTGACTATGGTTGACTGCATTTTTTCTAGTGAACCAGTTAGTAGTGTTTTGATCATATATTTTTGTGAAGGTTGAATTTGAAGGTGAAGTAAAAATAAAAGTGGTATAGGACTTCAATTTTAATTAAATATTTTTTTATAAGTATTTATAGTTAATATAGTTTCATTTATTGGTTGAGCAAGTTGACTAAGGTTTAATGTACTTTTCTGATTAAAGAAGTGTGTAAAGAATTGATTGTAAAAGATAATGTATCAATAAAATATTGTTAGTATAAAAAATATTAATTATGCTCCATATATATCACCATAAAAGTGGTTTTTTATCTTTAAATTTCATACAAGTGAAGATATTTTAGGTAAAAGGTGATTGTTATTGACAGTATCTATTGTAGATCTGAGTGAGCTTCTTCTATAGGTATTTATGAGCCTTAGGAGGTTGAATGAAGTTGTATAATTGATTTGATGATGTTATTGAGTTATTAATATTTAAATCCATATGTGTATATTAATATAAAGTCTATATTCAATGAGTTATGGTATTTTAAGTGAAGGTAGTGTTTTTTGGTTATTTAAGCCTAATGGGTGTTTAAGGCCAAATGAAGTGTTGAGATTGTAAGCAAGGTTAAAAGAGGTATTGTAATATTTTTAATGTATTCATAAGGTAATATAGGTTATGTGGTTAAATTAAATAATCCTAATAGTGGTATTGTGTTTCTACTTTGCTTGGTGGAGTGTTAAAAGGTGAAGTAGATCTATATGGGGCTTATAAAGGGCACTTAATCTTAAAGAGAAATGGGAGATAGCTTAAGTTAGACCTATGGATGATATGGCCAACCTATTTAGGTATTTTTTATATTATAAATCTATGGGGGAAAGTTTTTTGGTCATCCATGAAAGGTTTTATATCATGAAGAAGAGTTATTATATTGTAAAAGTGTTTAAATGTAACTTATGCTTAAATGGGGGCTATTTCCTTAAGCCTTGTGAGTGGGATTTGTCCAATTGGAAGCATGACCGACATTATCAATGATTATAGATTGTATTTTTCATGTACATAATGATATTTTGAGTTTATTCATTTAAATAAAAGATGTAATGACCAACATAGCTTGAGTGTAAGCTTATGCCAAGCTTATAAAAAGGCAATTTAGGCCCATGTTGGTGTGGGTGTGCAATTAAAGATGGGGATTAATTAAAGAGTGATTTTAAGAGATGAAAAAAGGCATGAAAAATATTAGAATCAGATAACTATTTTTTTTCTTTCAGGTCCTACATTCATACTAAAGGTAATGAGTGTATTTTGAGTTTATTCAAGTTCATATGCATGTGTATATGGATTATTTCGTATAGGGTTCCATATGTGAATTAATTGCATATTTGGGATGAAGTAGAGGAGATTGGTGAGAGATTTTTGTATGGGTTTTAGAGATAATATAGGTACCAATCAGATTATTATATTTAATTGATGTGATTTCAAGTGGTTTCATAATTTTTGGAGGCTTCCTTCTAAGCATAGGCAAATTTTGGTGAAGGGTTATTTTTGCATGTATTAAGTGCAAAGATTGGTGTTGAGGCTCTGTGTGATTATGTAAAAGTGAATGGGGTTTATAATATCATAAGATCCATAATCAAGTATTGAATACATCATTTCAAAGGTGGACATCAGATCTAAGGTGATTAACTTGGTGCTTGATCACCTAGGGGGTTGTATCCTCCTTGCTAGTAGGTGCTAGTTAAAGGGCAAGTGGGTGCTTGTCTAATTTAAGGGGTGGGTGATCCTTGAATAGTTGGTTCTAGTATAAATTGAATTAATCCTTCATAGTAAAATATTTCAAAGCTTGTTTTGGTTGGATTTCTCCCCCATGAGGGTTTCCCACATAGATCTTGTGTTCATGTGATGTGTTCTTTTGATTCATGATTTCTATGTATGTGTTGTCATGAAGTTGTTGTTAGATGAAGTGATGTACAATTGAATGGATAATTAATAGTGAATAGAATTGAAATTAAATTTTTTCACACTGATTCACCCCACATCTTAGTGTTTGTTCTTCCAACATTGTGAATCATCTAAGTAATTTACTTACGAGTGACATCAGAGCATCGATTTGGGAAAGTTTTTATGGCACAATTTTTTTGGATCTAGTGTCCTAAGCACTAGAAGGCAAAAAAAATAACTTTTGATTTGGAAGGATTTGATTTTTTTATCACCATAGTTTTATTCATGAGTTTTTTTTACAAAAAAAGAAAAACATTTTTCTAGGTAAAAAAAAAACAAAAGAAAAAACATTTTTAACTTGTGCAAATTAGCAGTCATTGGATTCATCTCTCCATCCCAATCTCAATGGTATAATCTACCCATACAATTTTTTAAGTAAAAAAATTTCATCCTTGTGTATATTAGTAGTCATTAGATTCATCTTGATGAGAAGATCACAATGATGTATTCCACCAATACATTTTTTGGGGGGATGAAACCCTCATAGGGTTTGTGCATGGTTGATCCAAACACTTGTAGCTATGGGAAAGGGAAAGAAACTCCAAAAAATACTTAAAAGGATGACATGGAATATGATAATTTTGATCCATATATTTTTGAATCAATTCAATAACTTAAGTCAAAGTTATAGGTCATGGTGAAAAAATATGATTTTGATACAGTTCAAAGGGACATTACATGTTTGAAAGGGACTTTGGATAGTCTGAAGGATAAATTACAAAAAATATTTGGGAAATTGGCCAACTTGTCTTCTCAGCCACTTCAAAATACTCTACCACTTTAGTTTGGTTTTCTTACTCCAAAAAATAATAATATCAATTTTATCCCTAAGTTTATGTTTCCAAAAGTGGACCTACACAAGTTTGATGGTAAGGATCCACTCACTTGGATTAGTCAAATTGAAAATTTATTTGATGTACATCAAACTCCATGTTCAAAAAAAGTGGTTATGGCCTCACTCTATCTAGAACCTAAGCCATTCATTTGGTATTATTGGTTGTGTGTTCAAAATAAAAATAAGGGTGTCCCAGTTTCATGGTTAGTATTTTTTGAGGAGTTATAAGTCCACTATCACAACAATGTCTCTAAAAATTACTTTAACTAGATAGCCAAGGCACACCAAACTAGGACTATCAAGGAGTAGATTCATGAATTTCATAATCTCTCCTTATGTGTGGTATACATTTCTAAGGAAAATCTGATTGACCTATTTTTGGGTGGACTAAAAGATAGTATCCAATTGGAAGTTTGCATGTTACATCTTAGTAATGTATTTGAAGCCATACTAAAGTCACACATGGTTGAGGAAAAAGAGATGATCAAACAAATAACTTTGAGTAATGTTCATGAATGCACCTTTACATCACCATTATTTTATCAACCTACCACATTGACACCTCAATGAGTGGAATAAAAGAACGCAAAATATTTATGTTTTAGATATGATAGAAAATGAAGAAAATGGCATCGATGTGCTGAAAAGAAGTTGTTTTACATTGATGGTAAAAATGGTGAGGAATAAGATGAAGAAGATTTAAGAGAAGGGTTAAAATAAAATGAGGATGAATATGAATATTATCAACTTACTATTTCCTATAATGCACTTTCAGGCATTATTACTCCTCAAACTCTTAAGGTGGTGGGGTCTTTGAAGAAATAAAAGGTGACTATGTTAATTGATTATGGGAGTACACATAACTTCATCAATAGTAATTTGGTTGCTCATTTGAATTTTTTCATTTAATTAGCTCCAAAATTTTAGGTCATGATTATAAATGGTGGTACAGTCAACTAATATAAGAAATGTCATAGTATTAAGCTTATTATGGGAGACTATTTGATATATTCCTCTATGTTTTCTATTCCTATGGGAGGATCTAACATTGTTTTTAGAGTATAATGGCTCACCACTTTGTGCACTATTGAGATGAATTTATATGAATTATTATCCATTCAAAAGGAAGGACTTTTAAACTACATGGATTAGGAGTTAAATCTCCATAATTGGTTGATTCCAACCAAATGATGAAGATTTTCAGAAAAGGTGTAGAAGGTTTTGTGACACACTTATTTTCCATGGAGGTTCAACCAATCAAGGAGTCAAAACATATTGATTTGAAAAAGGTTTTAAATGACCATTCTATTGATTTTGGTGATATACCGAATGGACTTACTCAAAGTCATACACATCATCATTCTATTAGACACATTATAGGACGTACACCACCCATTATCAAACCCTACGTGTATCCCTATTCCCAAAAGAGTGAAATTGAAAATATGTTATAAGAGATGTTGGAGGCAGGACTCATTTAACATAGTCAAAGTGAATATTCCTCACTAGTGGTCATGGTATGGAAGAAAGATGAAAATTGGAGGATGTGCCTAGATTATAGATAACTCAACAAATACACCATCAAATATATGATTCCTATTCTAATAATTGATTATTTACTATATGAATTACATGGTGTTATTTATTTTACCAAGTTAGATCTTCACTCTAGATGTTATAATATTTGCATATGTAATGAAGACATACTTAAAATAGCTTTCAAGACTCATGAAGGCCATTATAAATTTATGGTCATGCCTTGTGGCCTCATAAATGCACCATCTACATTTTAAATTTTGACAAATATTATTTTCACAGCATTTTTGATAAAGTTTGTATTAGTGTTTTTTGATGATATCTCATCTACAAGAAAAATTAGGAAGACCATTTGAATCATGTGAAACAATTGATTTCAATTGTAAAACAAGATTAGATTTATGTCAAACCTTCCAAATTTTATTTTGGTGTCTAAGAGGTAGAGTAATTAGGTCATATTTTTTCACATGAATGAGTGAAAATTGATCCTAATAAAATATAAGCAATGATGGAGTGGTAGGCTCATAAGACCCTCAAGAAACTCTATAGATTTCTAGGGCTAACTGATTACTATCACAAGTTTGTGAAAAATTATGGTAGCATTTCAGCCCCACTCACCTATTTGCTAAATAAAGACTTGTTCCACTAGACTAATTTAGCTATTGAGTCATTTTAAAATTTGAAAATGGTCATGTGCATAACTCTAGTTTTTACTACTCCTAATTTTTTAAAAACTTTTATTGTGGAGTGTGATGCATCAAGATATGGCATGGGGGCTATACTCATGCAAGAAGGAAAACCACTAGCATTCAAAATTAACTATATTTAAAGAAAAAAGCCTCAAACCAATAAATGAGAAAGATATGATGGCTATTATACATGTAGTGAAGCAATGGAAACTGTATTTGATGGGTCAACACTTTCAAGTAAAAATTGATCATGATAGCTTCATATATTTTTTGGAACAATGCTTATCATCTGAAGAAAAAAATGGGTCACTGAAATGTTAGGATATGATTTTGAAATAGTGTATAAGAAAGGAAAAGATAATGTGGTGGTAGATGCCCTCTCTTAGTGAGATGAATTAGTTGAGGCATTGTTATATGCCATGACCATGTGGCAGGTAGATTAGATAGAGGAAGCAAGATCAAAATGGGAGAATGATAGTGCTACAAAGGATTTGATTAAAAATATTCATCAGGGTGATAACACATTATGGTATAAAAATAGATTATACCTTTGTAAGCATTCTTTCCTCAAACATAAATTTTTTTAGGAAGTTCATACATCTCCACTTAGAGGACACTCAAGATTTTTGAAAACATATCATATAATCAAGCAAGATTTATTCTGGGATGGACTTAAAGGGGATGTTCAAAAATATATGGTTTAATGCATGGTATGAAAATAAAATAAAGGTGAAACCATTAAGACCCTAAGTCTTTTGCAACATTTATCCACCCTAGCTAGCATTGGGAAGAGGTTTATATGGATTTCATTATAAGGTTACCAAGATCTGAGGGTAAAAATGTTATCATGATAGTTGTGGATTGACTCACCAAGTATGTTCATTTTTCTCCTTATCATAACCACTTATTACTAATATAGTAGCTTCTAATTTTATCAATATAGCTCAAAATTTTCATAGCACTCCAAAGATCATTATAAGTAATAGAGATTCCATATATACTAGTAATGTTTGGACTAAATTATTTGCATGTTTGGGTACCTAGTTGGCTCATAGCTCATCCTATCATCCATAATCTAATGGATTAATAGAGGTAGCAAACAAATCTCTCAAAAGGTATCTTTTTTATTTTGTTTCTAATAAATAGTACAAATTGGTTTATTGGTTTCCACTTGTTAAATGGAGGTATAACACTTATTTTCACACTTATTCTAATATGTATCCCTTTGTGGCATTGTATAGTTTTCACCCTCCATCCACAACTTTATTTTTTATAGTGCATTTTAAGTTTTGAGATTTTGTAGAACACATTCACTATTAACAGGGGGTGTTATTCAATTTGTGAGAGAATTTAGTAATGGCTCAAAATTGAATGAAGAAATAAGTATATCAACATCATAGTGAGTGGAATTTGTACATATGCAATTGGGTCTTTGTTTATTTTCAACCATATAATAATATGTGTTTGAATCAATATAGAAAAGATAAAAATCTATCACCTAAGTATTATGGCCATTACTAGATCTTGAAAAAAAATGGTAGTGTGGCTTACAAGTTAGAATTACCCCTACCCACTTACATAAATCAAATATTCCATGTATCTCTCCTAAAGAAATTAATTAGACATGGAGTTTCACTCAAACTAAGTTAACTAAACAAGATGATAAAGGTAGTCATTATAAAACATGAGGAGATACTTCACATTCAAAAAAATTAATTGTAAACTTGAACCATCAAGTAGAATATGATCAAATAAAATAACATACATTATGAAGATTCAACATGGGAGGATGAATTATTCCTATAGAAACATCTTAATTTGATTCAATGTTGAGGATAACATTTTTTTAAAGGGGAAGGACAAGTTATGCCCTTAACCTATAGTGTGGCTAGGGATATGCGTGGCCAACTTATGGCTTAGACATTTTCTTATTAGCTTACTAAATTTATTAATGTTCTTAGTATGGTTAGAATATGAAATAACCATAACTAAGTAGAGTATATATAGGAGGTAGTGGTTAGTATTTTATCATCATATGGTGAATATAGTTCTTATTGCATTATTGTGTAGGTTACTCCTTAGAAGTGGCTCAATCATAATATTGAAGCATTCTTTACATTCACCAATTTTTGTTTTAGATCTACTTATTCTACTTTTAGTTATACCATATATTATTCTATTGGTGTGAATCATCTAAGTAATTTTATTATAGTAATCAACATTCCCTTTTAATCCATTAGGCTTCTTCCCTACCTACAGCTCCTTGGTTTCCTTTAGATGCTCCATCAAAAGCTAATTTTGCCAGAATTTGTGTGTGTGTGTGTGTGTGTGTGTGTGTGTGTGTGTGTGTGTGTGTGTGTGCCAAATATATTTTGAACCATCAATACAAAATAAATCTTGGTATATATATATATATATATATATATATATATATATATATATATATATATATTTAAATACTAAGATTTATTTTGTATTGATGGTTCAAAATATATTTGGCGCACACACACAAACACACACACACACACACAAATATATATATATATATATATATATATATATATATATATATATATATATACAGACTCAAGGTGGTGTTAATTTGGAATCACTAAAATAAGTAAATGGTTGTGTGACAACTGTGGAGACAAAAGTAACCATTGTATCCATTTTAGGAATAAAAATTATCCCTTTTGAAATATGTTTTACTACATATATTGAAAATTGGGGAACTTGTGATGGAATGTAAGAACTTGTATTTCATCATGTGCTTGGTACTAACCCCAACATTCCCTTTATAGCTCATTTTTTTTCAAACAATGAATATGTTGTTTCAAAATATTTATTAATTATATCAAAATAGAGAAGGACATCTGTATATATATATATATATATTTGCATCCTAAAATTTATTTTGTATTAATGGTTCCAAATATATTTCGTGCCCACACACACACACACACACACACACACACATACACACACACATATTCTGGCTAAATTAGCTTTCGATGGAGCATCAATACAAAACAAGTTTTAGGATGCTAATATATATATATATATAGACTCAAGGTCGTGTTAATTTGGCCATCAACCTTATGTGCTCTACTTTAGAGCTATTAAACCATTATCCAAGGGCTTTAACCTTTGTTACTCCATCATTAACAAAATTCATCAGTTATATAGTCTCATCATTAGTATTTTATATATTTTCCTCAACTTCCTCCTTGAAGGTATATATAGATGCTTTAAGGAATGCTTCTAAATTGTGTCTATTTATTAACTCTTTAGTATAGGTTATCACATATGTGACCCTCATATCTCTCAAAATTTCTAAGGGTTCATTCTAATGGCTTGAAAACTATCTTGTCAAATCCTTCATTTACATATTCTAATTAAAGGAACCATCTCTTTTCGAAATTACATAACTTAGGGACCAAGTAGCATCTTGGTTGCATATAAAGTTTAGGTTATTAAATGTGATGATTATGGCATAATAAAAAAAAAAGGTAAGCCTTTTTAAAAAATATTTTACCTGATACTAGTGTTTTGGGACTTTCATCTTTTTAAGTGTAGTTTATCCCTTATAGACTCAAATACAATTCAAAATGTTTTACATCCTTGTGGTTTTACTTTATACACTATTTATGATTTCTCGAGGGAAATGGATAATTTTTATTAGTAGTAACTTCTATTATGAATCATTTTACCTATAATATATTTCCTTCATTTCCTCTCTATCATAATATACAAGAGAACCAAAATTATTTATATATCTTGTTGGATCAGTTAGATTATTTATGGCCTTTTTAGCCAAGGGAAATATATTTTTCCTTTGTTCAGACTCTATTTCCTCCCTTCTATTTATGTTCAAATACTTCCTCATATTCACCCTCTAAATTATGTCACTCTACCTATAAATATGAGTGTAGATGGTAGGTATATTTATGATGACTAAATTATGTCTCATATATTTAGGTTTGTATCTATTTGAGCCATTAGGGAACAATAAGTTCCCCTTCTTGTTCTATTTGACTTTGATCTTTAGAGGTAGAGGGAGGACCAATCATTAGAGAGAGATTTATTATTAGAAGAATCAATGAAGCAATTTGTATAGGGAATTGGAGGGGTAATATGATAAATCTATGAAATCATGAGGTTTACCTTTTAGGGCTAAACAAATTTAGTCAATATTGGAGTTTTCATAAGTATTATCATGTCTAATTATATAGGTGTAGATTTGGTAAATTTTAGATCCAATTGAGATGAATATTTTTGAGGGATTGGTATCACTTGTGGATCTAATAATGTAAATTAAAACCAAGTTTTCAAAATAGACGCTTTTCTTGGGAGCCCTTATTTAGCTTGATGTTGAAAGAATAGAAGAATTCATTAAACTACAAAATTGTGGACTTAGAATGGTAGGTGGAAATATTGTAGATTAATTATCTATAAACATAATAAAATAAACAAAGGAATAGAATACCTTATTAATGTATTTTCTTTCCTCTTCATTGAGGATCTACTATCTAAATGATCTAGCTAGAGTATGTTATTATTGTAAACATCCTAGGCTCATTATTTTGGATTTATTTATCTAGGAATCATATTCTATTTCATCTTGGGCCTTATCATGACTTAAAATTTACCCAAATTCCATCATTTATTTCTCCTCTCCCTCATCTTCATTTATAGGATAATCCACTAGTAATATCACATGCCCATGTTATTATTCCTCTACTTGTAGGTTAATAGACCCTCTTAGAGTATAATATAATGATGATATTTCCTCTATTTATTTTTTACTTTTAAGGAGATAATGAGGATTATTTATTGCCTTAGGTATATTAATGTGGGGGGAACATGATGTGAAGGATAAGGTGAAATTATTTAAGGAACCACATTAGAAGGGACTAACACTATATGTGGTTGATAAGGAATAGAAATTGGAACAACAATGAGATAGGGAAGAATAGATGGATATGGATGTTTATGAGATGATTCATGGGATTGTGGAGTGGATGGAAGAGATGAAAATGAATCTTGAATAAACATTGGGAGGCTCACCCATGTACCTATTGCAAATGGAGTGAGATGTGCCAAAGAGAATGTGATATTTTGTCTACCTTGAGGAGGTGCAATCCTCTATAATATAATGTATATCCCCATTATTTTGTCATTAAAATTGTTTTAGGATATATTGGGAATAATAATACCTATTAGAATATCCTTTCTAATATATATGTTCTCCTCACTTTTACCACTGGACTCTCCCTCTTATACACTAGTCCATCTGTATGTAGGGGAGGAAGGCTAGTGTTGTTGCTATGTTGGAATCCATTAACAAATATAATATATTTATACCTACCTTCCCATATCATTTTATTGATCTTTGGTAATGTTTGAGTCATATTGAATGGACCGAGAAATAATAATTAACATTTAATTGCCTATAATATGAGTCCAAACTTCATAATCATTTGATGTATTCGTAAAGATAGAATCATGTTAATTATATTGGTGACCATATGTAATGGTCACTCCCTTATTATTTTTTAGGATTTCAAGTTAATTTTTTATTTTTACTTTGGGTTCCCATTCCCTAAATTGGGCCACCTTTAAATTTTAGTGGGATCTGATCTTCCCCACCTAATTAAAATGTGATCTCACTAAAAACTAAATATTCCAATGATTAGATGGGTCTTATAGCAATAAGTTTGATGTTTAAGGCCAATTTATCCATATATATTTTTTGATAATTGATGTTCCACATCTTATTTTTCAAGCTTGTCTAGAAACTAGTATGGTTAAAATAGAGGGGGTGTCTTTATTTATTTAATTTTGATTATGGTAAAATCTAGGTAATACTAGTAATCCCATATTTTTGATATACTTATAAAATTATTAGATATTATAATCATCTAAGTGCCATGAATTGATTGATAAAATTATGGATAAATTTTCTTACAAATTTTTGTAATCTCATTTTTATATCTATTAAAAAAAAGAAAATAATAATTCTCATAAATTATATTATCAGCATATTATTCATATGGATGACATAGTTCTCCATGTGTCATGTGGACCATCCCAAGGATTTCATCTATTAGATTGAAATCATATAAATATTTCAATCCTTTGTCATTTATTCATGTTTGAACATCTATGGCATCAATATGACATTAATAATCTCTCTTAAATCAATAATTTTATTATAAGTTAGGACAATATCTAGTAATGGGATCCATTCCACCTATACATAAGTAATTAAAACAAAAAATATATAATATATTCAAAATGGCCATGGTTATTATGATACTAGGATTGAATGTGATGATGCCATTAGAGCATCCCTTGGGGTTTAATCTATGGTCTTCTAGTAGCCACTACTATAATTTTACCTATACAATGTTCTGCTCTACCCATTATTGGCTAAAACATGTTTATATTCAACCTTAGGACCTAAAAACATAAGGCACTTCTCAATTTCCCTTATATAAAAACATGCAATTGCATTTTTTCCTTTTATAAGATGCATGAGGTCTCTAGAAAAAGTATTATTAAAGAGAAAATCACAAAGAAAATTGATACAAAGCATTACCTTTGGTTTTATATCTTCTTGATGGAGTCCCATGGTTTTGATTGGTATTATGTCATCAATGCACTAAATAACCTCTTAGGATAGTTGATCCTATGAAGACTACTATGTTATAGACTCCATTGCATTCGAGAGAGCCAAGTAGTAAGGAAACTTGAAATCTAGGGCACCATTATCAAATATGATGTATTTTTATTTGTTGTTCTTAGAATTGGGTATATTAAATGGGTGTAAATGTGTGTTGGTTTTATATAACCCATTTAATTAATATGCGGTTGTGAAATTATTTCATTAATTGTCTAAACACTCTTCGAGAATTCGTTAAAAAAATAAGGGATTTTGGTCACTAGAGAGCTCAAATTTTCAATGTTCGACTCATAAAATCAATGGTGAAGTGCTTGAATTTACTTAAATTTCACATATATTTCTTAATCCTACACCTTAAATGCATAATCTGTATGACATCAATGTGAGTATAATATTTTATTTTGTTCCTTTTTGGATTTAAATTTATCAGTAAACTTTGGCAAGCTATTTTATTTTCCAAATGGAAAATTTACATAAATTCATTTATGTGTTTTCACTTTTTTAGGATAGGTGTCTATCTCTCACATATCATTTATACATATATTTCAAACCAATTTATTCATACTCTTGCCATGCATATTTTATATCATGACACTTGTCTCCATCTTAAATACTTGGATCTTTGTATTTATTATCCTAATTTATCCGTTATAAGGTTGTGAGTTAACATAATTATTCCATGTGGAGTGTTATAAAGGTTTTTGGAACTCTAATACATAAAGCACAACTATTTTGAATTTTTAACTATGTATGTCCTTTAGGAGGGATTTTATTACTAGGATGTTCACACATGGCATGATCCTAGACTATACAAGCTTAAAGGCTGATAAACTTAAATCCATTATATTATTAACTTTGATTTGACCTTCCATGGTTCTAGGTTCAAATAGTTGTGAGAAATATCTTAGCCTTCATGCTCAAAACCTTAGGGCAATTACACTACAAGGCCATTAGGATTTACTTTAACCTTCTGGGATTCGAGTTAATGGAATTGTGATGATTGTCAAACCCATATAACTTATAATCTTAAAAACATAAAACCATTAGACTATGAATTTTCATGGTCCTAGGTTCATGAGGTTACACAAGTGGCACATCATTGATGCTTTGAGAACTTAGAACATAGAATTATGTGAAGGTCAAAGGACTCAAATTGACATGGTTATGTCATTTTTTCTGATCTTGGTATGTAGAGAGTTTGTGGAATCTTATTAAGGTATGGATTAGATGTGAATAATTTGTAGGTAATTTTAAATAGTCTTGAAAATAAGTAAAATCATATAGACACTAGGTTGTGATGCATTATCTCTGTTAGTCCATAAATCATAAAGTCAATTTTCAATAAGAATTAGGAAATCCCAAGGATTAAAATAAATCAAAATAGATGCCCAAGATTTGAATTTAATTATTTTAAATTATATAGATTTATATACGTAAGGCCAACTTCAGACTTATGCATATTCATATTAATGTCATGGATGTCTATGGTTTAAAGGACCTTTAATAAGTATATTCAAATAATAGTGTCTATATTTTTATTTTAAAATGGGGTGTGTGTGTTAGGGCACAACAATAACCAAATAAACCATTTATAAGAGATATAATATTATATATTTCTATTGAATCCATAATCATATCTATGTTGGGAAATAGAAAATCATCCTTTGGATATTCATTGTTAAAGTATCCAAAATCTATGCTTATTTGTATAAGGAATATATTTTTATTGAATGGTACATTAGAAATCCAATTTTCATATGGAATAAACTTGATAAAACCTATGCTAAGAAATTTTTCTAATTCTCTTTTGACTAGGTTGGTAATTTGTGGATGCATCTTCTATAATTTCTACCTAATAGGATTAGCATCAGGTGCATAACCAGATGGTGCACTACTAAATAAGGATCTAAACCTAGCATATTAGAGTAAGACTAGGTGAATATTATAGTAAACTCTATTACAATATTAATATTGAGTTGTCATTACTCTAAAGTGATATTCCTACCAATTTTTATTATCTTAGGATTATTTGGTGTGCCAATATTCACTTCTATAGTAAATTTCATAAGAAGAATATATACACACAATATTTTTTTACTTTATTAATTAATGATGATTTATCTTTTGTAGTAACCTATTGAGACTTAATCTCTCTAAGCGCATGACTTTAATGGTGAAATAGGAAAGGGGTTGTTATATTATTGGTGCTTCACAAGATTTTTTCTCCATATACAACCACTTTAAACCAACAAAAACCTATCATATACATTTCCCTAAGATTTGACACCTCCCTTACACACTCTAACAATTTTACTACCTAAAATATACCTACATAATCCAAAACCCCTTTTTTCACTCAAAAAATAAATTCATCTTGGGTTGACCATATTCTTAAAAATAAGCATGTTATGGGATTACGTCTACATCAGTCAACCTAGTCTAAGACCTAATTGCTTCATTTATTAAAGAATAGGGTTGATTGGGCTAACCTTGTCAGCAAAAACTTTAGAAGGGTTTAGGGTTAAATATAAATATATAAAGACATCCTTTTCACCATTTTAATTAGAGAGAGATAGATATAATCATTCATTTTCACATCTTTAGAATTTGCTCTTCCACCATTCTACTTGAGGAATCATTTACTAGGTTTTACACATGGAGAGAAGAACCTTGTCTTGTGGAAAAGTCTTTGATTCATCGGAAAATTCATATAGATTAGAGCTAGACTATCTTTTTGATCCTTATAAATAAAAAAAACCTCTTAAAATCACTATTGGATAATTAAGAGATTGATCCTTTAAGGGTTCATCTTTAATGTAAGTATATTTAACTCTTAAACCTCGATTTTAGTAGATATAATTAGCATAAGTAATGGAATTTAAATGTATTTATAAATATATGAACTAATATTAAATTTATATTGATGTAATTATAATTCTTATTTTCATGTTTACTTTTATATTTATTACCTCCATTTTGTGTCACATGATTTAGTGTGCACTAGATTAGATTTACATTACTTGGTTATTTAATTTGATAAGAAAACATTAGACCTATCAATGGTTATTCTATGGTATTAATTAACTATAGGATTTATAACCCTCTCTAGTGATATTATGGTGTAAGATACCCTATTAATTAGGTCTATTAGACTTATATTACTCATGACCCTAATTGTCTAAATGTACCAATAAAAAGAAGGGCTAGTGTGAGTTATCTTATCTGAACTAGGATTGATTTGTAGATTAGATTCACTTTCAATTATATATATTGTAGTGAAATTGACATGAACTAACCATTGTATGTTTTCTTTCACACCTTCGTTTATTATCATTTATAATTTATCTCATTTTTACATCACTAGATCAAATCTATTGACTTAGTATAACATTATGTTCATAGGTTTAACATGCAGTGACTCTGATCGAATCTGTATTTCTTTGTGCATGTCATATTCCACCATGTATAATTAGATCGATCATCTTCACTCAATTCATTACTTTAGATATAGTTTTTAAAACTCTATTGACCCATTCAAATCCACTAGAAGGATAAAAATATTCATCTCGATGACATAGTATAAAAATAATAATTTCATCATGTTCATAATCATCAGGTTAATTATTACCATTTAATTCATTTCTATTATTTATTACAGTCATTTTTTTCCAATTTTTTTAATCTATAAAACTATAAATCAATAGTGAACAAGGTCTATTAGATTGACATAGTTCTATAGTTTACTTTCTTACCTAGGAACTTGATTCTTTGGATCTTACTTCAATAGATAGAATCATCCCAGTCAATTATATTCTATATTGTTTGCATGATTGGTCATTTGAATTCATCTTGTACTCTTCAATAAAAGGAATTAAATCATCTTGTTATTAATTAATTCACTTTTCATTTTGTCACTTGCTTGCTTAGAGTAGCACACATAAACTAAATGGAATGTTTTAATTTATCAATTTAGTCACACTATTTTTCTTTTATTTAAACACTTACAAAACACATAATATCAAAAATCATTAAACAAATCCTACCTAAGGTCTATCTACTTGGATTTCATTACCAATGGGTAAGCCAAATCAGTTTTTTGGTCAAGTATAAATATGTGTCTGATGATATGTATTGGAAAATCACTTGACACCCTTATCATTATGAGATTATGCAGTGAGGGGGTAGGACATAATACTAAGACAATACCATCATAAATATTGATCCCTTTTAGCCATACCTACATAAAATCCTCTTTAGATTGAGCTAACTCTCTATCACATGTATTTGTAAAAGATATAATTTAAAACATTCATGCATGAACACATAGATTAGCATTTCTCTTTTTATTGCTTGTTATTTTATAATTTTAAGTTTTATCAAAAACTTTTACTGGCCAACATTGGTACAACATTTTTTCTATGTGCCACAATTAGATCAACTAGTTTGACTGAATTTCTTGTGTGTTTATTTCAATTATTTTAGAAAATAACAATGGATCATGTATATTAGTAACTATTAAAGCTTGCCTTCATCCTCATAACATAATCAACTTGCTCGACTATTTATCATATAGTTTTTCTTTTCCTCAAAACATAGTCATTATTTTCAATCCAGTATCTCATATCTTGGTCTTTAGTTCTTCCCCACATAACAAAGTTAGCTGATCCCACTTTGTCCTTTCCGAAATTGTTTTGTTGACATTACCTCCAAACATTGTTGACCTAGTAAACTCTATACCTCTTTGTTGATATTGTTCTAAATATGGAAGACGTTGCTCATATTTTTAACCTTTTCTCTTTGATCTTATATTCTTATTCTAGGCATCATGAAATCCCTTATTAGAATCTTTTTGTAAAACCTTAATCCATTTAGAATATATATGTGATGTTATTTCTTTCCTACCCTTTCTCCCCAAGAGGATTATCACTCTTGGTGCAATTTTTCTTGCCCTTCATCTTTATAGTAAAATATGTTATAAATTACTCTAACTAGTGACACTAATAGATCATATCTATTTCACACTTCTCAAGATAATTATCTCTTTAAATCACTTGACTACATTGTAGGGACTATTAACACAAACTTATCCAATTATCCTATAAGAAATATTTTAAACACCAATAACCCATCCCCTAACAATATTCTACCCAATAAACCATATAATAATAACAATGTAGTGAATGTTACTCCTACCAATCCTACTATTTTGCCTTCAAACACTAATAACCTCAATCTACCAATTGACACCACTCAAATTCTTACACATGTAGTGCAATAAATGAATATTATGAAAACATATAATAATTCTAAAATGATGAAAATACAACATAATTTATTAAACATGGATAATCAAACTCCTATTCTCCTACCCCAAAATGACCAAAATGTTATCCCTCCAACTCTTAGAGATGCCACAGGAAATATCATTCCCCAGCCAATTACACACAATAAGATGATCCAAAATATTTAAAATGAAGGTTTATCCCCATTCATCATTTCTATTGATATTAGAAATATCTATCTAACTATTAAATATGATCAAAATAAAGACCCTACACATTTTTATAAAGCATTTGGGAATATTTATAAAGAGTGGATTCAATCTAAGACCTCGACCATTACCAAATTTTTATCAAAACATTCACAGGAGATGTACTATAATGTTATAATAAAATCCCTCAGCATTTTATATGGAAACTCAAAGATTTAGTCAATATTATAGTCAAATAATTTCAACACAATGATAGTCCTAAAAATTATATTAGCTATTTCATCAATTCTAAGCAAACCCCTTTTGAATCAGCTCATGATTTCATTAAATGATCAAAATAATTGGATCATAAATTTGATCATAATATGACTAATGATAGCTTATTTAAACACTTCATAATTAAATTCACCCCTTCTATTAAATATAAGGTTAAAAAATTTTATCCCCAAAATCTAAACTATTCTATTGATCAAGTTAAATGACAAGACTTTCTCATGAAATAGTTTGATCCCAATATTAAAACCATCAATGGATCTTTCTAAAACTCCACTAATGTAATCACCAACAACCCTCCTTAAAAAAAACAAAGAGTAACCAAAGTGGATAACATAAATATTCCCATACACCCCTAATTGTTTAACAAATGAAGCAATTATTAACACCTTTTAAACCTTTCCTTTACACTAATAACCCACCTACATGGTAGGTGATTTTAAAAATTTAGGAATAGGGATCAAACCATATGTAGTTATCCCACTTGATGTACTTTGTAAAATAGTTTTATGTGGATTTAAAAATGCTAAAATAGGTGTGATTGAGGTACCTAGGGATTGGTGTGAGGGTTTGAATATGTTGGTAGCTATATTAGATGGTTGTATGCCAAGAATGGGGAAATTTTCCTTAGTGGTATTTCTTGTATTCTTGCTTGCCTTTACAATTTTTGCCAACCCCTTATAAATTAACTTTGAATGGGATTTTATAGAGATTTATTTATCATGGGTTAAATTCAGTCATGCTAGGCCAACATAATGAGGAAGAGGAATCTAGATAAAATGGTCACTTGGGCTTGAAATGTGATTGGATAAGAGTGTTAAAAATGGGACACCCTAGGGTCCAGTGCTATAGTCCAACCCAACACTCTTATAATATAGTTTTAGGATCTAAGGGATGAAATAAGAATATAAAATTGAGCCTAACTAAACTATAATGAGGTTCCAAAAGTATATGAATAGTTAGGAATCAATTAAAAGGTGGATAAAAGGGTCATGAGGGCATGAAAAAAGGACCTATGGGTTGGGTGTCACAAGCCACACTCAAGCTACTAATTTTTACACTTTATATGACTATATTCCCCCCCTCAACTTTATTCTAGTAATGTAGTAAAGCAAAATACTAGCATAAAGGAAAAGTAGAATGCATATTTCCATTTACCTGCAAGGGTGAAGCCCATAAAGCTATGTGATTTTAGGTATGCGTAGAGAGATCATGTCATGAAATGTAATTTTTCAAAATAAAAATAAAGAGTAGATCAGTTCTTATTAGATATGTTATATCTAAAATAAGAATGTCCAAAATTTGGGTAAGAGAGAGAGGAAGAGAAAGGAATGAATGCACCTCATCACGTATGTAGACCAATAAAAAACCTCTTGTGGTGTTGAGTGATGCTAATGTGTATTGGGTATGTGTTATACCAAGAATAATATCATGAATGAAGCTAAATGATCAATTCCTCAAGAGTGGATTAAGAATGCAAAGGCTATCTCTTTGGCTCCATCATCTCCCACTAAGTGAAGTTAGGTGGTCATGCATGTGCTAATATATGTTTGGAATATGTGTCCAATCCCTCGTAATAGGTGGCTCAAGAATATAAAGGCTATCTAGACCTTTAGTTCCATCATTTCCCTATGAAGTGAAGCTAGGAACTCATACTAGTATGAATGTGTGTTGTATAAGATGGCTCTTATATCCCATGAATGCACTATAATCTGAAAAAGTGGCATGGATAGTCGAATGTGTACTAGAAACAAGTCCACTCTTGTCCACTCTAAAACTAATCAATTACTTTATGTGGAAGCCACTAAGAAATAATTCCAACCACCTGTAGATAGAATAACACATGAAACTATTGAGAATACCTAGGTAATGTACTAAAATTGGAAAGAAAATAAGTCAAATGTGTCATGTACATTACCCCAAATTACTATTGTCTAAAACATGGATTCTAACCTAGAAGTTATATCAATTCCTTAATCTAAAACTAGAATCGAGATCCATCACATCATGCATGATGCCCCTTATATCTATATTCTCTAAGAAAAATTATACTAAAATTATTGATTTTGAACTAAAATATAGCTAAAAAAACTATAAATATACTTTTCTATCTATTTCTAGAAAATACAGTATTTTTGCTATTTGGATAGGAGTTCTATAAATAAGACACCCTATTATCTAGTGTCATTTTCTAGGTTTGACATTGTTTTCCTTTTATAAACTAATGATTGTTCCATAATCATCACTATTTTTTTGGTCTATTCTACCTATTTTGACCTTTGATTGTTTTTTTGAGTGTTCTAAAAATTGATTTTTTAATTTGGAGGAGTTTTGATGTTTGTGACAAAAACCTTGTTTGTTTCCCCCTATTCTAAGGGTAGGAATGAAGACCCTACAATTACTACCCTCATAAGAAGCCTTGAAAGTGTGTTATGCTAAATAATACATGATATATAAATGATAATGAAAATGATATCTTAAGATATATCATAGTTTGTATTGGATATTGTTAGATCAATAGGGGTATGCCTAGATAGATATAACAATGTAACTGCATATGCAATGTATTAGATTGTAACTATACATGTTAGTTAATAATTGTTAAGGAGGGATGAAGCATGATGTCCATCATGTCATCTAAGATAGCAAGAAAATGCATGATGTAGATCATGGAATTGCAAATAATGGAGAAGTAATAAGCAAACAAGAAATTAGTAATAAGCATAGAAGAGTGGCCAAGGGGCCAAGAAAATAAGGGACATGGCCACATGTCAATCAAATTGGAAAGTAAGCATAAAAGGTATGTTCAAATACCACATACACATATAATTAAAAATAATCAAAGTTACCATGAGGGCCATAGAAATATATAAGAGTACAAACAAAGGATATTTCCAAATGTCCTAAGGCACACACAAGAATAGAATCAAAGGATATTGGAAAATGTCCTTAGGCACATACATGAGACAAAATAATAACTAATAAATACAATCACATATAGCAATGAAAAGTAAGAAATGAAGGATGTAATATTCTATACATACAATCACATCTAAAAAATTGAAGCAAGAAATGAAAGTATACAAGACATGTAGTACAAAACTAGCTATATGCTTAGAAATACACAAGTGTTATATACTAATGAGTGTTGATATAGTAATCTATGTAAGAAAATAATTAATTTACATCAACATGATAACTAGAGTGTGTGGTGTAGGAATGACATAACCTGGATGGTGTAGTTATGTATAAGATGCCCCTAGGGGGTAAATATATTGATGTATGTAGAGTGAAGCAATCAAGGATATGGATATCACTACACACACTCAAATAAGATCAAGTGAAACATGGTAATGTAGATAAATAGATAAACAATAACATAGAATAGAAAACTTTAAGTCTAGCATGATAGCATAAATGTAAAGCATAAATAATGCATATAATTTAAATGTTTTTTAATTTTAAAATTGTTATATAGTTTTTGTATTTTTTATATAAGATATGTATAATAAATCATAAAGAAATTATGTATAATAAACTAAAAAGAATCTATGTACAAGCAAAGTTGAGAAGAGATGATATTAACTAATGAGTCTCATGGGAGACTCCCTATCATGGAGTCATGTATCAAGGAGATAGATTGTGTGTGATCATGAAGCATGATGGAAGGGTTTTGATTATGGCTCTAAAAGTTGTATATGTTATAAATGCTCTAAATTATCTATAGTGGAAATTTAATGTGGTGTCCCTCTATAGTTATAAGAAGTGGATACAATTGTCAGGCTCTTAGGGACCCATCTTGTATAATGAGAATTTTTATTAACATGTGCTCTATGTGTAGAGGCATGAGACATTAACGATATTACCCTAGGTGTGAATACTATAGCTAAAAACTATCTAGAATCCTAAAATTATGGTTTCTTTAAAAGAGGCCTCCATAGAGGTGTATGAACTCTTTCTACTGGCAAGGAATGCCTTGACTAAGTCTAAATCTAAATAGAAAGAAGAATTGTAACTGGTGGAGAAACTAAATTTGGTGACTAAAAAATAGTAGATAGTTCTGAAGTGGGGAGTGGTAACTCATATAGAACTCCACCAACTATAATAAACTGATTAGCATGAATTAATTTCATGTATATATTAACTATAGAAGGTACTGCTTGAGGTTGTTAAATCCATGGTTAACCAAGTAACATATCAAAAACTCTTACAATGGGAACAACAGTAAATGGTGTTGTCACATTTGTTGGACCAACCTATAGAGGAAGTAAAATCCCACCTAATAAACTCTATATATACCCACTAAATCCACTAATAAATATGTCCATGGGTAATATCTTTCTCTAAATATCCCAAATGTTACAATAATGTCATAGTACACATGTTCACACTTGATCCATTGTCTATGAGAACACTATGCATAGGATGTTTATGAATGTAAGCTATGATAATGAGTGCATGATGATATGAATAATCCTCAACCATATCCTACTCTGAAAAAGGAGATTGAACGTCTAGCTATAACTCTAAAATTATACACACTAATCATGTTGTTCAAAGGGTGTAACCCAACTAAAGGTTCCTGGTATGTAGATGGTGGAGGATGTGTATTATATATATGGTAAAAACCTAATGTATCCCCTGTATCTTATTTATAATGTTGTGGGAAATGATCTAAAAATATTTTCAAAACTTTGTCATGTCTTTATTTTTCTTGACGAGGCTCAATTGAAGTGTCAATATCAATAACATTACCATCTTTCATGTCCTATTCTTGTGTTTCAAACTAATGCATATATTTGTTGTGTAACCTAGTGCCCTATGAAAATCAAAAAATTTATTATGCTTATATCCCTATGGAAGAGGATTTGTTGGATCAACTTCCTAAATAGGAGGGAGAGATATGATATTACATTCCAATAAATACTATAAGACTCTAGATGGAGACACTAGTAGACTGGGAAACATTCATGAAGGAGGTGCTAATAAAACCACTCACTGAGGTGGATCTAAAGCCACATTAACTATAGGTTGATTTTGATTCTTGATATGATTTACCTTTACTTTAAATGGGACTTTATTGTTACTCTTATTTATAGTTTTAGATATACTAATATACTTGATTTTGCCCATTGAAATTAATTTGACTTCCCTTTCTTTTAGTGTATGACATAACTTAGTGAAGGAAGAGAATATTTTAAAAATTATTGATTCATGCAAATTTGGTAGAGGACTCTATTTGAAGAGATATTTTAACTCTTGATCAATCATAGGACTAGTCATCTTAGCCAAGATATTCTTATATCAAATAGCATAATCTATGAGATGCTCATTTTACCTTTGTTTTTGTTGTATAACTTAGTCATAAGAAACCTTGTCCCCTATGTTAATGTTTAAATGAGATAGGAACATGTCAAATAAAGAATTGAATGCACTAACAGAATGATTCAATAGAATATAAAACCATTTTAAAGAATAATTCTTTAGACTCCATGGAAATAGCTTGGTTAGTATCCAATGATTTAGCACATAGTCCAAGCATGCTACTTGAAAATCTCTCAAGTCTATCTCTGGATAAACCTTTCCATCATAAAGAGTGAGCTTGGGTTGAAAAAAAATTGGTGGAAATGGTGTATAAGCAATATGATATGCCAAAGGTGTATGATGTAGAGAAAAAGAATCCAAGGCTTATGTAGGTCTAGAGGCACCTTGATCAGGATGTAGTATATTGGATTGAAGATATTTCATCTCTTACACAAGGGCTACCACATCGAGAGACAAAGATGTACTAGTCATGATTGGTGGTGCCTCATAGGAAGGTTGGCCTACTATATGGGGTTGTTGAGACATAGTTGCCCCTATAGCTTCATTTATAATTGAATTTTATTAAGGAATGGAAGACTCAACTTGCTTAGCCTTTTTAATTTCCATGAAAGATTATAAGATAAGAGTATGATCTCGGAGTTGTTCCCTAAGTCTTTCTCTAAAAATTTTTAGAATCAAGTCTTTATTGAGGATAACTTCATTGTCAATAATAGGTGGAAGTGGATCACAAGTTTGATGTGGTGGGTCATGAACATCAGTGTTTGTATCATCATTGTTATTCTCCTACTAATTGTAGAAATTATCCTCATTGAAATTAGTGTAATTTGGATGTGTAGGATCTATAGTAAGAATTTTAGCTGGTTGTTTATCCATGGTACATGGCTAGGTTAAATGGATATTAGTGAATTCATGATGGTTTCCACTAATTCTTTCACTTCATCACAAAGGAACATATGCAAGGAAATTAGGTGGCATAAGGAAAACAATTTGAATAATGGATGAAAATATTAAAAAAATATAATCTAAGTAAGGAATTAGAATATGCATAAAAAGGGTACTAAGCTCAAAAACATGTAAGGTGATACCTAAAATTCAATCGAACCTAGTATATGCAACTAGGGATTTGAAAAATGATATATTTTAAAATTATTAAGGAATTTTAAAAATTAATGTGAATTTTTTATTTAAATATGCAGGTAAAAAATCCAAAAATTATTAGAAAATTCTTTATTTAAAAGGACCTACTATATACAACTAGGTTTTTTTAAAATGAGTGTTTCTAAAATGACTATGAAATTTTAAAAATTGAAGTGAATTTATGATTTAAATATGCAAGTAAAAAATCAATAAATATTGTAAAAATCAACAAAGAATTTACCCTAGGGTTTTTATGTGCAAACTAAGGTTCACGAAATGATTTAATAGTTTTGGGAATAATAGAGTCTATTCCTAATTTATTTAAGGGTCTATGTTGATTAAATCAGTAAATAATATTGCAATAAATAGATTATAGATTTATAAATTTTATTTGACCTTCGTAGTTTTCTAAAAATAGTATTGAAATAAGAGAAATACAACTTAGCTTAAATAAGACTAAGATAGTTGAGACAAAATATGGTATTAGTTGTGAAATACTGACACTCACAAATTAGGATCTAGTTTTCATTTAGTAAGAGTATAGGAGCATAAAAAATAGGACACTTCTAGGTCTAGTGTTATAATATAGGTCCTACCACTATTTTCCAAACTAGTCACAAAGATATGAGTTTTTTGGGCTTTGTCCACTATTCTTATATTAGTACACCTATGTAATTTTGAGTCTTGACTATTGACAGATATCATTGTAGAGTTGATATAATTTCCAACCGTAGACCTTGAGTATTTTTGAATGAAACTTGAGAAAGAGGGGGGATTAGTGTGTGTAAGATGCACTAAACATGTATCCACACCCCTTGTGTGGGTATGATACCTACATACTAATACTCCAAAGAGAGATTAAACCATATGTAGTTCTCCCACTTGATTTTCTTTTTTAAATAGTGTTATGCATATGTAAAAATACTAAATTGGGTGTGTTTGAGGTGGCTAGGGACTGGTGTGAGGGTTTGAATATATTGGTAGTTATATTGGATGGTTATATGCAAATAATAGGTAAATTTTACTTAGTGGGATTTCTTGTATTTTTGCTTGACTTTGTATTATTTTTCAACCCCTTATAAATGAACTTTGAATGGGATTTTATAGATATCTTTTAGTCATGGGTTAAATGCATTTGTGCTAGGCCAACATAATGAGGAAGAGGAATCAGGAGAAAATGGTCACCTGAGCTTGAAATTTTGTTGGATAGGAGAACTATAAATGGGACACCCTAGTTTCCAACACTATAGTCCAACCCCATCAATCCTTTTGTATTGGCTCGATACCTTGGGGATGGAATAAGTATGGAAAATGTAGCCTAGTTAAGCTAGAATGAGGCTTCAAAAGTCTACAAATGATTGAGAATGAGTGAAAAGGTAAATATAAGGGTCATGAGAGAATGCAAGAGGGACCTATGGGTTGGGTGTCACAAGCCACACTCAAGCTACCAATTTTAACATTTTATATGATTACAGTAGGATCCTAAAAAATTATGATGGTTTCATATCGATGTGGGTCATTCCCATGAAACATGTTATGGGCTTAAAATATTTTTTATTTTAGGAGATGCATTAAATCATGATGCTATGATCAACATACATCATCATGATTATGTTAATGCCTCTCAAAATAAATAAGTTACCAAACCTTCTACCTCTAAAAATCCAAAAACTATTTATACTTCCAACCCATAACATTTAAAATAGGATATATGTGTAATTAAAATTAACTATAACCAATATTATACTAGTTCTAGATATGCGACTGTATCAAAATTCATTTATGGATGTAAGCCCACCCATAAATATCTTATCACTAAGCTAAAAAAACATCACTTGATGAACAAATTCTCAAATACAACACTACCATACCTTCTAACACATATGAGGAAACACATCCATAACCAAAACCTCAAACTATCTCTCTTCATACCATAAATATATTACCATCCAAGCCTCGTACTAGTTCTTGTATCTTCAAAATATCATTGTAGTTTGTTTGAAGAGATAAGCTCCATGCATTGTATAATACCCCTTAGGGATTTAGTTCATACTTCTCCATATCACAACAAATTCTTAATGACATAATTAAAATACATTTAAGAACCACTTTATCTTGAATTGGAACAACCTCTTAAAGATCATACACCAATATAAGTACATATTATTGAAACTATTTGTACTTCTTCCAAATCTTCCATAGAATTCCTTGAAGAACATATTATTAATGATGAAATTATTTTTCGATTCAATGATCCACCTCTTTTCATTAAAAACACAATAAATATCACCCTTATTAGGAAATTCTTAGTTGATGAAGGGTTAAATATTAATGCTACCTCCCTTTGGTTAGTTAAACAACTTGGGTATACTAAATATCACCTTAAGAAAACTCATCTCACATGTCAAAGATTTAATAAAACAAATAGAAAACCACCTAGTTGTATTTGGCTCCCCCTCACTATTAGACATAGTATCATAGGTACCAAGATCATGGTCTTTGATTTACCACCATCCTAAAATATACTCCTAAGTCATCCATGGGCATATCATATGAGGGTTATTACCTCCTCAGGTAATCAATGCATCAAATTCATCAATAATGGAAAACATCAAAAACATGAATATGATCCTATTCCAGGAAGTATTCAAATACCCAACCTCAAATATCAGTATCAGATTGCAACTAATCTAGGAATTAATAGTTAACCTATACCGTAATTCGTTAACATGAATCCATATTTATAGGTCACTCTTATTGATTCTAATTATGATGAACCAAATGAATTAAAAAATACTTGTAATAATATTAAGTTACCTCCTTATTTATTACCACTTTATCTTACCATCCCTTTATTTGATGAAATCACTCTCCTCCATGTAATGCACATAAAGCTATCGTATAGAATATGAATTCACATATAATGAATATGGGATGGCTAAATTATTTTAATATCCTTTAATAATGTCACCAAAATAATTTAGTGGTATAGGTGTATCTAATTCCAATTTTCCTCTAGAGATAAATTCATGTACTATTTTCCACACCTATGATGATAATTATATCATGGCTCAAGCTCAATCACAAGACTTGGATGTACAACACTATCAATAAACATTATAAAAAATTCATGCCCTCAACCATGATTTCTATTTCATTCATATATCAACTGATATTGAATTATAACCTAAAGGTCATGTTTCTCCTATTAATCCTCCACTTCTTGATACCCCTTGGGTAATTGAACAAATATTACCTCTAAAAAAATTAGAATTTTAGGAACCATCTATACCTTATATATCATCAATGAATATACCTATTCTCATTCCTTCCCATGATACTACAAATACCATCAAGGCTATCCACCTCACTTTAAATGAACCTTCATCTCCAACAAAACCCAATACACCTATTACGAATCTAGTTTACTCGAATCAACCTTAACAAACAATTCTGCCTACACAAAAAATTATAGTTGATGCTAAAGCCATATTTGTAAGAGAGATGCATTATAAATATGATAACCATGCTCATAAAATCATTGATCTCTAAGTAGATGTGCAATACTATGGACCCCTACCCATGCCCCCTAGTGATTAATCCATACTTGAGTTACTTCATGCTAGAGAACCTCAAATTCCACAACATCATAAACTTGGAAACTTTAGACAAAAATCTCCTCATTTTAATAACTTAATTAATAGTGTGGACCCTACAATAAACCCATTTATTCCCTTACTAATTATCTATATCATTTGTAGGGTATAAATTCTATTCTTATTTGAGAAACAAATATAATAGAATGTGGTACAACATCATGTCCTAGACCCATCACTATATCTACAATACTCACACCAACAAAACAAGATAAATTTATATTATTATTTGATAAGTATCACAAAATATATTCTTGGTCATATTAGGATATTTTAATTATCGACCTTAGAATCATTGTACATAGCATCATCACTTACCTAGATGCAAAACCCATCTAACAAAAATAATGGAAATTTCCATGTTATGTCACAAATAAATTATTCCCATTCATAAAAAAAATTCCATGGTCATTCATATATGTATTGATTTACATAATATTAACATCACATCTCTAAAATATAATTTCTCTTTACTTTAAATAAATGCCCCCATATATTCAATTATTTGATATGAAATGTTGTCACTTATGGATGGATTTTTAGTTCATAATCAAATTCACATAGTCCCCAAAGACCAACACAAAATAATATTTACTATGGAATGGGGCACCTATTTCTATGTCAAAATGAATTTTAGCCTTAAAATTGTCGAATCCACTTAGGAACATGCCATGACTCACATTTTCCATGTTATTATATACAAGATTATGGAAACCTATGTTGACTACATCATTTCTAAACCTAAGAGTCCCAAAACACACCTCACTGATATAGATATCATTTTTATCAATTAATCAAATATAAAGATAGACTTAACCCATAAAAGTGTTTCTTTAGCATCACATATAGTAAAATTTTAGGGTTCCTCAGTTATCTTCATGGAATTGATATTTATTCCTTAAAGATCCATATTATAGTCAATATTCCCATTCCTCATTCCATTTTCTACATTGACACTTACCTTATAAAGCTTAGGTAAATCAGATGGTTCATCCAATAAATGGCTTACCATGTCTACTCTATTAATTCCCTAATCAAATAGGTAATGCTATAGAATGGATAGATTCATGCAAAAAAATATTTTGATAACATGAAAGAATATTTTCTTCATCATCTCACCCTTTGACCACATTCTAATGACCAACCTTTAATATTATACATCTATTCTACCCCCATATTATTTGTGGAAATACATTCCTAACAATATGATATCGGTAGATAATACAATATTTATTATATTAGTTAAGGTCTCATTGACTAAAAAAAATGTTATACTAAAGCAGATCATGATTACCTTGTTATCTATTTCATATCTAAAAATCTCCATAACTATATGCCTTATTAAACCACTTATGTCATTTTCCACTTCATCATTTATTATCCAAATCATTCCTCCCTATAGATACAATTGGAAAATGGATGGTCCTCTTGATGTAATTTTAACTTATAACTATCACACAAAAATATGTCAAATCTCAAGTCATCACCAACCAATTTGTAGTGGAAACTATATCGACTAAAAATCATCTTCAGGATAATCTCCCCAAAGACAACATTATTTTATTCAAGATCTTAACTAGGATATCTCCCTTAAATATTATTTACATAATTTTACTATTTATTTACAGGTAAATAATCAAGAAGATACCAACATCATTCCTAATATAACTAAATCCAATGTAGTTATCTAAGAGTTCCCTAAAATTACCATTAATTTTCATGAAGACTCCTAGACCCCCTAGTATTATGGAACAAAATTACTTCAAGGAGATGGGGTAGGTTGTATTATAATAAAACCACATGGTAAGATCATCCCTCTAACATTTATCTTAAATTTTTATGTTACTACTAACATGGTAAAATATGAAGCTCCCATCTTGGATATGAAATCAACACTTGACTTGGATATCTCATATCTCGAGGATTTAGGTGAATCAAAACTTATCTATCACAATATCAATGGTGTAAAAGATAAAATATAGTTACTTATAATTAAATGGTAACCACACTTTCTAAAGATTTGGCTTCTTTTGCCATTGTGTTGATTCTAAGAGATCATAATTCCATAGTTAATTCTCTTACTTTTTTAGTATCTCTATTTCATCCTCACCAAGTACTTAATGATTCCCAATTCCTTATCCAAATAAGAAAATCACCCTCTTATATCTAGCCAAATAATTCTCTCATTCATCATATTGAGGCTATCACTATTTGATAAAGCCCATGTTATAAAAACATCATCTAATTCCCTGAACATCAAACCTATCCTTCAAACATTGATTCTCATGAAAAGACCAAAATACATAAGGAGGCATTTAAATGTCTTTTGATACACCACCCTCTATTTCCATAATTCATAAGGTACACTAATCCATTTAGTGATGTAAGAAGAGGTTCATCATCTCCTCAAACAAGCACATGGGGACATTTGTGGTGGTTACTAATATAGAACATAAATGATTACATATGGAATAATTTTGGCATACTTTAGATAAGGACATTACCAATTCTACCAAAAAGTGTAATATTTGCCAATTTCATGATGATTTAACCCATTCAACACCAACTAATTTCTAAATTATGGATTCTCCTTGGTCATTCTCCATGTTGGGATTAGATCTTATTGGCAAATTACCTCTATCAGAAGATGGTCATGTTTTTATCATTAGTGTTACTAAATATTTTACTAAATGGGTAGAATCCATGCCTTTGGTCAATGTCACAAGAACCACTATTTATAAATTTATCCTTAACCAAATCATTTGTCACTTTGGAGTTCCCATACTATCATTTTTTATAATGGTGGAAATTTTAAAAATAGGATATTATATAGTTATGTGCTAAATTTAAAATTTTCCATGAAGTTTCCACACCTTATCATCCATAATGCAATAGCCAAGATAAAGCCAATAACAAAATTTTATAAAAAATCCTACAAAAAACCATTCAATAAACTTGAAATAATTGGTATCTTCACTTATACCTTGCACTTTGGCCCCACCATAATAATAGCATACATACTACCACTGGGGCAACACCAATTTCACTAGTATATGGTTCTAAATTGATCCTACCATTATAATTTAAAATCCCATATTTATGTATTTATGTTCATGGTATCATTACTAATTAATAATTACATGAATCTTGATTTCATGCCCTATAACTTCTTAATAAACATCATCTACCTGATCTTTAACATAAACATCAATACAATGCTCACATCTCCAAACAATATAATAAAAAGGTCAAAGTCCACACTTTTAATGTTCGTGATCTAATCCTTAAATAATATTAAACCCATGAAAAAGGGGGAAATATGCCAAAAATTTTTGGGGCCCCTATTTAGTGAAAGACATTCTTGGTCCTAAAACTTACCATCTACAAACTAATGAAAGCCATGTTTTCAAATAACCCACTATTGCATAGTTTTCGAAAAAATATTTTGATTAAATATCTCCCTTATTTTAATATTTATATACATTGTCATATGAACACTTTTTTTATTACTTCTCTAATCATATCATTCTCTATAGTAGTCTAACTTATACATATACCTGAGTCCCCTCCTTTAGTCCTTTGGTTTATTTAAATTCGTGAGTTGCATTATAATAACATGGATATGACCTAGTCTTCCTCATGAATACCTTTTTTTTCATACATAATTTTTTCATACTTTATCTCTTTTAATCACAATTTTGTTACTTTCCAAAGCATTTTACACACACTTCATTTTTTATTTTTTGAGTTGTATTGTAAGACCATGGATAGGACAAGACTCTCCTCACAAATACCATTTTCACAATATTTTTCACCCACTTAGATTTTTATTTTGTGAGTTATAGTTTAAGACCATGGATAAGAATAGGATCTCCTAAAAAATACCATTTTCTTACATTTTTCACCCACTTGGGTTTATATTTTATGAGTTATACTGTAAGACCATGGATAGGATCAAGCTCTCATTAAAATCTACATATTACTTAAAATGTTTTTACCAAACCAAGTGTTCCTTTTCTAAAATGTTCATAAATGGTTACAAGTTTTTAATCCCATATTATTAGCCTTCAATTTTTTTTTCTTTTGATGATAAAACATGCACAATAAACTATGTTATCATATTTCCATACACTTACATACATATTTATGATAAGGAATCATACTTACCTATCATTGTATCCCTTTTCACATTGTCACATTTTTTTGCAAATTGAAGTGTTTAAAACTATTTCATGCTCATTTTCCATTGATTTCCTTTACTTTCATTATATTTTGGATAAAACAAGGTCAAATTCAATATAACACTTTGATTTCACATAAATAATCAAGACTCTTAGAGAGCACGCTCTCTAAGTTCTCTTTTTTAGCAACCAAGTCCCATGTTTTCAAATGATAGTCATTTTTAAAACCCAGTTCTGGGTCTCTAAATCCATAAGGAGGAGGAATATAAAAACCAAAAAAATTTAAAATACAAATCATTTATAATGAAAGGTAATGATCAAAATTCAATATAAAAATCAAAAACTCAAGATCACATCAAAATACATGATTTTTAGCACATCTCTTATTTCTAATTGAAGGTCAAAATCCAAAATTATCCTAGTGATAGATCCAAGGTCTATTGGTGTGTGTTGGGTTAGTAGATTGGGATAGGAAAATTAAAAATCTTTAATTCTACCTAATTTATCATGTAAGTACCTAATATTCTCAGTAGATCAATGACTTTATAAGGGGTCATGAGGAATGGGGAACATGTTGCAAGAAGGTAGGTTCTTTTTAATTTTCATGCATATATTCTTCATGGGGTGATATTCATAATTAATTTGATGACCCAATATTTTTGTAGTTAGGATAAGTTCTTTAGAGTCCATAATGTTAAAAGTCCTCTTGCTTTGAAAAACCTAATTTTAAGTGTCTTAACTTTGATAAAAAATAACTCTATATTACTTTTTAATTCATTTACCATACCACCCACTTAATTTCTCTAATTTGATAGGAATTTTTTATTATAAATTCTTTTTCCCACTTCTATATTCCCTCTTTTCCACATATTAAAATATTCTAACACTACTTTGTTTCAATTTTATCTATATTTATAACAAAACACTATGTTTGAGTAACTATGAATTATTTTATTTACACTATTACTTCACATTTATAAAATTAACTTGGTTTAATTTTAATATTTTTTATCATCTCCTTTTTTTTGGAAAACTATTTCCATTTATATACTTTGTAATTTTTCCATTATTGAGTGAGTTCGGATTGTTACTTCTCACTCACCAATGCTACTTTTTCCTTTTGTGTACTTTTTCTAATGATGATTGAGTAAGTACTTTTCTTACTTACTCACCAGTGTTATTTTATCATTTATTTAAAATAATTTTTTAATTGAGGATTATTAATTCTTTCACATTGATGTTATACTTTAATTTTTATTTTATCCTTAGTTTGATTTGATTTGATACCTTTCTTACTTAAGGTATACTTGTTTGAGTTTTTGGGTTATCTAGTATCCTTAGATTTTTAGTTATTAAATTTACTATAAATTTTTGGTTGGGTCATTTGGTCTTAATATATAATTTATCACCCTAGCTTACCAAATTTCTAACCAAATCATGCCTACACATTTCAGTTATCTTGGATTTCAGGTGATTGTTTATTTTCTATTCATGTTTTGTATCCTTAGGGTTTGTCCAAAGGAGTCTTTTCACCATCCATAATCAAAAATATAAAAAAAACCAAAAACTATCCAATGATAAAGGTAAGTTAAGGTATGCATATATTACTTATTTACTTCAGTTATTTCCTTTAATCTATTTACTTTAAGTTATTTTCCACTTTAAAATACTAAAATATTCTTAGCTCAACATTGTGTGTTGTTGTGGTCCTTTGTCAAAGGAGCATCCCATGTTACAAACTCATGACACATGATGATATTTTAGTGGAACATGTGTATACATATAATATTTTTAAAATTTATCAATTACTAATGTTTTCTCTTATTTAGGAACCCATCAAACGTCAATGTATTAAAGAGTGCATTAGGAGAGGTATGGGAAGACCATTGGTGTTTCACAATATTGTTGTTCCCTATACAACCATTTGAAACCAACAAAAACCTATCCTATACATTTTAATAATATTTGGCACCCTCCTTACACACTCATCAAAGTAATTCACTACCTCAAATAAACCCTACCTAAGCCAAAATATCTTTTTATCACTTACTAAACAAATTCAGCATAAGATAACCTATTTATAAAAATAAGCATGTTATGGGATTATTTATACCCTATTTAACCTAGTTCTAGACTTAAATAATTCATCTATTAAATAATAGGGTTGATTGGGTTGATTCTGTCAACTAAAACTTTGGAAAGTTTTAGGGTTAAATATGACTATATAAACACATCTTTTTCACCATTTTCATTTCACATAAATAGATATAATAATTAATTTTCATTTTTTATAGTATTATATTCCATAATTATACTCAAGGAGTCATTACTTAGTGTTTACACTTACAAAGCAGAACTTGTCTTGTGAAAAAATCTTAGATTCATAGGAAAAGTCATATAGCCTAGAGCTAGCCTATCTTTATGATCTTTACAAAACAAAACAACTTTTTTCAAGTTAAAATATGCCAAGGGATAAATTGAGCCTCGACATATTGATCTTTAAGTTAATTATATCTAACTCTTACTACTCTATTATAGAGGTTATAAGTAGTATGACTAATGTATTTTGAATGCATTTCTCTCTACATACATTTTATATATATATATATATATATATATATATATATATATATATACTTATAATTGTTATTTTCATGTTTACTTTTATGTTTATTACACCCATTTTGTGCCACATGATTTGATGAGAACTAGATTAGATTTATTATACTTTGTCATTTAATTTGATAAGAAAACATAGGACCTAACTTGGGTTATTATCTGTCATTACTTGAATAGAGGATTTAGATCCCTCTATAGTGATATTTTATGTTGAGATACTCATTATTTAGGTCTATATGATATATATTGGTCATGACTCCAATTTTCTAAATGTACCAACTAGTGGAAGGGCTAGTGTGATTTATCTTCTCCAATCTAGGATTTATTTTTAGATCAACTTATCTTTACCTTATTTATAAAGAGTGAAAACATATTATACTATAATGGGAAAGGAAGGTAATTTATCTTTTGTGTCTAAATGTCAGATATCAGAGCTACCCATGTATGAATAATCCAAATCATTCATAGTAGGTAATGGATAATGGATAATGAGCTACTACAAGAATATTTTCTAGGACCATATTCTTAAATTCTTCAGGGTCTTTAGGATTGATTTATAATTTATATGAAAGGTGTTTACTTTTTTAACCCTAGGATTATTGTTAATGATATTAAACTTTCCCATCCAATGGTGCCTAAAATAGTTTTTCACCAATGGACTTGTAATTTTCGTTATTATTTTATTAATATGAAAGTACCTTAGAAAGGTTTTTATTTAAATATCTCAATGTTTTATTTTAATTTTTATTATGACCAAGGAAGTTAAATTTCTCCATAAATTGGGCCTTAGGGTTCAAAGTGTATAAAAATACCTATGTGTGGTCACCTATTGGTAAACCATCTCTTAATCCCATAAAATCTAAAATGGATTATTCATTTGAAAACTCATAGAGTAGGATATTTTTGTCTTATTGTTCCCAATCAGTTAGGTCAGGATAATGGAGAGAAAGTATAATTTTTTCCATAGCATAAATACTGAGAATAGAATGATAATAAAATAGCTTGGTATTGTCAATCTCATCATAAATGTTAAAATGGGACTATATGTCATTACTAGGAATATCATAATTAAACATAGATGCTAAATAAATTTCAAAATATGTGTAGATAACATTAGTAATTTTGTATATAAGACCTTACTTCTTTACATGCTTATTAGGAATAATAGGATCTATTCTACCTTGTTCTTTTGCTCCCAAGATTTTTTCTTTATAAGCGTTATTTTCCATAATTCTATTTGGGATAGGTTACTTTTTATTTGAAAATGAGGAGTAAAACCCTCATGGTATAACCATGACTCATTTATTCATTTCATATCTTCATGATTAAATGACTTTATTGGGAGAACCGATATATATCCTTTGGGGTGATATTTTACCCTCTTATTACACCATTCCATCTTGGGCTTGCCATGGAATTTGGGTTATCTAGGGAGTTTGGAAATATGAAAATCATTTTCAATAATATATGTGCCAAGTCCTTTATCATGAATATTAAAAAGATAAGAATTTAGTGGGTGAAGAGGTAAGTTATAAGAGGAAGCAAAGGTAATTAGATCAAGATAATTATATTTAGGTTGATCAAAAATCATTTTCTTATCCTTTTTGATAGCATGCTTAGAACTAGGACAATAATTGTATCATAAACTATCTTCTTCCAAATGTTTATAATATTTATAAGGTTGAACATCCCTAACAACAATGACCTTCATTTGAGAAGGAGGAAATTTTATGCATTGATGTAGTGTGTAGGGAACTACATGTATCTCATGGGCCCATGGCAGAGCAAGGAGGATATTATATGGTAAGTCAATTTTAATAACAAGACATAGGGTACTATGAAAGATAAGCACAACCTAGATGAACAAGGAAATTTTACTTGTTTACTAACTTTCAATATTATTATATCCTTTAATGGCAATGATATCATTATTAAAATAATCTAAAATATATCCCATATGTTGGACTAACTTAAATGGAATAATATTAAGGATAGAACCATTATCTATGAGGATCAACTTGATTTTATCATGGCTAATGGTAAATTCAATGTACGAGGAATTTTTATTTGAACAAGTAAGATTTGATATATCACTCTCATCAAATATAAGTTATTAGCTAGGAGACAAGTATCCTACCAATACTTGGAAACTATCAAGTATGGTATTATTATGAACTATATATTGGCTCAAATTCTCATACAAAATAGCCTTATGGATTTGATAGGTACACATAAGATCCAAGATGAAATATGTGTCAATATCTTATTCAAAAGATTACACTTCTTGATAGGAGGGGTATAATTGGATTTGGATTGATCTTGAACATGATTATAATATGGATTAGGATTATTAGGAGAATATATATGCCCTTATAGGGTAATAATAGATGATCAAATTATAATATCACAATCTCAAGGGGGAATATGCATATGGGAATTTGAGAAAGAACAGACATCTCCTAGGATTTTTACTTGAGGATAATGTGTAGAATAAATTCCTAAAATTGATAACCTGATCCTAAAATGGAGAGATTTAATTTTTGGTAATTACTGGAATGAGAAAAAGGGTTTATTTTTATTATGGCTACATGATGTTCCATAATACATCCCAACACATTGCAATTATAGGGAGTAGCATGGTAGTCAACGTTGTTAGCATGGGAACCTAGATTTTGATTATAATTATTATGTTGTTTCTACCATTTCTCATTTTGATTATGTCATTGCTCATTTCATTTACTATTATTCTGAGGAAAAATGTCTCTATAGATACCCATGTTTTGATTATAATGTCATGAAGCATTGTTTAATTCAATCTCCCCTATTTTTGTCATGTTTTAGATAGGGTATCTAAGTTATACACATAAGTGATTTGCAATAATTTTTACAGGATACTCAAAATATTCATTGTCCTAATACCACTTTGGTTTGGGTTGAATTTCATCAAAGGGTTTGGTATTAGGCCAAGTAATCATATTTTTAGTTATTAGCTTGTGAATTATAATATTAATAGGATCTCCAAGACTAGAAAATGGTCTTCAATTAAACTAATTCCTTGGAAGATGTGACCTTTACAAATTAGGTGTTTATGGTAGAGGCATATTATACATTATTGGTGACTATACTATGTGGACATGCCTTAATTTTGTTACTCCGTTACCAGTCACATTCTTTTTGCATTTGAAGGGGTTGGGATTTTTTGTCACACTTGTTAGATTTGAAGTTGAATTTTGGTTCTAATTTTTGTTAAGTTTGATGTTGGGATTGATTTTGTGAATAAATTTTAATCAATCCTTTATCAATGAGGTAATTTTCTATTTGGACACCTTTATTAATGACATCATCAAAGTTCTCAAGATAATGTAGTTTGAGTGTAAGAGCTAGTTATTTAATAAAAAATTTCATGAATAAATTTTATAACTTGCTATTAATATGATCATGTGTAAATATTCTAGCCAATGCTCACCATATTTGAATATAAAGGGAAATAATATCACCCCTAATTATTTGATAGCACACAAGTCCATGATTATTAACTCATGTTCGATGTTATATGAAAAATGATGAATAAAATTCTCTAAAAAATAATAAAAATATGTTATATAACATTTTTAAAGATGTATAAACCACTCTAAATCTTTCCCAACCAAGCTTTGTGAAAATAAATGAAGCACGAAATTGATGTTATAGCCTATTACTCTATAGGCAATGAAAAACTCTTTTATGTGCTCCCTTAGCTTTTAATTTCCTTTATACCTTTAAAATTGAGGAATCTAGGAACAGTAAAGGTGTTTTGAATATATTTTCATCAAATGGATATGAACATATGTGATCTAACATAAATTTTTGGTCTCGACTCCTAGCTTGTAATCTTGAAATTACATCCTTAATAGTTTATCATTCCTATGAAAAGGAAGTATTTTGGGATGTAGGTAGGGTATTGTATGATTAAGAATGAAATGGTGGATTATTTAAATTGGTGGAAAATCTATGTACTAACATATTAGGATTATTAGTCATAGTATTTTGATTGGACTAGTTAAGAGGGACTTGGTTTTGATTAGGATTGAATATGGAATGTAGACTCATTATTTTGTAAGAGGAATATGTTGTCTTTGAGTGAATAATTATTGTTGATTTGTTAGGATTCATTACTAATTAAAAACAACTTATTGTAAATATGGTACTCATTGTTATGTATTGGAAAATACATGATGAGTATTATAGATAACTTGATTGAATTTATAAAGATTGTGTTAGAGGAGATGTGAATTTGATGAGATATTATATGTCTCAATAGGAACTTATTATAAATGAGTTAAATTATGTAGATATAGAGAGGGGATATGTTTAGATGATATTATGAGAATACGATTACATGGAACTATTGGATAAATTTGGCACAAATACAAATCTTCTACCTAGATGGATAAGTTGAACAGAGATTTGAATGGATTGAGTGGACTAAAGATCACATGAAATTTTCAAATATTTTAAAACACTTTAAGTAAAATTAAAGTATAGTTTGTCAATTTTTGAGGAAGTAGGTTCTCATGGTGATCAATGTAGCCAAGATTATGTAACGAATTTGCACATGCCTTAGAAACTCATTTTGAGCCTTAAAAGTTCTTTCACAAGCATAGAAGAGCCAAAATATCATTGGCATGTCATGAAGAAACAAATAGGCCAATCTGATTATACATTTAACAAATTCACTTTGGGGGGGCTCTCAGAGCCAAAATATTACATAGACGTGAAGTTATTCATGCCTAAATCATGCCCTAAAAAATTCATATCTTGATGACTTTTATATCTCATGATATAAAGCTTAAAATCTAAACTTGCAAAGTGAAATTTACATGGGGACATCAAATTAAATCCATGGAAAATATCCATTTAAATTTAAATGTTATAAGGATAACCAAGATCATGGGAGTACAAGTCAAGATCCAATGATGAGTGGTAATCTAATGAGTCAGTGGGTACCAAAGATATAATGGTCCATGTTTAATAATAAATCAAAGATAAATGATGAGAAACAAGTCAAAAGGTTAAAAGATCTCCAGGGTTAACATGCAAGTGATAAGTGGTATAATATCAAGAGTGTAACCTAGATCTAATAGTGTGTATTAATTAACAAGGTTAGTGGGCCCAAATAGATCGATGGTACATGATCCATCATACCAAAGTAGATCAATAGTAATAAAGAGGTCAATAAGCCAATAAGTATTTAATATAAATGAAAAGCTTCCAAGTGTCATGACTATAATAACTATCAAGTAAATCAATGATACAAAATCTAGCCATGCAAAGGGAAATCGATGATGAGCGAGAAGTCAAATAGTCAAAATAATCCTATAGAATGAATGAAGAGCTACCAAGTGGTACATTATGATAATATTAGATCAAGATTAATGGTCAATATTAAAAGTCCAAAACATGAGACTTTGAGTAGAGGTTAAACATGTGACCTAGGTCAAACTAGAGCAATGTCTCAAAGAGCTATACCACCATTAGAGTTTATTTGAGCACCGTTAAGCATGATAAATAGTCATATAGTCAGGATGGTTAATTATGAAGCTCCATTTCCATTAAAAACATAGGGTTAACCTATTATTCAAATATTTAGATCTTATAAAGCTTGTATTTTGGGGCTGAAGTATTATTTTATGACTATGATTATTTCTCTTTAAATAGGATCTATGCATATAATTATTTATCACTTTTCATAAATTCTCAAAGGCAAAAAAAAGTATTTTATGTCCTAATACAAAGATCAAATATTAACTAGCAGTTGTTGAGACAAGACTACAAAACCTATAGGTTTTCATTGATATTATAGCTATATGAAAACCAATAAATTAGATTGGTTTTAAATCTATAGTAAAGACTTATTATTAGATGAAGTAGGGGTAGATATATAATTATGGATAAATTTCTCATCTGTCAACATGGATATACCTTAGACAAAGTAGGTACTTACCTCTACTAAATGTAGACATAACATGGCTCTATCAAATTCAAGATATGAGGATTTTGTCCTCATAAGGAAGCCAAGTGGAAGGTAGCATATAAGTTTAAGGATAAGTCTTTGGAATTGTAGAGTGTAGTGGAGCATTTAATTATTTTATAGAGCCTTTAATGATTTTTCCTAGTAGTAAGATCATGATTCATCATCTAGAAAATAGACTCTTGTCTTTTAGTACATTTCTTAGCCAATAAGAAGAACTTGAAGACTAATAAGAGAAAATGAAATTTAGTTTTTAATGAAGGATTAGTCTTGATTTAATAAAAATATGGTGGAACATTAATTGAAAGGTAGTGGTAGCTCATTGATTATTCTTGGTTAACATGATCCCTCTTCTCTATTTTCTGTTTCTCTATATCACACCATTTTTTCCATTGGTAAGCTCTCTCTTTGGTATCTTATAATTAGACTCTCTCATTTTATTTAAGATAAGGGGAATATCTAAGATATTTCAAAAATTCTCATCTTGACTAGGCTAAACCCTATCAAGCATTTGTAAGAACTACCTCTTGATGTAATAAAAGTCTTTCTTTATCTATCTCTTGCTTTGGATCAATGTTTAGTGAGTTGTGCATGATGACCTTATGAAGGATATTATTGCATATCCATTGTCCTCTTTCCTTTCCTCTTCTAAGTTAGTTTTAATCTATTTGTAGGTTTGGATTAGTGTTCTACCTAAACCTAGTCCATGAAAAATGTATGCATTAAGCTAGATTGTGAGGTTGTGTGATCTATCATTATATTCTATAAACCTAGTGTGGGTTTAAGCTTATGGGAGTTTTCCATTTTTATTTGGTGCATCACATGGTTAATTTTCATAGTATCCCTTTCCCCCTTTCTAACACTTTTCCATGTGATAACACTAATTTATGTGATCCATCAAGAAGAAGCTGACATTTTTGTAGGTTCAACGCTATCATAAGTTACCCATAGCCTAGGTTTGTACCAATATTATGGATTAGTTAGAAGGATCCTGAATAACTCTCTCCAAAGGTAAAAATCAATGCCATAATAGTTTTTGGCATGTCTGGTGGGACTTATTATATTACTCACTATTTAAGAGTTCTGGTGTTCTCTTAATCCAATCAACTTTTAGAGGCAAATATTCAAAGATCAATGGCAACATCAAGTATTCATTAGATAATTGAGCATTTTAGGTCCCTATACATCATTATTTGGTATGTATCATCATTATTTTGATCAATATGCTTATTCTCTACCTCAACATTCTTCATATCAGATTATAAATGTTTATGGATTGACTCCAAGTGGTTCTCAAGATTCAATGCATTGGCCTTTTTAGGATTAAGATGTCCCTAGTTATTCCATAAATTAATCCATTTTAGGTTAGAATAAAATTCTCTTAGGCTATCAAAGATACATGTTAGTCCTTAATACACAAAGTTGATATGATCAAGATATCCCTAATCATATCATTCATGAATCAAAAATGCATTATAGCTAATGAAGGAAGAATGGGAACTTATTAAGGGATCAAATTGGAAAAACCTCTCAAGTGAGATGATGGATGTAAGTGGTTACATTCAAATCATTGAGGACAATCTAAGAAGCCTTTAAGAATAATAGGTCAAACTCTATGAACCTTATGTATCTTTATATACACCAACTCAACCCTCATATATGCCACTCATTCTTCCCCAAAAGACCATTTCAAGTGACCCTTTCAGTGTTTCAAGTTCTTCATTTGTTCTTTATACCTTCCCTTCTTGGAATTGAATCCAAGAGAGACTTCAAATAAATAAGGGTATTGTTATGGAGTAACTTATTTTTTAGACCAAATATTCCACTTATACTACTCAAGAATCCTCTTATAGCTCATAGTAGCCCTTTTATGATCCTTATCTTCATGAAGTCCATAACCATATTCAAGAGAGGCTATTCTAAGAGAATATAGATAGGAAAATCAAAGAGTTAGAGATGAAGATGAGGAAAGAGGAAGAGATTCAAACTAAAAAGAGTCAGTTATTTCTTACACATTCTGTTCATGGAAATCAATTTAGAAAGGTTTCAAGAAGGAAGATGTGCTAGTTAAAGCAAGCCAAGCACTAGTTCAAGGGACCATAAAGAAGCCATTCAATGTCCCTAGCTAGAAGGACACTCTCTTAAGCTTAAAGCAATGTGAACTTCTTCACCCTATCATCATCTCCCTCTTAGAGAAATAACTATTATATAAAGGATAGAGGAGGAGCTTGTAGTCATAGGTGAACATAAAGAGGACAATGTAAGTGTCTATGATGAGGAGATCATGATAGGCAACCCACTACATTAAAAAAGGGAAGAATTAGGTTTTGACCAACCTTCTTAGAATGGATTTGACAATAATGAACTAGATCTTGATGAGGATAACCCTCATGATGAAAATAACCCTAATGGATTGGAGCCGGAGGAAGTAAATCAGACCTTAAGCAAGACAAATGTGTGATTTTAAACCTTGGTTGGTCAAATCAACCCTCATTTGTAGTTGTTAATAAAAGATGAACTCCTTAGTGAGGTTGATGAAGAATACATCTCATGTTCTTTGATAATGTAATTTGATGAGCTACCACTTTGTGTGATAGAGGAGGACCTTGAAGGTAAACAAAGATTTTAATATGATCTTTTGCTTCAAGGAGAAGATCCAAATCAACTCAAGATCAGCTTGTATACACTAGTAAGTGAAAGGGAATTGGAGGACTCATTTTAGATCTTATGAGTAGGCTATGTTATGTTGGAAATATGATTTTCATTTGATGTTAGAAGGGAGATTGATAGAATTATGGATGTTATAAATGCCAGAGGATCGGGTAGGTTTGATGGAGAGTAAATCATGTTTTACATTTGTATAGTATAAGTTAATATATTGTCATATACTATTACCATGCTTTTACTGAGACCATTTTTGGACATTCAAAAACAAAATTAATAGAAGATCCATTATGGGTTTTTGAAGTGCATCTCATATGTATGGTATACAATTTCAAATGTAGAGAAATGATCTAAGAAAAGATTTGTTTTAGTTCTAAAACATTACTAGGGTTTATTCATAAAACCCTAAGGTTTTTAATTATGTTTTTTATAAGAATTTTATATTTTCATGTTGATTGGGTATAGGTAGGAACTGGTTTCTAAAGTTATAACTTAATCCTCTCTCATCATTGTGAAACTAGGCCCTTCAACATAGCAATTACCAGCTTTGAGTAATGATCAAAGACTTTAATATTTCCTAAGTCCTTAACTTAAGAATTATCTGATCTTGATCAATGGCTAAAAATAAATTATAGGATGAAGATCCAATGATGCACAATAAATTAAATATGTCAAAGGTACCTGAGAGTGAATGTGCCAGTGATAAGTGTCACAAGCACATGAATTTATAACAAGCATAGGATCTAATAGTAAAGTGATTAAAAGGCACATGATATTGCCAAATGTCAAAATCATAGGGACTGATACTATGTATAATGTATGCAAGAGTGCCAAGTGTCACAAGTGTAGGTACTGATAGTAATGTGTAAAAGACACATGATGGTACCAAGTGTCACACTCATGGGAGCTTGTTAGAAAAAGAACCAATGAACATATTAGTATGTCATAATAGCTAATAGTAAGCATTTGATTATGAAATAAATATTAATAGAGCACAAGGAATCAAAGAGGTCAACATGTCTAATGTTTAACAATAGATAGAGCTAAAGTTCATGCTTATTTCAAATATCTAATGATATGCAAGAGATTGGATCTAAATATCAATGGATGTGCTTTAAATTTGAATCATTAAAGTTTGAAAGCTTTAATATATCTAATGGATCATGTAAGCTTGTTATATCTTGATCTAACAGTTGCATTTTAAAGTAGAGACATTTGAATGAGGATCATTGGACCATGGCACAAAACTTAAGATCAATGGTCATTATTTAGAGATATGTTCATCTCAATGGTCAAGTGATGGAACATATAATAAATATGCATAATATGACATAAATAATGATATAAATCATGGTTATCATTAAAAATTGTGCAATATGGCATATGCATCAAAACTAGAGCCATATATATGCTAAATATAGTAAAATATAGAGAATTATGGAAATGAAGCATGAATTGAATAAGTAAAAAACTTGCAAGGGTGTGATGTGTTAAAAATGAAGTATAAACATATAAAATATATGATACCTAGATCCAATTCATATATACATCATCTAGAAAATGCACTATGTTGAAAAAAATCTTGACTATGTAGAGTTGAATTGAGATGGAGAGAGATAGAGAAGAAGAGAGATGTAGAGTAGAGCATGAGTAGTTTTAGCATAGGTCTATAACAAAGAACTAGATTAATTTATGAATCAATTTTGTAATCTAGAGTTGTAGCTCCATAATAGATATGATTGGTAGGTGCCATCATAAGAGATGACTTGGTGCTTAGTTATGGAGTTGGTGCTTTCTTAGAGTAGGTCATCTTAGATTAGGGGATTGGTATCTCCTTAGGGGTAGTGCCTTTAAACATTACAACTAGTGAGATTAGATTATGACAATATATTCTAATAGTTATTATCATGATGGTTTTTCCCATATTGGGTTTTCCATGTACATCTAGTGTTATGCATGTGTGTGTTATCTCTACATATCCTTTTTAAATTGCATTAAAAAATATTAAAGTATTAATTTTAATCAATCTACTGATTCACCCCCTCTTAGTACATATTTGGGCTCCAATAATTGGTATGAGATCCCTAGTTCCTTATTAGAATCTTAATTAGCTCAAGTAGATCTTGAATGGTGAATACAAATGGCTAGTCAAGATGGTTCTTCCTCAAATAAAGCACCTCTCTTTGATGGATCAATCTATGCATTTTTCATTAGGGTTTTATGTATGGCTATCTATTGTAAATAGATATATTGCCTATGCTATAAATCCTACTAATTAGGATGGAAAAAAGGCATATGAGAGGAATTCCAAGGCAAAGAATGCTATCCTTTGTGGAATGTCTAACTCAGAGTTTGTCAAAGTAATGCATTATCAAAATTCTTAGGATATCTCAAACAAGTTGAAGAGAATATATGAAGGTGGTGATAAGGTAAATTAGGCTAAGCTAGAAACATACAAAGGCAAGTTTTAAATTCTTAAAATGAATGAATAAGAGAAAATTATATACTACCACATTAGAGTAGATGAAATAGTTAATTCAATCAAAGCCCATGAAGAAGAGATGAAAGATCTGGTCATTGTCAAAAAGGTCCTAAGATATCTTCCATCAAGGTATGACTCTCAAATCTTTACAATAAATGAAGCAAGAGATCTATATAAGCTCACTATAAATGAGTTGCATGGAACCTTTATAGCCTATGAGATGAGAATGGGAGAAGCAGATACGTTCAAGAGATAAATTACATTCAAATTTTCCAAATAATTATAAGTAGAAGCATCTACATCCATATCTAAGGATAATGATGAAGAATAAGCTAACTTTGTCATAAAATTAAGAAGAGGATTTGGAAAGTACAAATGTAAGTTACCTTCAAAATGCTTAAACTATGATAAGGTAGGAAAATTTTCTACTAAAAACTCTTATAATAAAATGAATAATTCTAAGCAAGAAGAGGATATTAAAAAGATGAAACTCCACTACTCCAATAACTATAACTTATTTAAAAATAAGAAGGGCTTGTACATAAAAGGAAATAGTGATTCATTGGATGAATGTGATGGCTCAAATGATTACCATAATTGTGCCTTTATGGCTGAGGGAAATGAATCCCTATTCATGACATTAAAATCAACCTTTGTGGATCAATAAATAGAAGAAGTTTAAGACTCAGATGAAGAAGATGAAGGATAACTAGATTACTAATTTGTGATTTAAATGAAATTGAAAAGTTGAGAAAAGAGAACTTGAAGCAGAAGAAGCATGAACAAAAAGAGATAAAAAAAGTATCCAATAGTCTTGAAAAATCTGATCATATCGTAGTTATCCTAAAAATATAAGTTGAAGAGTCTAAAATAATAGAATATGTAGTCAAATTTGAACTAAAATCTAAATATAATGAATGCATGAAGTTAGAATCACAAATAGTGGCTTTGAGAAATCAAACTTGAAAAATATAAAGAATAAATAGACAAAGGTATGAAGCTAAAAGGAAGGTAAAAAATTCTTGTTGAATTGATCGACTCTCAAAATCCACTAAAAGAGAAATCTGGTTATGGTTTTCAAAAAGGGAAAAGTCCCATAACTAGTACATCTATAAAATTATAGGACAACTTTAAAGTAGAAAGAAAATCAAGAACAAATAATGAAAAAGCTTTCAAGAATGCCTCCAAATATATAAAGATAATTACAATCACTAATGATGTGAAGAAAGCTCAAGGAGAAGGGAAGACTGAATAAAAGAAGAAGAATGAGCCAATCTCTACAAACTCAAGATGTAGAACATAAAGTAACTGATGCAGATGGTTAAATAAGGGTAAGAACTTGAAGAATCCAAAGATAATAGGACCTCGTCATCCTTCACAAGGAAATGCTATAATCAATTATTTCTCATTTTTTATGGCTATTTTTATACCTATTATTAGTTTTGTCATAGGGCTAGTGAATTTAGGGCTATACCTAAAAGGATAACAAGATTTGTAAGCAAAAATTAATTTTCACCTTTGTTAGATACAAATTTAATATGTTATAATTGTAATAATTTTGGTCACATTTCTAAATAATGTATAAAAATATTTATATGACCAAAAATACAAAGGGAAAAGAAAGACATGCCTCCAAGTGTGAACAAAGGTTTACAAGTCTTCAAAAATGGGGAAAATAAGCCAAAGAATAAACCTAAGGATGTGTGAAAAGTAAACGATTTTAAAGTTGCAAAATCCATGATTTCTCAAACTATACTTTATGACAAAATTTATGGGTAATAGAAAATAGTTTCTCAAAACACATGACTGGTGACAAGAGAAACTTCATCAAACTAAGAAAATGTAAGGAAGGATCTGTTAGCTTGGGAGATAATAATGTAGTAAACATCTATGGTAAAGGAAAGTTGAACATAGATTGGAAACTACCTAACATTATGTATTTTATGTTGAAGGATTGAAACACAATCTGCTAAGTGTTAGCCAAATGTGTGACAATGGATATAGAGTCATATTTAATGAATAAGGATGTAAGATAAGGAGATCTAGAAGACTAGTTCTAAAAAAGGAAAATAACTAAAAGAAATATCTATAATATTAGTAAAGTGTATGGTAATAGCTTCTTCATAAGAAATATTGATGAGAGTTGGTTATGGCATAGAATAATGGGTCATGCCAATTTTGATAACCTAGTTAAGGTGATCTCAAATAAGTGTGTTAGACATATTCCTAAGATAACCAAACATCTAGACACTACTTTCAAGTAATGTTAGAAAGGTAAGTAACTAAGGGTTAGATTTCAAACAAAAGAGTATGTAACTATAAAGCCTTTAGAGTTAGCTCATACTAATATTTGTGGTCCTATTAAGATAAGAGGATTCAATGGAGAAAGGTAATTCATGATGATAGTAGATGGTTACTAAACAATGACATGGGTAACCTTTTTAAATGACAAGTCTAATCCATTTGAAAGATTCAAGATCTTTAAGACCATGGTAGATAATGAGATATGATGAAAATGAAATGATTAAGATCTGATAGAGGTAGATAATTCACTTCAAATGAGTTTATAGAGTAGTATGAGAAGTATGGAATCAAAATTCATTACTCTATAGGAAGGAATCCATAGAAGAATGGATTTATTTGAAGAAAGAATAAAGTAGTCAAGGAGATGGCCATAATAATTCTAAAAGAGGCCAGGTTACCTAATGGATACAAGAGAGAAGTAGTAAAAATACTAGTATATATTTTGGACAGAGTTTAACTAAGGGTACACAATGATAGAACCCCCTATGAACTATGGTATGGAAAACCTACCTCTGTTAATTATTTCATAGTGTTTGGTAGCAAATGATATATCAAGAGAAAAGAAGACAAATAGGGATGCTTTGAATCATTATGTGATGAAGGAATATTTCTTGGTTATTCCACCAAAAGCAAATACTACATAAATTATAATAAAAGGCTATAAAATATTTTAGAGAGTATGAATGTAAAGGTTGATGATGGCTTGTAACATGTTAAACCTAAAAAATCCATATATGAAGAAATATCATAATTTGAATAGGAATTAGCTAGTGAAGATCTTGAGGATATAAATGAAATGTCACCTTCAAGATTTGTTTAAAAGTATCATCCTATATAGTAGATCATTGGCAATAAAAATGATGGAGTTCAGATAATAAGAATAGTTGTAATGAACAAGGAATAAGTAAGTTTTACTCTAATATATGAAATTAAACCTAAGAGTTATGTTGAAGCTAGCAAGGCTGAGAATTGGCCAAAATCCATGGAAGAAGAACTAAGATAAATTGAAAAGAATAAAACTTGGGAATTATCTCCAAGACCATCAAACAAGAATGTAATAGCTAAAAATTGGGTCTTTATAAAAAATATCAATGAGGATGCAATTTTTATAAGGAATAAGGATAAATTGGTGTACAAAAGATATGCATAAGTTAAAGTCATATATTTTGAGGAAAACTTTGATCTAGTTGTTAGATTGGAAGCCATATGAATGTTTCTATAATTATTTGTTTATAATAAATTAAAAATCTATCAAATGGATGTTAATTATATTTTCTTGAATGTGAACCTATACGAGGAATTCTACATAGAACAACCTAAAGGTTTTTAGTTATGATAAGAAGAACATTATGTTTACAGAATGAAGAAATCTCTATACGGTCTAAAATAGGCACCTATAGCATGGGATTAAATATTAGAAAAGTACTCGAAATAATAAAGATTCAATAAAGGATGTATATATATGATCTATACTTTAAATCAATAAGTGATCATATATTAATTATTGTTTTATATGTAGATGATATCATTTTTAGTGGTAGCAACAACAAAATGTGAAAATAATTTTCTACTCAAGTGAAAAATAATTTTGATATGTCTATGCTTGGAGAACATTATTTCTTCCCTTGTTTATTATATAGGATTAATTGATGAAGGGATATTTATATCCTATATAAGTTATGCTAAGAAAATGATCAAGAAGTTTGGAATGGAAGATAACAAACTAGAAAGTACTCCCATGATTACTAGTTATATGTTGAGCAAAATGATAAGTCCCTTGATGCAAATCATACTTTGTATAGATCAATGATAGGTATCTTGTTATACCTAAATACATCAAGAATATATATCATGCAAGTAGTGTGCATGGTTTCAAGATTTCAAGATGCTCCTAAGGAGTCAAATGTCAATGCAATGAAAATAATCTTCGAATACATCAATAGTACAATTAATTATTTCTTATGGTATCCCAAAGGTGAATATTTCACATTGATAGTAAATAAAGATACTAATTGGGTAGGAAGTGTTGATGATAGAATAAGAACTAGTAGTGATGAATTTTTCCATAGAACCAAACTTGTTTCATGGTTGAGCAAAAATTGAGATTTTTTAACTCTTTCTACAATAGAAGTAGAGTACGTTGAAGTAGTGGCATGTTGCACTCATGTCTTATGGATGAAAAAAATAGTCAAAGACATCAAGGTGGAATGAAAATCACTTATATCTATTCTTTGTGATAATTCAAGTGATATTAATATATCAAATAATCTAACGATGCATTCTAAAACTAAACACATATCAATTAAGTATCACTTATTAAGAGAAAAGGTTACATATAAAGAGGTCATAATGGAATATGTAGAAATATTCACCAAGCCTCTTCCTAAGGAATAATTTGAGTATCTGAGATAGAAATTGGGAATGGTGGCTCTTGCATCACATCACTAGATCCTAATGATAGGGTATGAGTCTAGGGGGAGGATCATAGAAGCTTTCTTAATCCCTACAATAAGAGAGAAAAGGTAACTTATGTATGCATATTTTTACAAATTTATAATGAGTTTATGGTTTTAGATTCTCAGATTAACTCCTTTATCTGATAAAAAGGAGGAAGTTGGAGTCCCTTTGCCATTGATGTCAAAGGGGGAGAAAAAGTGAAAATGATCTCTATATAAGTTTATTAAATGCTTTATATTCATCCATAGAATATGTTTAAGTTGTGTTTAGCCAAGTGTTTCATTGTTTAAATGGGAGAAATTTATGGAATGACCAACTTCAACTCATGTTCATCTAAAGCTAGTGTAAGCAATGCAAGTGTATTCAATGATAGAGAAGGAACAAAACATGAATTACAAAATCAAAGTATTTATTTTTCCATCAATGATAAAGGGAGAAATTCTTGGAAATCTTATTATCAATTGATTTCAAAAGGGATATTTCTATATTTATGGATATCATAGATGTTAGAGGATTAGATAGATTTGATGGAGAGAAGAGAATTTTTTACAATTGCATAGTATAAGCTACAATATTATCATATAATGTTTCCATGCTTTTATAGAGACCATTTTTGGGCATTCATAGACAAAATTGGTAAAAGATCTATTATGGGTTTTTTAAGTGCATCTCATATGTATGGTTCATAGGTTTAAATGAATAGAAATGAGCCCATAAAATATTTATTTTAGCTCTCAAAAAATAATATGGTTTATCAATAAAACCCTAAGATTTTTATTAATGGTGTTCACATGCATTTTATATTTTCATGTTCTTTGGATATACGTGGGAATTGGTTATTTAAGTTATAACTTAAGCCTTTCTCATTTTTTTTGAAATTGATCCCTTAGACCTAGAAATTATCAACATTAATCAATGATCAAAGACTTTAATATTTCTTAAGTCCTCAACTTAATAATTGTCTGAGCTTGATCAATGGATAGTGATAAATTGTATGATGAATTTCCAATGATGTGTAGCAAAGTAAATATGTTAAATGTACCTGAGAGTGAATGCACTAGTTACAAGTGTCATAAGCACATGAACTGATAATTCATAGGGACTAACAATAAAGTGCTTAGAAGGCACACGCTAGTGTCAAATGTCACAATCATATAGACTGATAGTAAAGTGCCTAGAAGGCACTTGCTAGTGCCAAGTGTTACAAGTGGAGTGACTAACAATGTGTATAAGGCACGTGAGAGTGCCAAGAGTCACAATAATGAGCACAAAAAATAATATGAAAAAGGAAAATGAAGGTCCTAAGTGTCACATTCATGGGAGATTATCAAAGAAAGAACTAATGATCATATTAGTCTATCAAAGGATCTAATGGTAAGCATGTGCTCATACAATTAAGATCAACGGAGTGTGAGGAGTCAAAGAGGTCAAAGTGTCTAACATTTAAAGATAGATATAGGTAAATTCCATGATAATTTTAAATATATAATGGCACAAAGGATCTTAGATATAAATATTAATGAATGTGTTTTAAATTTGAAATGTTAAAGTTAAGAAGCTCAAAAATATCTAACGAAGTGTGTGAGGCTATCATAGCTTGATCTAACAGTTGTGTTTTAAAGTTGAGACATTTAAAAAAGGATCATTAGATCATGCAATGAAACTTAAGATATTTTGGTTAGTATTCAAATATATGCTCATATAAATGGTAAAGTGATGGAACATATAAAAGAGATGCATAATATGACATAGAGAATGATATAGATTGTTGTGATTGATCAAAATTATGTAATATGGCATGTGAATCAAAATTAGAACCTTATATATTCTAAATATAGTAAAATATAGATAATTACAGTGGTGGATCATGAATTCAAGAAGTGGGAAACTTACAAGAGTGTGATGTGTTAACAACCAAGTGCAAACATAGAGAAAATATGAGACCTAGATCTAATGCATATATACATCATCTAGAAAATGCACCATATGCTGAAAAAATGGTTAACTATGTAGAGTTGAAATAAGAGGGATAGAGATAGAGAAGAAGAGAGATGCATATCATAGCATGAGTAGTTGTAGAATAGGTCCATAAAAAATAACTAGATTAATTTATGAATCAATTTTATGATCTAGATTTGTAACTCCATAATAGATTTGATTGGTAGGTGCCATCAGAAGAGATGAGTTGGTTCTCAGTTAGGGAGTTGGTGTTTCCTTAGATTATGTGCTCTTAAATTAGGGGATTGGTGTTTCCTTAGGATTAATGCCCTTAAACATTGTAACTAGTGAGGTTCTTGATTGTGAGGCTAGATTATAATAGTAGATTCTATCAACTATTCTCATTGTGGTTTTTACTATATTGGGTTTTACACATACATATAGTGTTATGCATGTGTATGTGTGTTATCTACATATCCTTTATAAATATAATAAAAAAGGATTAATGGAATAATTATAATAAATATATTGATTCACCCCCCTCTCAGTAGATAGGTGTGTTCCAACATGTTCTTCTCTGATCCAGGCATCAATTCAGGTGACAATTCGGGTGACAGTTCCACCCCAATTGATGATGGAACTTCCGGGAGCCATAACTTTTGCACCGTAGCTCCAATTGACTCGCCGTTTGAACCGTTGGAAAGCTAGGAACGAGGGGAACATCGTGAAATGGCATGAGCTTTGCTTGATGAAGTTTGACCCCCGAAAACCCAACGGAAGTGCCTCAAATTTCAATTTTAATAGTGCTGTCTAAAAATAGAAAGTTTCTAAAAATAGTAATTTCTTGAATTATGTATTGTTTTAAATATTGGAAGTCATACCACTTCATCTCCCTCGAGATTGGTGACCTTCCACATCCTTCCCATGCTTTCAAATTGTGTATAAAAGAATAGGTAACCTGAAATGTGAAGATAGACATCTCTTCCCAGAGATAAGCATATTTCTGTATTGCGATTTTGAGTAATACTACATCTCTTCTCAGAGAATTCATTGTTATTGTGTTATTTATCAACCAAAACTTCTGAGTTTTGGATCACTCTCAAAGTAGACTATGATATGATTGTGCATGATGAGCATAATGATGGACCAAAAAAATATAAGAGTGAGGTAAAATATGATTGATCAATGTTTGTATTGAAAATAGGATATCTTATTAGGTACCTATCTAAATTGAAAGATGCCAAGGATTAGACATCACTTATTATGCTCAATTTAGAGAACAAATCTAAGCATCTAAAAGAGCTAGATCAACTTGCCTATCCACTCCAAGATGCTTTTATGTCCAATCAATAAGATTGGGTAGGTGAGTTAATTTTTTTTCTTATTCTTAGAGATTTATATTAGTAATATGTTAAATATTCACTACTCCTCCATTTTTCATTGTATTCCCTCAAGCATGTAAAGCATATTAGATTAGTGAGAAAGTATAGCTATTTTGTACAACTAGTCAATGGTTTTGTATAGGGTTCATTCTAATTGGTTAGTTTAGGGTAGGTAGACTTTATGCTTTATTCTAAGTTCCTTGTTCACATTTTCTTTTATTTTTATGTTTCCTTTCCATAAGTGCATTGGACATAGTTATTTTTTTGTTTCCTTTTGGTCCTTGTTACCTTGTTATTTCAATATTAAGTTATCCATAGGGGTAGCCTTCTATCATTTCATGTCAACTATGATCAAAGACTTGTGAATCCATACCAAATATATCACACAAGGAAACTAGTTTGGGTTCTCAAGCATATTAGGCATGCTTCCCTATGAGTCACCAAAGATGTAGACCAAATTTGGCCCATGTACAAAGCTTCTACATGGATGGATGATTTGAATAGAGATCTAGATGGATTGATTCATCCAAAGATCACATACAAACTGTAAATATTTTGAAACACTTTAAGTAAACTTAAAGTTTACTTTGTCAAATTTTGAGGAAGTAGGTTCTCATGGTGAAAAATGTAGCCATGATCATGAAACAAGTTTGTATAGGCTTCAAAAAATAATTTTGAGCCTTAAAAGATCTTGCATAATCATAGAAGATCTAGACCATCATCAACACATCATGAATGAATAAATAAATATGTCAATTTGATTGAAAATTTAATAAATTCACTTAGGGAGAATCTTAAAGACAAAATATTTCATAGACATGAAGTTTTTCATGCCTATATCATGCTTTGTAAAATTCATATCTTGATGTCTTTTCTATCTCAAGATATAAAGCTTCAAAGTTATACTTTCAAAGTGAAACATGTGTGGTGACATCATGTTAAATCCATAGAAAATACCCATTTAAATTATAATGTTTTAAGGATGAATGTGTAGATGATAAGTGTCAAGATTTTATGAGCTTAAATCAAGATCAAATGACAAGTGGCAATCTAACAAGTCAATAGGGACCAAAGATTTAATGTTGCATGCTTAATCATACATCAAATATCAATGATGAGAATTAAGTTTAAAGGTCAAAGGATCTCTATGGTGAATTCATAAGTGAAAAGTGGCCATAATCTCAAGATCAAAATCTGGATTTAATGGTGTATATTGACTGATAAGGTTAGTGGGGACAAATAGATCGATGGTGCATAATCCATCATACCAAAGAAGATCAATGGTGATTGTGAGGTCAAAAATTAAATTAATATCAAAGACAAATGAGAAGCTACAAAGTATCATGACCATGGAAACTACCAAGAAAATCAATGGTACATGATCTACCCATGCAAAGTGAAATACATTGTGAGTAAGAGGTCAAAGAGTTAGTAGGATCTTATGAAATAAATGAAGAGATAACATGTGGCATATTATGAGAATCCTAGATCAAGATCAATTTTCAATATTAAAATTCAAGGACATGATACTTTGAGTAGAGGTTAAGCATGTGACCTAGGTTGAGCTAGAGCAAAGTCTAAAAGGGATATACAAACATTAAAGCTTAGTTTAGCACCATTAAGCATGAGACGTAGTCATATAGTTAAGTTAGTTAATGATGAATCTCTATCACCATTAAAATCATGTGTCAACCTATATTTTTAAGATTTAAAAATTACATAACCTTTCTTTTGTGGTTGCAATATTGGTTTGTGACTATGATCACTACTCTTTAAATAATATATGTGCATATAATGAGTTATCAATTTCCATAAATGCTCAGAAGTAAAAATAGGTATTTTAGGGCCTAATATAGAGATCAAATATGGAGTATTAGTTATTGAGACAAGACTATACATCCTATGGGTTTTCATTAATATTATAGCTATATGAAAATGAATAAATTAGATTAGTTTTTAATCTATAGTAAAGACCTATGCTCAGATGGAGTAAGGGAAGATATATAGTTATGGATAAATTTCTTATATTTTAACATGGCTATATCCTCAATAATGTAGGTACTTACCAATGGTAAAATTAGACATAACATGGCTCTATTAGATTTAAGATACGAGGATTTTATCTTTATAATCAAGCCAAGTGGAAGGTGACATAGAAGTTCAAGGAGACGTTTTGGGAATTAGAGAGCACAGTGGAGAATTTAACTCTTTTACAAAGTGTTTAATGATTTTATCCAACATTAATATTATGATTCATCATCTAAAAAATAGACTCTTGTCTTCTAATGCATTTCTCAACCAATGATAAGAGCTTCAATAATAATTGGATAAAATTAAGGTTAGCTTGTTAATGAAGTGTTGGTCTTGATTCAATCAAAAGATAGTGGAAAATTCATTGAAAGGTGGTGGTAACTCACTGATTGTTCTTGGTTAATGTGCTCCCTCTTCTCTCCTCTCCTTTTATCTATATCACCTAGTTCTTTCCATTGTTAAGTTCTCTCTCTTAGATCTTATAATTAGAATCTCTCATTTTCATGAGGAGCATGTGACTCTCTGAGATATTTAAAAATATGCTCATCTTGATTAGGCTAAACCCTATCAATCATTTGTAACAACTACTTCTTGATGCAATAAAAGATTTTATTTACCTATCTCTTGCCATGGATCAGTAATTAGTGAGTTGTGCATGTTAAACTTATGAAGGAGATTCTTGCATACCCATTGTCCTCCTTATTTTCCTCTTCAAAGGTATTTTTGAGCTGTTTTTAGGTATATATTACTATTTTTTCTAAACCTAGTCCATGAAGCACTTGTGCATTCATCTAGATTGTGAGGTTATGTGAGTTAGCATTGTCTTCTATAAATCTAGTGTGGGTTTAACCTTATGGGAGCTTTCCATTTTTATTTGGTGCATCACCCGGTTAACTTTATTAAGATCCATTTCCCCCTTTCTATCCATTTTCCCTAGGACAACATTTTTTTAGTTGATCCATCAAAGGGAAGCCATCCTTCTCTAGATGTCCAATCCCATCATAGGTTACCCAAAACTTGGGGTTTCCCAATATTATGGATTATTCAAATGGATCCTAAAGAATTATCTCCAAGGGTGAAGATTAATTCCATAAAATTAACTTGATGGGTATTAAGAAATTATTTTTTTGGATTCTAAACATCTAGTTGTGAATAATCTATGAGTATCTTTTGCTCAGGAGTACTGTATGTCTCTAGAGTATGAAATGGGTTAACCAATGAATTTTTACCCTGATGCTCAATAGGTTGATTTAATTCTATAATTTGAGGATTAAAAACTGTAATAGTAACTAATAAATATACAATATTAGTCAAGACTTGACCATCTTATTGAAATTGGGCTACAATGTTAGGCAAAACTTGGGGTGGAACTATAAGTAGTTCTTTCCCTTTTCTAGATGTTTCTTGGATAGAAGGCATTTGAACAATGGTTGGACCATGGCTATGAAAGGCAAAATATTTACCCCATTCTATAATTTTGATAGTGTTATGCAGATGATATTTTTCAACATCACATAGGTTATCTATAGAATAATTAGGTGGAACGTAAGCACAAATCATTAATAATCACAAAAGAGAATCATCTCTATTATCAAAAAAGTATTGCTCAAATTGAGCTTGAGTTGTGTCATAGGTAAGTGGCACAATTTCATACTCAAGTTTATGGACATACATATCATGTGATTTAATATAATCATTTTGATCATGTGGATAATAAATTTGGTATGCAAATGGATTTATATGATCTTGTCGATTCTATGTCCAATCATCATAATGATCCACATTATAAACCATGTCGCTTCTTATATATGAAGGTATTTGGACACTATATCAAACCATTTAATTTACCCAAAATATAAGTAATTAGACATAAATTTGGAATATATCTAGGCTTAAATGGGAATTAAAATATGACTTGGAAATGAAAACATAATTCTTTGACTAAAACATATTTTTATTTGAACATGAGAATTGGTATAGAGATATGAATTTAATTTTAATAATGAAGTATTTTAGAACTACAAATTTTTAATTTGATTGAATTGGGTACAAATTAACATGGATAACATAATGGTATGATTTTAGGCAAGAAAAATATCCATTTGGTCAAATTTAGACATGAGATGTAGAAGGGAAAATTTTTGACTTGAAAGTTGGGCATAATAATGCCTCTTTGTAAAGTTGTATCTGGATTATAACAAGTTTTTGACATAATAACGAATCAAACACCCAAGATTATGATGCTAATTTAGTGACTAATGTGGGACTACTCCACATTCATAGATTATTTTTATGTTCTTACATTGAGAGAGGATTACAAAGTTTAATATTCTTTAAGTAATTAATGTAGTTGTTGGTGGTGTTTTAATCCCACCCTTCCATAAAAAAGGTTCATATGTAAATGATATATTTGAGTTCTCTTACTTTTAAATCCCTACGTTGATGAATTTTTTTTGGCCAAAAAATTCATATTATAAAGTATTCATGAGATTTATATATGGTCCTGATATACCTTACAATACATGGGAAAAATAAACCATCAATTGATGTCAATATTTAATGGGACATTCAATAGTGTTTTATCCCTTTTAAACCACTTCAAACATAATATTTTAGTGAATTGATACCATAAAAATAAATATTTGAAGGACTTTTAAATTAATATACCATTGATTTATATACCCTACTAGATAAGTGTTGTTAGTATGAATGTTGGTTAATAATGTCCTAGTCACTGCACCCTAAGGACTCATGAGAAGGCAATGACACCCCAATCATGTAACCAAAATAAAAGGAAGGTATTTCTATTTTAAGTCATAGGAATCCCATTAAAATAAAGTAAAGAGCATAGTAGACAAATCTCTCAAGATAAAAATAAGCCTACCATGTTCTTGAGTTACCCTACCAAAGAGGAGATCATGTGTGTAAATGGATCACACAAGCACATAAGCAAACACATATGAAAAGAAGTAAATAAAGAAGAGTTGAAATGATTTTTTTTTATTATACAAAGTCAAAATATGAATTATTTTTAAACCACTAATGGAAATGTGAAATAATAATATGTGCTTGAATGGATCAACACACCCTTTTGGAATATGCAATAAAACCAATATCAGTAGTTTTGCTTCATGGGTATTTATCAATCAAGGGAGGTTGATTTTTTCCATTTTAAAAACTCTTAAGTTTTGACACATAGAGGTAAATTCACCATTCCTCACGGCCAATTCACTATTTTCAATAACCTAGATAGAACATATACCATAATGTAGAAAAACATAGATATGTGATTCACCAATTGGTAGGATCAATTTCACTTATTATGTGCTCATTTTTAATGATATTATATCAATTTTACCAAGATAAAATGAAATTATTCGATACAAAAACAAATTAGGTGATTAGAAGGAAAATAATATGTGTGATACATGAGAGTAAGTTCATCAATTTATGGATAATTTCTCTAATTTGTAGATAATATCTCTAATTATGAGACTACTTTTCTAATTTTGAGATCTTTTTGTTGAATATAAAATATGCACATAATACATAAAATACAAGAAAATAAGTAATAAAGGAATTTTCACTGATTAATAGGAAATATAGTATTTCATACCTGAGAACAAACTCACCGATGTTAGGGATGATTTTTTCATTTTAGATGTCAACATTATAATTTTGAGATTATTTCATGAATTTTGAGATAATTTCACCAATTCTAAGATGCTTTTATCAAATAAAAAACCTACATAGAATCTACAACAGAATATAAAGTAGGAATAAACTCATTTTCACCAATTATAGGGGAATTTTCACTAATTATATGGTTATTTTCAGTGAATAGCATAAACACTGATACATAGAGGAGGAAAATAATGATAAATTTATCATTAATGAGCCAAAATAATCATATTTTCAATAAATAAATATTATAATAAAGGCTTAAATAAGAGTGTGGGTTGTGGGTGTCCCACTAGGAATGTCATATGTGTAATTAGGATTAGTATAGGGGATATAAACTTTGTTAAATGAGTATACAATCAAAAATCAAATATGTTTTTATGACTTATCCAATTCCTTGAGAGCCAAAGCAAAGATAAATAAAATCAAAATCAAAAGAGGAGAAAAAACATTATTACCTTCTTTTTTGAGGATCATTCACCTTGTTGTAATCATATGTGTCTCAGATATAGTCTCAATAAGTCTTTAGAAATGTTATTTGTCATATCATATCCTATCGAAAACATTGAATACTTAAATTTCTATAATTTTTATGCACAAGATAACTTAAGAAATTGGTAGAGATTTGTTATTAAACACGAGCATGGAAAATTATAAATGGAAGGGGTCTATTTATAAAAATTTAGAATCAATCAGGACCATTCATCTTGATTCCAGGATGGATGGCTATAAATTCATTCTCAACAAGGCACATGGATCCACACATGGATTGATTATATCAGCCCTGAATCTTGTCCAAGATAAAGGGTGGATTAAGGATCTTTAAAATAACCCAAGTGGTATTATGGTCCCTCCATATTGAATGTAATATGGAGGGTGGATAATTCTCCTTAAAATATATTTGTAAGAGTCAATGTGGGATATTCATCTTGTCTCCAAGATAAAGGGTGGGGAGTATTCCTTAATATTATTTAATTTATTAATATTTGGTCTCACAAAAGGATATTCCATAGTATCTCAATATTCTTTCTCAAATTAAGATGCCTCTTTGAAGGAGAAAGATTAGAATTAATAATTGAAGGGAAATTACAAGTCCATTTGCATAGAATTATAGTAATCAGAATGATTAATTATATTAATCAAAGATAAATTTAGTTAAAAAAATGTGGAGAATTTAATTAAAATAATGATTAAAGGAGATCATCATATAAGGGGAAATATTTTAATTAATTTATCAGAGAAGGAAAATCAATGAATTTATCAAATAGAAAGAATTGATTAGAGAAAATTTCTAAAATGATAATTGAATAGATTTAATATAGAAAATCATCCCACCTAGGGATGCCTTAAGGTAAATTTGAACCCATATGTTATATGCACATAATAATTTGGGTTGATAAATGATTTCAGACCATTTTTTGTGTCATTATGCAAAGTTATCTATTTTCTAAATTTTGATTGGAAGTGATAAAAATGGAGTGTCTATAGGAAGTAAAGATTAACAAGAAGAGAGTATCATAAACAACCAAGGAGTAAACTAATCTAAAATTAGGATAAATAAATGAATTTATATTATAATTATATTATGATGAGATATATTAAATCTAAGTATATGTAAAATATGAAAAACATAACATTTAAATATTCTGATAATAGTTTTAAATGATATATTGATTACTATACATACAGATGAAATTAATAGTTTTACAAGATAAAAATGTGTATCATGGTGTGTAAAAAAAACCTTGATTTTAATTTATAATTGTTTTAATTTTTGTATATGTATGACTTGAAACAAAGAGCATGTTACAGGTGTAATTATTGCGTATAATCTATAAATGATTAAATAAATTACTTGAAATAAAAGAGAGAAAGGAAAGATTACACATGTGTGTCTATGAAATAATGTTTCCCCTTGTTAATTTACTTTTGAAATGATTTTTCCTAGATGAAGCATTGGATATAGGTTCACAATTAGACCTTGAAGATGTGTATAGGAGAGCTAGATGGTGATCATGTCCTGAATGTAGTATGAGGGTGAGTTTTAGTAAGTCCATCGAGAGCACTAAATCTCAATCACACAAATCAGGTGTAAACATAATCTAGCCAATCTCTCCTTAATATAATGGTCTAACATATCAACCCACCATAAAAATAAATAGTGAAAATTCCATTGAGAGTGTTGAATATCAATCACACTAATCAAAGGAGACAGTTGCTACACTAGATAAAATATACAGTAGTGCATCTTGGTAAGGTTAGTGTGTGAATATTAGATATATATTTTTGTGTATTTTCATATCATGTGTACCTTAAATGTGTCTCAATTTGAAGCATCTATCAAATTATAACCTCTGAACTATAAATTTTACATAATATGTGTCACAAATCTTAAAAACTGTATCCAAATTTGTAACAAATGTATAATATTTTTTATCAAGTGTATATATTTGTCATGTAAACTATATCAAATTATGACAATTATATATATTATATTTATGTGGAGTCATGCCTCTATGGCATTCCTCCATTGGTATGTTCCCCCTTTTAAGGTGATGGAGATGGAAAGTGATAGTCACCTTATTTCACAAGGATGAGACAAATGTGTTGTACATATTTCAATCATGTAGTCAATAAAATATAGTGGTATCATGTTAAAATATATGTATCAATAAATCTCACAGTATGCATACATAACAAGCCATAATATGCATGATATGAATTATGGTATTGTTTATAATGAAGAATCTAAGAAAATAATCAAAAAAACATGCAAGAGTAATAAATGTCATGAGAATAGGGGTCTAAAAGGACCTCAAACAAGGGGTATGTTTAATTTTTTAACACTCAAGGGGAGGACATATTAAAATTTACACACACCAAAGAAATAAGAAATACTCAAGGCACTATGTCCAAAAAGCATGGAACATGTTCAAATGTTCTTAAATAAATAAAATGAATAAAACAGTAGGTAAAATCAAGTAGTCCATATGAATTTAATAAGTAAGTGAAATATATAAAACAAGCATACATATGTCATACTAGTCCCTGCATACATATTTTAGTGAAATGTCTTGTAGAATAACATATCAAGTACAGTGTGTAAGTTAGTGACATGAGTTTAGGAATGTGTAAATGTTAATATATAAGGTTAATACGATAATTTAAAATTACCATAAAATAATATACATGTATTAATCATGAATATATACAAGTAACTTCCACAACATAGTGTGTCATGCAGGAATACAAAAGGTCCAAAATATACATGCTCATGTATAATTGATCTAATGTATGCTTATATTGCACTCAAGTCCTCTTGAAACATATATTTGTATATAAATTATATTATATAAACTAAAATAAATTTAAATACATATGTAAAAGATAATAAACATGTGAAATGTCAAATATTTTTGTATTTTCTCTTTATTCAAATGTTTTTAAATTATATTGAATATTTGATTTTTTTGATTTTTTTTTTAATTTTAGATGGACATAATCCAATAATTTATCTTCATATAATGGTGTAGGACAACATTATGACTTATCACTTATTTTTTATTGTGAACCATTTACACCTCTTATACATTCTCGTATAGTTGGCCAGTAGAATCCATTGGTATTAGTTTATATCCATATGAAATACTTATGTCAAATGTGAATCCTAATCGAATACCTTTATGACCATATGGACCACTTTTTCTTGACATGAGATGGATGACATAATGTATTTGTGAGTTTATATAAAGAGTGACAATGCTTTAACTATTTTATAGTATGTCATAACTATCATAAACATTAAACACTTAAAAATATGTTGCAATTATTAATATCAAATATTCTCATAATAATTCACATTAATATTCTAATTAATGGTTTTATCCTATTATATGTGGGAATTTTTGTGTATTCCCTCTTGTAATTTATACTTTTGAAGTGTTCAAGATCAATGATTTTAGTCATTGTTCTTACATAATTTGTATATTCCCTTAACTTTTGCATTTATGATTTTATTTTTGTAAAGCATTACAATGATTTGTATCATGATATGTCATTTTATGATAACCAACTTTTTAAATCCTTTTTTAATGACTAAAATTCCCACAGACCTATGTTTAGTAGGTGGTAAAGCTATGATCTTGTGTTGAAGTAACATATAAAAGATTTTGTGTGGATCATTTTATGTTATTTTGATTTGTAAAATTTGTTGTGGTAGTTTATATGAGGTTTCAACATTATTTAAATTAATTATTTATATTTTTACCTAATAAGTTTGACATAAATATTTTAACCAAGAGGGATAATTTTAATAATAATAATTCACATTTTCATCATTCATGTTTGGCTTGTTTTTATTAGAGGATAGTTTTTTCTCCTCTAGTAATGGATATTAGATTTAATGTGATAAGGATTCTATGTGTGAATAAATAATGGGATATATTATCAAGTGGATCAAAAGTGATATTGAATAAATATTGATTTATTAGATAATGATAAATATCATCATCACTATCATAAAAATTAGAAACCTTGTCATCTTGTTGCTTAGAATTTACCAATAAAAGAAGCTCAAATGTTTTCATATTATTATTGGTTCCTTTTGTAATTGAGTTTTTTCAATCCCATTGTAATTATGTTCATTATTTATGTGTATTTAAATTTTTAGTGACTTATGAAAATCTTGAGATGAATGGTTGATCTTACTCAATCTCCTGGATGATAAGTTAATATATTTTCAATTGGATTAACTTCCTTATGTGGTACCATTTGAAGAACCTATTTTTTGTTAAAATGTAACATTTTTAAATATTTAAAGGGTTTATAATTTTTAGGCATTGTCCATAATGTCCCATCATATATGAATTTTACACATTTATGTAATTTATATGGTAAACTTCCATAATGTGTATCCAATGTAGACCCAAAAGTAAGTTATAATTCAATCACTGAGACATTACTTGTAATTAATATTGTATTAATTTTAACCCCAATATCACACCTAATGTGTTTTTTATAATTGGTGGCATACATGAATTATCAAATCCTTAATCCTTTGATATGCATTTATTAATTTTCAAGGAAATTATTATTGACACCAATTATTTTTAAGAATCAGGTACTGCAAATATTTAGACCTATTTTTTTTTTTTTTTAAATTAGTGATATATTAATTTCATTATTTTTAATTTTAAAATGTATTAATATATGAAAATATTTATCAATAATATCCTTTGAGTTAAATCTTTGGTGTCAAAAGTTATGAGATTTTCATTAATTTTTAAATCTTGCTTAATATTTATAAAATAAGTCAGCTCTATGCTACTTGATGCTTGAGTTTCACATATGGATTTATATAATATATACTTATACATATTTGACTATTTAAAAATCTTGTGGATTTATATCTTAGCGTGGGATTACTTAATTTTTCAATCATATCATACTCTTTAGATTTTATTATTAGCTTCTATTTAGAAGGAACATTTTTTATATTGTTGGGCCCCTATCTTGGATAAGTAAATTTTGGAACATATGACATAGAGAGGAATGACATGGAATACCATGGCACATGATTCCATGTTTAGGAAGGATGAAGTCTCATAGAATAAATGCTGATGTTAAACAAATAACTTGAGAAATAAGGACTCAAAACATAGTGTAAGACTTGGGGAGCATGCAAAAAGTGGAGAATGGTTATGAAATGACTTATAGGGATGAAATAAAATAACTAAAGCATAAATATAGAACTATAAAATGGTAATATAGGTGATCAGTGATGAGGATATAACATCAAAGAGAGAATATAGGGCTAGAAAGTCATGGATCCTTAGGAAATTAATGTAATGTGCTACCATGATTCAAGTGTGTTAATGATCATTTCTAAGTCACCATGAGTGTATTTAATTTTATAATTAATTATTTATGTAAAACCAAGTATAAATACCCATATAATTTAATTTTTAATTTTTTTTTGAGTTGGATATTATTGATAGAGTTTATATGAGTGAGGTTCATTGTAACTCTTGAACTGTGTAGTCTTTGCAGATAGTTTATCAATATGATTAATGAAGCTTGTGTTGACTTACTAATTTCATTTAGATAAATATGGATATAATGATTTTATTTATCATGTAGGATGTTGTTCAGTTAACTAAGTTAAGGTTAATACTTACCATTTATGCCATCTCTTTTCTTTTTTATCATTGAGTAATGAACATGTGTTACGATGGATTATAAAATGAGCTTAGTAATGTGTATATGTTTGGTAACCCATTTATATTGTTACACCATTATATGAAAATACTAATGAGAAATAGTCCCTTAATTCATGCTTTGAGTGAGTGTAGAAGAACTCATTCTTATGTGAAATACCAATCTACCATTACATAGGACTCTTAATCACTTTAGTGCATGCCTAGGGGAAGTTATGCTCATGTAAGGAAAAGAATCCAAAAATTTTGGTTCTGCTCTCAAGGCCCATAAAAATTTCCTCCAATATGGTCGAATATTCTCAAATAACTATCACTTGATAATATTGAATGATGGGTTTCTAGCATTAAGGATAATTTTGCAGTACCATTTCTTTAACAAGGAATCTCCACACACACGTGAGTAGAAAATAATATGTACAACTCATTGTATGATAAATTATTTTTAAATTTACTTATTCACCTTCATTATTAGATTGTGCCTTATGATCAAAGTAGTCAATGAAATATATGCATAAGATAGCTTAGACACTAGAGCATTATTCAACCTTAACATGGTTGTGAGTGCCTTGGACGTGTGATGTTGATGTTTGGTGGTGAAAGTTTTTTAATATTAACATATTAGAATATACAAATCTATATATTATTTTTTATAAGAATCTCAATTTAACTTCTTCTAAGAACTACATGGTAGATATATTAAACATTTTCTACTAGACATTAAGAAGGTCTTTGTAAATTCCATACTTGAGACTTTCATCATGGAAGTCTAAACACTTTCTCACATGAGTAGTGTAGTTGGTGGGGAAATGGAAGGTCACTTATTAATTAAAATTGGTTGTTCAATATGATACCCATTTAGTGTGAATTTCAAAATCATAAGTATGATGAAGCTCCATAAAGGGTTAGTAGTTAAATTGATCTAAAAAGTGGATGAGAGGACTTATGAAGTGCTATAAGGGTTTTGAGGGAAGATAAAGAGAGTAAAGAGGAATCCCCAATGACAAGACCAAACTCAATTCTAGCTCAAGTATGTGTGGGAGAAAAAATCTAGGTAGTGGTGATTAAAGAACCCAATTTGGATAAGCCATTTCCCCACCCATAGCATGTCTTCATGCTTTTGAATTAGATCATATATTTGTATGAAATTGGGATATAGAAAATTTTAAGTTAGAAGTTGAACTTGTAGACCAAGTTTTATATAGTAGTTTATTATCTATTTCTTTACTTTTTCATGATAATTATATGGCCCAATTTGGAATTTATGGTGGACCCAACATAACTAGTTATAAAAGAACCATCATAACTATAGTTACTTAACTTGCCTTAGTACTCAATGTTGTAAGTTATTTTGTTATTGCATGGGGTGTGGGAGGTGAAACTAGTGGTGGCTCAGCCAGAAGAAGTGGAGGAGGCATAGGAATTAGTGGTGGACCTCCCCCTTAAGGTACATGAGGGACAAGAAATGCTTCTTAGTATACCCCATTATAATCTCCTCAGCCTCCCACTACATACTATGAGATGACACTTCACTTCCAAAAGTATCAAGGTCTAGAGAATATTGCAAAGCATGTTTACAAGTGTGAACTTATTTGTCAAGAATGTGACATCACCTCTTCTGAATGGGAAATAACCCATTTTATATAACCCTTGTGGAACACATGCATAAATGGTACTATAGGTATGATCCATAGTAGGCTACGTTGGATTATGACCATCTAAAGATAACATTCCTTAAGGAATTTAATATCCAAGAGTTTGAATAATAGAGAATAGATACCTTGGAGGATATCAAGTAAGAACTCACTAGGAGTGTGCATGGTTATGATGCACATTTAAATATTTCTCCATATAGACTCTTCTATGAGATAAAAGTTACTCAACATGCCCAGTGGTTGATATGAGGTTTATTTATCCCCTTTAAATGTATTGTTGACTAAATTACACCCTAGTTAAAATTTGGTCAACCCCCTACATATGTAAAGTTTTCATAAGGTTATCTAAGTCATAAAATATTCATCATGGTTATAGAATGAGGTTAACTCAACTTTGAAGCTCATAAAATGTGTTTAGGATTTTGTCATATTTGTTCTTATTTTATTTTCATTTTATGTCAAATTTTGGACATTTAAATGTATTTATATAGTTTTACATGA
>JARHVA010006752.1:652500-672500 GCA_037957365.1 Torreya grandis | reverse complement strand
CACTCTGATACCAATGTTAGGATCTGGAAGACCTTACTAGATATTTATGTCATGCAAATAAACTTGAGTAGAATCAACATGTGAAATACATTAATAATAATAATAAACTAATATTAATAATATAATATAATTAGCTCACCTTAATCACTCGATCATAGTACATATATATAGGAAATGTCTTTCCTATAAATAGGGAGAATAATATCTCCAAAAATAACTCATCATATCCCTATGAATATGCAATATCCTATATGTATTATATTATTTTAACATACAAAAATATATCTAGAAAACAACCTATTTTAATAACTAACCAAATATAATTCCCAGTGAGTTATTACTCATGTAATAGTGCACATTACAATATTCACAAATTAATGCGAGGACTAATCATTTCCTAATAAAACCATCCTAAAACCCTTTCAATAAACTAATTAAAAATATATGAATGGAGATGAATCTATAAGTGGTAAATTGGAATTGAAATTTATTTGAATCCATTTGGACACTCTCCTAGGATCCTCATCACTCAATTATTATATACTACCACTTGTACAAATAGGTCTAATACTATGTTTTCTATAGGTTTTGAGTTTAATCAATGATAAAAAAGGGAATAAATAGGTGAAGGACATTTTGGGAGGTGTGTAGAGACTTGTTATAACTCTTCATGTGTAATTATCACCTTGGTCATAAATGTAAACTCCTTTTCTAATTTAGTCATTGCAGGTAGTCTTGGACAAAAATGTGAGGAAGTGAGTGACTACAAAAATTGGAGGTGATAAGTGTAGTTTAGAGTTATTTTGAGGTATACATTTTGAAATGGAAGTAAAATAGGTTATGAATAAATGTCTAACACATATGCAATAAATATCCTTGGACATGTATAGGTCATATAAGTGACAAATGTGAGGATTGAGACCTAGAGGACTAATGAGTGAAGGCAAAAAGGTAAGAAACAAGTGGTAAGAGGAATATTATTAGTTAGATAATACTATAAATAACTACACTAATAATATTTATACCTTCTCAAGATAGAGGATATGTGGTAATAAGTTATTAGAAAATTCCAAGAAATTAAGTGGACTACTCATCGAGAAGGTAATTTTAATAAGGACATGAAGTGTCCCTTCACCAACTTTAGGAATATATCATGTTTTCTATTGAAATATACCCAAGATAACTTGATGAATTTTTTTCTAAATCTTACTATTATATTATAACTAGTCTACAAGAATTGACACTTGGCCTTGTGATTGTGCAACTTCACTTCTTCTTTATCCTATCATATGCTCTAAGTATTCCACACCTAGTATGGCGAAGCCGTACTAGTTTGAATACTATATTTTCCTTTAAATGAATATTTAAAATATACTTTTGAGTTTATAACTTCTCATCTAAGTGTTTGAATTAGTTCATTTTGGAATGACAAGTGATAATCATCTGTCTTTGTGTTTTCTTTACTCTTTTATGTTTTGTCCAAGTAGTCTGCTCTGTAAAAGGTCACATGAAGTATAGTTAGTGTATTTTTCTATCTCTTAGTGTAAGGAATAACATTAGTGTCCATAATAATACCTTTTTGTATTCAACTTAATAATTTAAATTCATATCACCTCCATGTTTGAAACACTTATGTTATAGTAATCTAGGACGTTAAAGCTAGTATTATGAGTAATCTTTCATAATTCAAGTATATGGTAATCTATTGGAGATAAATAAAGTTTATAACCTCATTATAATAGGTTAATTTTATGTTCCTTTTATAGATTTTCACCTAGGTAAACAAGTAGTGTAGGTGACAGGCCATCAATAATAAATCTATGGAGCTAGCCCTTCAATCTAAAGGTTTACCTCTACTATAGTCAACCCACATGACTAGAGGTAATTCAATGTTTCACTCAAATTTGAAGAAGCTTGAATAACCTCTCCAAGGGTGTAAATATTAAGTGATAAAAATTTTGGCATGCCCAGTGTGATTATTTTCTCAAGCACATCCTATTAAGTTGAATTCTAGTGTTGATAAATTCACAACTGCATACATGTGTTTTACTCAGCATTTGGTGACTTCACTAAAGGTAATTTCTAGTTGTATACCAGTTTTTCATTTCTTTTTGTTCATTATTCATGTTCCTTACTAGGTTAACTACTATTATATATAACTATCCTATAAATCCACTCCCTGAACCTAAAATTCCTCTTGAATTTAAACATCTAGATCTTATCTTGACATTTGAAGATCAAGAAGACTTGAAAAGTCAAGAAGAGCAAGATATTGAAGAGGTGTTTGAGGAAAACATGGATAGTCAACATTATTTCCCACCATTAAATACTAAAAAAACCTATACACCTCAATGCCTATGATTATTTCCTTCCCAATTTCACCAAGAGTGTTCCCAATTTCAATGGGGAAGTTCCTATCACCCCAAGTGATCATATTAGGGACATATTCAAATTTTAAAATTCCATAATGTCACTAAAGTTAACATTGAATTTAGGTTACTTATTGTGGATCTTAGGGGAAGATCCCTTTATTGGTATATAACATTTTTGGGAGCATGTATCACCACTTAGGATGAGTTTGGGGAGTTGTTGAATCAAAGATTTGAAAATACGGGTGATCATCCATCACTCATTCATCAATTGAATGTGATTTGAAGAGGTCATAAATAGAATATTCATGAATTAAATGAGAGGTTTCAAGTAACATGGTATAGTATTCCACCTCCCATGATACCCCCTATAAGTTTTATTGTCCTAATATACTTAAGAGTTATTGGGACTGATATAGCTATCATGTTGCAGTCCATAGGTGGGTAGAATTTTTATGAATCCTATGACATATCCATAGAGTTGAGAATGGTTTGATATAATATATTAAACTCCCTCTAAATTTATATATTCCTATTATCCTAACATTTATATTTCTTCTCTAAGTCTTACTCTAATTCCATGTTCAAAAAATAAGTTTATAGTTGCCCCAAAGAAATCAGAAGATAACATTGATTTGGAGGCAAGATCTAAGGCCTTAGAAGCTCAAGTTAGGAAAATAAAGATACAATATGGATTTAATCATAAACCCTATTCCTATAATTCACAATCAAATATATTCCCACCTCATTATTATGGTCAAGGGAGGGGATAAGGGTATCATAACTTCATTAGGCCACCCAATGCTTATAATTTAAACTTTACTTCCAAAATAAGAGCCATGGTTCTAGTCTATAGTAACTTGGTTCAAGGAGAATAATGGAATCCCAAAGGACAATATATGAATGCCAATAAAGGTGAATTATAATATTTGGTTGCTCAAGTAGGGCCTACTCCTCAATTGATAGCATAAGATGACAACTTAGTACAAGTAGAAACAAATGAAGGATGGTAGCGTAATGGAGTGAACCTTGTAAACTTTCAAGTAAAAGATACACTTATCATAAATTAGATTAATTTAGTTTCATCCAACAAAATACCAAATAAGATATATTTTGGAGATGTTCATGATGTAGACATAAGTTGAAACAATCCTACTTCAAGTCAATAAGGTGTGAATGAAAATGTGGCAACCCCTACAAGTCCTACACCTCTACAAGATCATAATGTGGGAATTGTGACAAAAATTAATTCATTACCTCAAGATCAAGCCACTTATTTTCCTTTAAGAATGGAATAAAATATGAGAGTTTCTTCTTGGAATATCATTGATTATTTGAAAAGTATAAAAACTAATATATATCTTTGGGAAGTGTTTCACATGTTGCATCAAAAGGAACTACTTCAAGAGAAGCTATCCCAAATCCACATCAATCCTCAATCATCAATACATGGTGGTGTAACCCTCACTAATGATCATACTCACATTGCTAAACCCTCCACCAAATCTAAAAAATCCCCCATATTTATATCTTACACTCATTATGGGAGAAAAGCTTGTTCATAATTGAATTATAAATAGTGGGGAAAGTACTTTAGTTATGCCAAAACTTGTAGAAGATAAGTTAGGCCTGAAATATGAACCATATAGTAAGGGAGTGTTTCAAATTGATAGGACACTAGTTAAGTCATTAGGGCTCATCAAAAGTTTTAAAATTTTATTGCATAACTGTTCAAGCTTTCTAATCACTCAAGACATAGTGGTCATAGATATCCCTACTCACTTTGTTATTTGCCTATTAAGGGACTTCATCACCAAGATATGAGGATATCTCTTAGTTTATTTGTCCTTCTTGGCCTTTAAAACAAGGTATGGATCAAAGGTGACTATTAGAACATATCCATTGGCCAAGTTTCACACTAAGCCATATGAGGAAGCAAGTTTTAATCTAAATTATACCATCAATGATCAAGAAGAGCATGCTATATATAATGCAACATATTCCAAACTTGAAGGTATCTCTAAAATTATCCTAGATGAGTATGGTTATAACACTTATGGGAATTATCCATATGTTTTCATTGAAGAAACAAACCTTGGTACATACATCATCCATGATGAAGGTGATGAACATTCTAAGGTAATCCTTGATGACCCTTTTCAACAAGCTATTGAGGGTAACTATGTTATTCATATGCAAGATGATAATGGTTTTACAAGTATGATAGATCAGTATAATGAATAAGAAAATGATATTCTACCAACCCAAGATGGATTCTATATATGTGAAGGTCGTGAAGGAGAATATGATTTATGGTAGTATTTACATGCCATAGTTTAAGATTTTAAATGATTAAGTAATCCAAATCTCCTTCTTAATAAGCATGAACCTGATAGTAAGGCCATTGATGGACCTTATAAACATGAAGTAGGGTGTCCTATTAAGCATGAGAATGAATGTAAAACCACTATCAATAGGATTGTAGTCATGAATGAGTAAAATGAAGCCAAGGGAGAAATGTGTGTGGTTGAAGATCATTCCAAACTTTAGTCTAATGTTTATCTACTTTTAGACATGTTTAAGCAATAAGGAGATAAGTTTGATTTTCATAAACATCAAATGCATCATGGTCCAACTAAAGGTAAGGTTGACAAAGGTTTTGTGTTTCCATAAAATCAAAATGAATAACATCAAATATACATCCAGGAGATCAAGCAAGCTATAAAGTCAAAAAAACCTCTTGGAAATCTAGATGGAGTGTTCATGAGATCTCTAAGTGATACACTTGTACTCAATAGAGGATACAACACTTGTAAGTCATTTGACTATCTACATAAGCAAGTGTTTATTGATAAGTATGCATAACATGAGGCTTTATTTTCATGGAGTAGTAGTGATGCTAAAAGTATTTTATTTGATCTTGGTTGAGTAAAGAGAAAGTGTTTTACCACCTCAAACATGTTTTGAGGTATGTACATAGTAGGTTAGGTGTGTGTTACTTTCTATCTTTGTGTTTATTTTTCCTAACTGATTAAATATAATAAGTGTGTGTTTTGGTGTCTTCCTTTATGTTCTTATTTACTTGATGTGTATGGTGTGTGATTTTTGTCTATTTAGAGGCATATTAGTGTAAAATTTAGCATATAGGTGACTCCATTTCCCTAGGATAAGAGAAGACAACTGGTCCATAGCATAGTATTCATGCTACCCCCTATAAATCACCAAAATCTTGAAATTTTTTTAGCTTAGGTCAAATTTGGTCAACCCCCTTACATATGCAATGTTTTGATAAGGTCCTCTAAGTCATAAAATGCTCACCATGGTCATATAACAAGGTTAAGTCACCTTTTAAATTTATAAAATGTGTTTGGGCCTTTGTCATAGTTGTTATTCTCTCTTTATGTCATTTTATATCGCATTTTAGTGATTTAAATGGAGTTGTATAGTTTCTATGAAAGGACAAGTGTGTCAAGAGGTTATTTAATGTACCATGTTTCATAGAATGTTAGATGGAATTTTTTGAAACTAAATGTGGTATCATGATGAATTTTTAACAAAAAGAGTGTTATGAACTCAACCAATAGGTTAATTCTATCCAGGCCTAAAAATTAGTGGCATAAGATACAAGATTTAAACGAAGGAATATGGATGGTAACTAAGAATTAGTCAATGAGATTCTTACCATTTATTCTTCACTAAAATATCCAAATGAGCTTATTATCATTATGAAGGTTCTAAGACCTCTAAGGAATCAGGGCCAAGGGGATCTTTTTATGCCTAAAGGATCACAAGTTTGGCAAACAATAGCGATGGCTCCCAAAGCAAAATAAAAGGTTAATGGTTCACCCATCAACATTTTTGAACAAATTATAAGGTCAAATGTGAGTGTGCCCATGTGGCATATGTACTCTATACATGGCCAGGTGGATATACTTTAAGAATGACTATCAAAGATCAATGTTGTAGATAAGCCACTAAGTAAATTGAATGAAGCTATCACCAATATAGCCAACGGGTCTAGTAAAGGATAATTAAGTAAAGAATTTAAGCCTTCTCCCTTCCACATCTTAATGATCATTGCTAACTCTCTAGCGCATAATTGTTTAGTGGATAGTGGGGCAAGTACCTCAATGATGCCAAATTCCATAGCTGATCAACTTGGTTTAAAATATGATACATAGTCCAAAGGAGTGTTTTAGATTAATGGTTCTTCTTCCAAATAATTTGGTATAATCAAGGAACTAAATATGACCATGAAATATTGTCCAAGTGTCTCAATGGCTAAGCATGTATTGATCTTAGATATGCCTCCTCGATTTGCATTATGTTTATCTAGAGAAGTTAATCCTTATCCCTTCCACATCTTAATGATCATTGCTAACTCTCTAGTGCATAATTGTTTAGTGGATAGTGGGTCAAGTACCTCAATGATGCCAAATTCCATAGCTGATCAACTTGGTTTAAAATATGAGACATAGTCCAAAGGAGTGTTGTAGCTTAATGGTTCTTCTTCCAAAAAATTTGGTATAATAAAGGAACTAAATATGACCTTGAAATATTGTCCAAGTGTCTCAATGGATCAGCATGTATTGATCTTAGATATGCCTCCTCACTTTGTGTTATGTTTATCTAGAGAGTTCAAAGAAAAGATAAGGAGCTATCTTGCAGTAGATTGGTCCTATATTGAATTCAAGAGAACGTATAGGGAAAAAGTGTCAATCAAAGCTGAGCCCATTACATAATTACACATACATCCCTCTAGATCATATAATGTCAAAGTCAATTGCACCATTTTTGATGAGGATGAATTCATAATGGGTCAAGAGCTAAACAATCATCTAGAAGATGTACCAAACATGTTCTTGAATGAGTTATGGAATAATAGTTATTTAGTGGACCCTTTAGAAGGTGATGAAGAAAGGGACTTGGGTATATACTATTTACATGAAGAAATATATCCCATGCCATCCCTCATGAGACCTCAAGAAGATACTAGTAGTCTATGGAAGTTTTTATTTAATTGTTCAAAGAGTAAGCATGGAGTGGGTGTAGGTGTTATGATAATATCCTCTTCAAATGATAATTAATTTTCTTCATATAGGTTCTACTTTAGCTACTCGTGTAATGTAGTTAAATATGAGGGTCTCATCCATGGCCTTCAATGGGATAGTAAGAAATGGATCAAGCAATTGTAAGTATATGGGGATAGTGAAGTGGTTGTACACAAATTTAGTGGTAAGAATGCCACCAATAAACCTTTAATGAAGTCTTAAAAACATAGAGTATGGGATATAATTGAGGACTTTGAGGCCTTTAACATCTAATTAGTACTGAGGGGACATAATCAACATGTTGATAGACTAACAGTGATGGGAGATTATTTTGACATCGCCAATGAATTTAAAAGGACTAAGGTTTAACCACATGTGAAAGTGGTAATAAGATCATCAGTGATAGATAATGAATTTCATTATTAGGTCTTTGAAAATGGAAAATAGATTGCATATTTCTTAAAACAAGAAGCAAAGTTATCCTCTTTCAACCAAGGAAAATTATAACATCAACATGAGAAGTAGGTTGTTCAATTAGGGTCCAATAAGCTTCCTAAAGGGATAGTCACCCTAAAAGGTCTCTTTTATGAAGGGGACCATATGAGGAATGATAAATAAGTGATGTCAACTAGTGAAGATAACTATGAGAGAGTTCTTATCCTTAGAGGAAAGATCCTCAAGCTTAGAAAGGTAAGCGCTAAAAATAAAAGGCATGATTTCATATAGATTTGTAAGGAATATGTAAACATATTTTCTTGGACATATATCTATCTAAGGGGATTTGATCCCAAATTATCCCAACAAACTATAGATCTAGAGGCCCATAAATCCCAAGATTTAAGAGCTCATGAGAAAGTAATTGACCAAGCTTATATTATCTAAGATCATCTTCCCAATCAAGCACTAATCATAGGTAGCTAATCTAGTACTTATCATAAATAAGAATGGAGATATCAGAATATGTGTAAAATTCAAATATATTAATAAGGTATCTTTGAAGGATCATTACCCTATACCATATATGGAGAAAATCTTATAATTAGTTGATAGTTTAGAATGATTCTTTTTCCTAGATATATATTCAAGTTACAACTAGGTGCTAGTGAGAGAGGAATACTAGTAAAAGACTACCTTCACCACCATGTGGGGCATATTTAATTATTAGAAGATTCCTTTAGGATTATCCAATATTGGGTCAACCTTTCAAAGATCAATGGACATGGCCTTTTAAGGGATCCTAAATCAAATGGTACTAGGATACTTGGATGACATAAAAATATTTTCCAAGAATTCTAGTGAGCACATGAACCATCTAATGCTGATATTTTAGATATGTAGAGTATGAGAACTCTTTAAATCCCAAAAAATGTGTGTTCTCTATGCATGAAGGCAAACTATTGGGTCATATTATTTTAAAAGAGGTATTATCCATTGAACTTGATAGAATAAGTTCTATCTTAGCCTTATATTTTCCAAAGTAGAGGTAGGGTTTCCATAGATTCCTTGGGAAGATAAAATTTATGAGAGAGTTCATACAGTTTTGGAAAACTGGTCAAGCCTATCACCACCATGCTTAAGAAGAGCTAAGTATTTTCTTGGTCAAATGAAGGTAATGCATATTTTTAATCCATAAAATTGTCTAAGGACCCTCACTCTTAAATCCTAATTTCTCCAAGTAATTCATCTTTTACATCTTTTCTAACATTGACAACATATCAATTATGTTAATGTAGTAGAATGGTGATGAAATGATGAAATAAATTGCCTTGTTTATTCAAAGTCTAGAAAGATATGAGGTGAGGTATAATTTCATTGAGAATAAATTTATTTCAACCTTGAAAAGCCTCAAGAATTTTAGGCCCATACTTTCCAAAAATAGGATCCATCTTATGGTGTCTCATCCTAGAGTTACATATTTCCTCCTTAATAAGGATTTGAATGAGAAAAGAGTAGGCTAGATCAAAAATTTCATGGAATATTATGTAAATATCAAGGTCACCAAGATGTTCATGGGTAAATGTTTATGTGAACACATGGTGAATGACCTCTAAGAAGACAAGGAAGTTATTTTTGTGACCCAAGACAACTCATAAGTAGGTACACCCCCACTTCAAAAGAGATGGATTCAAGATATGGATCACTTCTTGATAATATGAGAATGCCCCCAAGGTTTGGATAGATCCAAAGGAAAGCATTTTATGATTGAATATATACCTTATGCATTATTTGATCGTGTTATTTTAGAAAGGACCTTAATAGGGTACTCATTAGGTTCATAAATGATGACCAAATGTCCAAAATCTTAGAGGAGTTCCGTCATGGACCTATAAAAGTTCACTTTTCACTAAGAACCAAATCAACAAAGTTAATGAGGATTGGTTAGTACTAGCCCAATATTTTCAAATATGCCCATGGATGGGTTATAAAATTCCAAGTGTGTACCCTTTTTGCAAGAAATTAAAAACTAGTAGCCATTCCTCTCAATCTTATTCAGGTGGAAAAACCCTTCATGTAATGGGGATTAGACTTCTTAAGGATGATAAATCCACCATAAAATACAAGGCAAATTTGGGTGATCACTACAATTAACTACTTCACTAGGTGGGTGGAAGCCATTTCTATAAAGGAGGCTAGTGAAGGTATAGTCTTAGATTCATATGACAACCTTGTAACCAATTTTGGTGTCCTAGCCACCGTAATTTTTTATAATGGATTGACATTCCTTGGTATGAAGATGAGTGAGTGGGATCTAAAATTGGACATCTACCTCATCACCTCTTCCAACTAGTATCCTTAAGGAAATAGACTGATAACGTCCAAAAACAATAATTTTTTAAGTATCATTAGGAGGACCATATAAGAGAATAAAAAAACATAACACACCAAGTTAAGGAACCTTATGGGCTGATAGGGTGACTCATAAATTTTTCATTGGTATTTTTCCATATTTTCTTATGTATAGAAAGGAATATAAATTGCCTATCTCCATTGAGCTATCTAATTTGGAATTAGCCCATCAACTTGAGTTGATAGAAGATGAGCCCATGAATGTGAAGATGATAAAAATCATGGAGTTAGAAGAAAGTAGGGACCTTATTATTAAAAAACTAGAGTCACATCAAGGTCAAGTTAAAAGGTCCTTTGACAAGAGAGCTACAACAAGGATCTTCAAAGAAGGGGATCTAGTTCTAAAATAGGACTCAAATAAGGCCAAACCAAGCAACCATACCAAGTTTGAAAAGTTCTAGAGTGGTCCTTGTTTGATCCATGGATGCAAGGAAAAAAATGATTTTCATCTTACCTAACTATATGGAGAGGTATTACCCATCCAAGTCAATGGTATTCATTTGAATCCCTATTATTAGAAGCATTTCATCCATTGTAAAATATTATTTCTATATATATATATATATTAGAAGTTGCTTTTATGATTTCCTCTAAGTGCCTTGTGTACTTTTTATTTTATGTTATGTTGTTTCCTTTTCCAAATTTCCTTAGGCATTTTGTTTTGTTTTATTTATTTTGGTCCTTATTGCTTCAAGAGAGGTTTAACTAAGTTTTAGATGATAATGACTCCATGTCCAATAGATTAGATAAGTCAAATGGTTTGGGATCTCCAATCATAGTAGGCATGCTTCCCTATGAGTGCCAAAGATGTTGGTAATTTTTGGCCCATATACCAAGCTTGTGCCCAGATGGACAAGCTGAGTAGAGTTTTAGATATTTGAAGGTCAAACAATAGTTTTGTGAACAAGTTTGGAAGAGCTTGTAGGCCAAAAAGGCTAAGTGTATAATCATTTATTTGGCTAAGTTCAATTAGTTTAGACCATTTTTGGGATAAGTTATAATATTTACTTTGGGATAATTATTTTGAGTTGTTTGGCTAAGTATTGGGAATTATTTCAAACATTTTGTTTGAAACAAAATTCTTGAAGTTTAAATTCTTTCTGACATTTTGTCCACAACAGAAGGCCAAGTATATTTATTTTGGGAAAATTGTTCAAGATAATTTTCTAAAATACCCTATTTCTTTCAAACCTTTTTTCTAAGGAAGAAATCAAAGCACATGTTTCCTTTAGACACTTTATCTATAAAAAATGTATCGATGGAAGAAGGCCTACATGTAAAAGCCTTGAAGTATCATTCTCTCAAAACATAGTCCTAAACAAAGTTATGAAGGGTATTTAATTGGTAAAATAGACCAATGTAAAAGTTATGAAGGTAATTTCTTCAAAAATATGGACCAAACAAAAATGCTAAAAGGTATTTCTTTGAGAAGGTGGTCTAAAGGCAAAAAACCCAAAGGACAAATATTTAGTAAGGTGACTAAAACACTTTTCTTGAAGGGTCATTTATTTGGGAAAGTGTCCTAGACATAGTCCCAAAAGGGTCACTCTCACATTAAAGTGTCCTAAATAAAAGTTCATAGGAAAAATCTTGATAAAATTGTTTGTTTGAAGGAAGATGCATGGGAAGCAAGATAGGATGTTCATGCAAGTGTCAAATTTAGGACATGAAAAATAGTTGTTTGGATTCAAATATCCCATTATGGCTATGTAGACATCATTTTTGGGCCCTTATAAGTATCCATTTGGATTTGAAAATATAAAGACATTCACATAGAAGTCAAAGTTGGGCTTCATGAAATAGCTTTTGGCATTCAAAAAATGTCAAAGGGTTCCCAACTAAATTCAAGATTGATAAGTGTCTAAATAATAGGAACCTAGATCAATTCTAATGATGATTTGTGACTAATAGGTTAGTGGGTCCAGGAAGGTGTAATAAATCATGTTTGATCATAAAAAGGTAGATCAATGACATGCAAGTAGAGTCAAAAAAATAATGATCTAAGGATATACCATAAGGATAAGCACAGGAGCTACTAGACTAACACTGGATCCTAAAATCAAATGCACATTCGGCATGTAGTGTAAGCTTGGACAAAGTTGAAAAGTCAAGGGAAAGATCAAGGGTTGGTGCTTGATCATATAGATTAAGATTAATGGAGAAAGTAAATGTCAAATACGTCAATGAGCTGAGATAGATATTGATAGCCAATTAGAATAAAGGAGAACCCAAGACTTTTGATGGAATTTAGAAAGCCATTTTTGATAAAATAAAATGGGTCTTTTAGGATTGTCTTGTCACCATTGATGCTCATCTAATGTAATTAAAGGGACACACTAATTTAGTAAGATATAAATAACATAAGAGACCACCTTGAAGATAAATATAGACCTCATGTTGATAAAATTATATCAAGCAAGGCTATTCCTATAACTATGTTCACCATTTTAATAAGGGTCCATGGATATACAAGCTTTTTTTTCCTACAAAGATAAATTGGGTTTATTTGGACCTATTATAATACATAAAATTCTTATATATTCTATAGATCCATAATTATATGGAAATGATAAGAAAACCAATAACCTTAGATTGATTTTCTAACTATAGGATTTGTAGACCCTTTTTAGGCTAAGTGTTAATATTTACTTTGGGCTAATTATTTTAGGTAATTTGGCTAAGTATTGGGAATTATTTTAGACATTTTGTCAGAAAAAAAATTTCCAAAGTGAAAATTCTTTTACATATTTCATCCATAGCAAAAGGTCATGTATATTTGTGTCAATAAAATTGTCTACAAAAATTTTCTCAAAGACCCTATTTCTTTTGGACGTTCTATCCAAGGAAAAATTCAAATCACATGTTTCTTTCAGACATTTTATCTTCAACAAATGTCTTAATGGAAAAAGGCCTGCATTCAAAAATTATAAAGGATCATTCTCTTAGAAAGTGGTCCTAAACAAACTTCCAAAGGGAATTTATTTGGGAAAATAGACCAATGTAAAAGTTTTAAAGGGAATTTATTTGGGAAAATGGACCAAACAAAAATCTAAAAAGGTATTTCTTGTAGAAGGTGTTCCAAAAGCAAAAATGCTCACAGACCATTTTCTAGTTTGGTGGCCATAAAACTTTTCCTAAAAGGTCATTTCTTTACGAAACTACCCTAGATAAAGTATCAAATGGTCAGTCTCATAGAAAAGTATACTAACCAAAAGTCTAAAGGAAATATCTTGAGGAAATTATTTGTTGTAAGGAAGATGCATGAGAAGTATAATAGGAATTTGCCTAAGTGTGAAATTTAAGACATAAAAAATAGCCATTGGGATTCAAATATCCCATGATGGGCATGTGGATATCAAGTTTGTGCCATTGCAAGTAGTTTTTTGGATTAAAAAATACAAGGATGTTCATGCAAATGTAAAATTTGGGCCTCAAAAAATAATTGTTTCTATTCAGAAAATGTCAAAGGGTCCCTGATGAAATGTGAGCTTAACAAGTGTATATGATGAGTGGAAATTGGTATTTAAATGGGTTTATGTTGACCTAAGGGACCATATTTTAGTGTAAAAATCATATCAATATAAAATGATTAGATTTAAAGAGTCAAAGAGTTGAGGAGCTACTATGTGGTGTAAGTGTAGGAGCTGGCAGACTAATGGTGGATCTTGAAATCAAATATGTATTTGACACATGGTGTAAGCTTGGAAAAAGTTGATAATTAAAGGTAAATATCAAGGGTTGGTGCTTGATCATATAGATAAATATCAATGGAGTGAGAAAAGGTCAAATACATCAATGAGACAACTTAGAGATCGATAGTCAATTAGAACAAAGGAGATCCTATGACTTTTGATGAAAGTCAAGAAGCCATTTTTGATAGAATAAAATGGGTCTTGCAAGATTTTATTATCACCATTGAAGCTCAGTCCAATGATATTAAAGGGGCACACTGATGCATTAATATATAAAGCACTGCCTTGAAGCTAAATATGGACATCTAGATCATAAAATTATATCAAGTAGGGTTATTCCTACAACTGTGTTCACCATTTTAATAAGGGTCCATACATATATAATATTTTGTATCTTACATAGATAAAATGGATCTTTTTGGACCTATTACAATATATAAAAGTTCTATATAGTCTATAGGTCTATATTGATATGGAAACTATAGGAGAACCAATAAATTTAAATTGGTTTTTTGATTATAGGATAAACCTATCGTCTAAATATGAAAGTGGAGTAAATAGGTGACTAATGAAAAGGGTATTCATATTTTAGCATGGAAATACTCCCAAAAATTAGCCACCTAAAAATCACAAAGCCATTATTCAATCAGATCCATGAGCATGAGGTTTTATCCTCAAGTAAGATATGGCATGAAGGATCAAAGAAGAGGTCTAGTGTTAAAAACTATAGCTAGGAGAACTAAATGCATCCTCAAAACCTTTGTGGACTTTCTCACTAAAATAACCCATGGGTAGCATTTTGATTGATTGAGAAGGTGGTGCCTCAGGTATAATTAATGACCAAGGATAGAGTGTTCTTTTTTGATGGCAAGCTCCCACATCCTCTCTCTCTCTCTCTCTCTCTCTCTCTCTCTCTCTCTCTCTCTCTCTCTCTCTCTCTCTCTCTCTCTCTCTCTCTCTCTCTCTCTCTATCTATCTATCTCTTCTCCTATATATCCTACTGTCATTCCCATTAAATGGGTTCTTATCTATTATAATTTAGAATTTATATTTTGGGACAAGGATACTCATTAAAAATATTGTAAAAGTGAGCTAATTTGATATGGTGAAACCCTATCAAAATATTATAATAACTACCTTTTAAAGTAATAAGATCAACTTTTTGCCTATCTCTTATCTTTAATCAGTGATTAGTATGCTTGTGTATCATGAAATTATGAAGGGGATTCTTCATAATTCACTATCCTTTTACTTACCTCTTTTAATATGTTTTCAAGCTAACTTGTAGGTCTAGATCAGTATTCTACTTGGAACATCTTCTATTAAATATTTATGTAACTAATGATATTGTGAGATTAAGTAAGACATAGTTATCTTTTGTTGATACAATGCATGTTCAATCTTATGTGAGTATCCATTTAATTTTGGTGCACCAACATTTTAGGTTTTTTAGGAGATTTATGATATTTATACCCCTTTTCCTTCTAAATCATTAGTTTAGCTTTAGTTTTAAGTGAGCATCAAGAGGAAACTGACCTTATCTATAGGTTCAACCCCATCATAGGATACCCATAACCTAGGATTATTCCTATTGTTTAGCTCAATTAAAAAGGGCATGAATAACCCTCTCCAAGGGTGAAAATTGAGTCTATAATAGGTTTCTTATAAGTAAGGGGTTTCCTACTAGAGGAGGTGTAGTATTCTAAACTAGGTCTTGTTAGGTTGTGGAGCTAAAAGCTTCACTGATGCAGACATGGAGGAGGTTGTAGGAGAGTTGCAGAGTGTCATAGAGACTGGCGTTGGTCTGGCCAACCGACATCGGTAGGATAAGACAGGAATGCAACTGACGTTGGTCATAGATCGGCCGGCGTCGGCGACCCCCAGGCAGACAGGGACCGACGTCGATTGCCTGTGTGGTTTGACTGCGAGTTTATTACGGGCAGTTAGCTAACAAACCAAGTGTTTGCATGATGAGAGCTATATTTAGACTCATAGATGCGGATCTAATTATTGTAATTAGATGTCTAATTATTGTTTGGATGAGATCTATATAATAGACTCATGGTTGTATTGGAAAGGGGTTCTAGTTTGAGTTGAGAAAAGTTAGCTCCTTTTGTGTGTGAGGTGAGCAAGGGTGTTCCTCCTAGTTCCATAGTAGTACGAAGGGTGGGTGCTGGTTTTGGAGAGTCAACAAGATTCTTCAGGGGTGTAGGATCTTGGTCAACAGGTGTGCATGGCCTATATAGGAGATCTACATGGTAAGTAAGATCGTTGATTTGCAAGTGTATGTGTGTGTAAGGTCAAGGTTCACAGGTGTGCAGAACCAGGTTGATTTGCAGGTGTGCAAGATCAGATAGGATAGCAACACAATAGGGAGCAGAATCAGGCAGGATCTACTTGGAGTACAAGTGTGCACTCAGATAGAGCAAAGAGGAAGGCAAGGGAGTTCCTTCCATAAGTATGGTCTATTGAATTGCAAGTTGTTTTAGGTTCATGGGAGATCTACTTGAAGTACATTGAGTACTTGTGGAGTGCGTGGAGCACTTATGGTGTGCGTGGAGCACTGGAGGTGAACACCAACTCTGTGTTTGAGTTGTGTGTTGGGACCTAAGAGAGAGAGCTTTGAGGAGAGAATTGCTATTCACTTGAGGTGTGGGAAGCCTCTAAAGAGGTGGTGGAGAAGAAGTGGCATCTTCTTTATTGTATTCTTTTTTGTATAAGTATTAATACAAGTTGTGTATTATCTCTCATATCTGTGTTATTCTAAATTCTAGTTACTTGTGATTCTGGTTAATTTCCACATATTAAGTTGCTTGGTTTGGTAATCAATTGTATGCTTCTGGTGTTCATGCATCCTGACAAGTGGTATTAGAGCCAACTTGTTGGCTCATAGCTTGATACCACTGACAAGTGGTATCAGAGCCAAGGTTGCAGGAAGCAGGTTTTGTGTTTGGTTACAGGTCACTCTCAGGGGTTTTTGATTGAGTGGGAGTAGAGCAATGGTAGATAAAAGTAAGCTAAGAATGGAGGAGTTGAAAAGCATAGATGGTCACTTACGATCCCATGGAAAGAAAGAGCAGGTAAAAGAATATTGTTGGTTGGTAGCAGATCAGCATGAAGGAACTGAAGACGTAGATGTTGCAAGTGTTATTACACAGGATGCTTTTGGAGGTTTCTTGAATAAAGTTGAATCTTGGATAAAAGATTTGGTTGCCTCTTTCCATGCAGCCCCAGGTAGAGGAACTGGTGAGCCTTGCCAAAGAATTGGCAAAGGGGAAGTGAAGCTGAAATTGTAGGCGGCCAACACACAGGTGTTGATGAAGGTCATGCAGGTCCCAGGTATGGAGATATGGCTAATTTCTTTGGAAAGATTAGGTGATGATAGATGCATAAGAACTCTCACAGCGAATGCACTTGAATTAGCTGGTGGTAAGAAAACAGGTACTCTTTATCTACTTGTTTATATTACTGATTCTTCTTTTGTTGCAGAGACGTGGCTTCGTAGGCTTGGTCACATGAGTAGGAAGGAGATGCATGTTCTTAAGTGGAAGATATATATATTTCACAGGCTTAAGAACTGGAAAGCCTTGGTGTACTTAGAGGAGATGGCAGATAGAGACCAGTGGATGGGGATGGATACTTCTGAGCAGGGTAGTTTAGACATGGGTATTGATTCAAAGGAGCTCATAGGTAAAAAGTCATCACTCACAGGCAAACATAAGTACTGGCATCGGTCAGGAGGAACTGGCGTTGAACAGACAGGTGCCAATGTCGGTCATGTGCAGACCGAAGATAGTGATGTTGGGTAGGGTAAGACCAATGTCAGTCATGAGGACCGACGTCGGTAGTAGGTAAGACCGATGTTGGTCAGGAGGACCGATGTCGGCAACAGGGACATCGATGTTGACAGGGTCGGTAGTCAGGGACAGATGCATGGAATTGATGTCGGTCGGATGCAGACTATGGAATGATCGAGGTCGGTCACTGTAATGGATTTTGGGTGGACAGCACGCTGTCAAGGAGTCTCAAACACCCATATGGAGGACTGAAGATGTAAGTAGGCCCTCAAATTCATTGTTCCTCTTCTTTATACTCGTTGCTGATTGTAGAGCAGCAAGGATCCAGGAAATAGGTGGGAGCATGGCATGGAGATATTATAGAACCAAGCAAAGATTTGGTAGGGTTCCTAGAAGGTATGAAAGCACAGAGATGAATGGATTCCTTAGTTGAATAATAGAGTGAACAGACACGTGAGATGAAAGACTAGGTATATGGTCTTGAGGAGTTGCAGGACAGTGGTACAGGTTTTGACAGGTGGAAGATGAAGCAGGGCTTCAGTCAATGTCAGGGTAACTACTCTGGTTTGTCTTACCAGGTGGATGATGATTGCAACATCATACTGTTGCTGTATGTGGGTGGTATGTTTTGCTAGCAGGATTGTACATACAGGGTTTTGTTGAGCTAAGGGTAAGGTTAGTTTAGTGGCATGTCATGAGGAGTTTGGAGTAGCAAAATTCTTTGACATGGGAGACATGGAGATCATAGGTTGATTTTGTCTCCAGTGGGAGCTGATGTGAATCAGGTGTTGGTGAGGTTCAAGATGTAGAGCCAGAGCACACTAAGGGATGGACAGGTACAGTGTTCAAAATCACATGAGGTCTAGTATAGACCTGAGTATTCCCATGCAGTGGGAGCTGTCAGAGAGTTAGGAGCCAATTCAGGGAAGTGTGTTCTCAGGTATTTGAGAGGGACCAGCAGCAATTATACATGCAGGGTCAGGACTTCACTACATGTGTTTGTAGGTTCAGATGTGGCAGGGTACTCAGATGACAGGAGGTACACCACAGGATGTGTGGTGGGTTGTCTTTAGGATTGATCTTGAAGAGGGATACAAACCAAGAAATAGATTAGATGGAGTATAGGTACAGGTATAGTGCAGCTGTTTATCTCCAAGTGGGAGATTGTTAGGTTGTGGAGCTAAAAGCTTCACTGATGCAGACATGGAGGAGGTTGCAGGAGAGTTGCAGAGTGTCACAGAGATAGGCGTTGGTCTGGCCAACCGACGTCGATCATGGATCGACCAGCGTCGGTGACCCCAGGCAGACAGGGACCGATGTCGGTCACCTGTGTGGTTCAACTGTGAGTTTATTATGGGCAGTTAGCTAATGAACCAAGTGTTTGGATGATGAGAGCTATTTTCAGACTCATAGCTGTAGATCTAATTAGTGTAATTAGATGTCTAATTATTGTTTGGATGAGATCTATATAATAGACTCATGGTTGTATTAGAAAGGGGTTCTAGTTTGAGTTGAGAAAAGTTAGCTCCTTCTGTGTGTGAGGTGAGCAAGGGTGTTCCTCCTAGTTCCACAGCAGTACCAAGGGTGGGTGATGGTTTTGGAGAGTCAGCAAGATTCTTCAGGGGTGTAGGATCTTGGTCAGCAGGTGTGCATGGCCTATATAGGAGATCTACATGGTAAATAAGATCGTTGATCTGCAGGTGTATGTGTGTGCAAGGTCAAGGTTCATAAGTGTGCAAAACCAAGTTGATTTGTAGGTGTGCAAGATCAAATAGGAGAACAACACAATAGGGAGCAGAATCAGGCAGGATCTACTTGGAGTACAGGTGTGTACTCAGATAGAGCAAAGAGGAAGGCAAGGGAGTTCCTTCCATAAGTATGGTCTGTTGAATTGCAGGTTGTTGCAGGTTCATGGGAGATCTACTTGAAGTACATTGAGTACTTGTGGAGTGCGTGGAGCACTTGTGGTGTGCGTGGAGCACTGGAGGTGAACACCAACTCTGTGTTTGAGTTTTGTGTTGGGACCTGAGAGAGAGAGCTTTGAGGAGAGAATTACTGTTCACTTGAGGTGTGGGAAGCCTCTAAAGAGGTGGTGGAGAAGAAGTGGCATCTTCTTTATTGTATTCTTTTTTGTATAAGTATTAATACAAGTTGTGTATTATATCTCATATCTGTGTTATTCTGAATTCTAGTTACTTGTGATTCTGGTTAATTTCCGCATATTAAGTTGCTTGGTTTGGTAAT